>LNAC01000276.1:4021235-4049706 GCA_002007465.1 Ailurus styani
GCAGAGGCTTTAACCCACTGAACCACCCAGGCGCCCGGAACTAGAGGGTATTATGCTGAGCAAAATAAGTCAGTCAGAGAAAGACAATTATCATATGATCTCTCTGATATGAGGAACTTGAGGGGCAGGGTGGGGGTCGTGGGGGGTAGGGAGGGAAAAATAATGAAACAAGATGGGATCGGGAAGGAGACAAACCATAAGAGACTCTTAATCTCACACAACAAACTGAGGGTTACTGGGGGGTGGGAGGGTAGGGATAGGGTGGCTGGGTGATGGACATTGGGGAGGGTTTGTGCTATGGTGAGTGCTGTGAAAGATGTAAGCCTGATGATTCACAGACTTGTACCCCTGGGGCAAATAATAAAAAAAAGAAAAAATATTATTTCAAGCAGTCAAATACCCAGTCTATAGAGGTTTACTCATGCAAAGGTGATAGATGATAGATAGGTAGGTAGGTAGGTAGGTAGATAGATAGATAGATAGATAGATAAAACCCACACCTCATTTTTTAAAAGTGGGGGGCATCTGGGTGGCTCAGTCAGTTGGGCATCTGACCTTTGATTTTGGCTGTGTTGTGATCTCAGGATCATGAGATCAAGGCCCATGTCTGGCTCTGTGCTTAGTGGGGAGTCTGCTTGGGATTCCCCCTCTCTTGCTCTGCCCCTCCCCTCTGCTAGCACACACCCTGTCTCTAAAATAAAATTTGTTTAAAAAAGGAACTTCGTTTGAGTAGAACATGTTTAGAACGTCTGACGTTATCTTTTTTTTCTTGTGTGAAATTGTCCTAATTTAACTCTTTTATTGTCTTTCAGAAGACAAATCTTTTTCACGAGAGATAATTTCAAAAGTAGTCTCCTTCCACTTTCCATCCCTACATCAATGAAGGTAGTTATTTTACTGAACCATCTGAGGATTCTCAATATAAGTAGCACTCAGAGGGAAGATACAGTTTGGAAATGCCACACCAGTCTGTTTTTGTTGGTTTGGGGTCTTATATTACAATGTATCTCTTAAAGACACTGAGAGCAATTTCTAAGCCAGAAGAAGGGTTGATTCTGTTTTGCCCTTACTAATTGTTGGAAGGGCTCCTTATAACTGTGTGTTACGAATAGATAGATTATATGCACTAATTTTGGGGCCTCCCTAAATTGTCCTAAGCCAAAACAGAAAAAGCTTTACCCCCTCAGTAACTATCTTGAGAAATTCTACCACTAGCCCCTACACTAAAGAAGGCTTCGTCGTCTATTAAAATGCCAGTGTTTCTCTTATAAGCAACACATGTATCATTTGTGTTCATTGATCATAATTTACACCTTAAGCTTTATCCTCAGAGAAAGTTTTGATAAGGAAGACAGAGATAGATAAGGAAGAAGGAGTTATCCAAGGGCCCCAAACACCAATTCCAAGCTCTTAGTTTCGGTCCCAGCTGATCCCAGAATATTCAGTTCCCAACACTTAGGACCCAAACAATCTTGCTGGCATACACATTTCTTAAATGTGCATCGAGATATCTTACTTTCCAAACTGCCAGAAAGGATGCACTTCCTGATATCCTGTGTCGTTATTTGTAGGTTGGCACACCAAAAGTAACGTCGGCACACATCGCTGACTCAGTATTGCTGTTAGTAGTGAATCAAAAAGTCTATATTTATGATTATGAAGCCAATTCCTGGAACGCATCTATAGGTATATGTGCTTTGTATTTTTTTTTATTTTGTTTGCAATCCACCAACATCCAAGGGCAGGTTTATTAATTTTGGAAATAGAAACAAAGGTGCTCCTTGGATGTCAGCCCCTAAACACTGCCTTGTCTTTTAAAATTCAAATGAAAATTGTTCCTTCGGTGGGAACCTAGTGTTTCCGTTGGGGGGTTGTAGTTATGAACCACGAGAGCCTGCCCTGACATGATTGGAGTAAATGAGGGACATCAACGGAAACTGCATTAGGGTGGATGTCAGGGAGGACCGAGGAGGACCAAGAATGGCTTGTACATGCTCGGTGATAAGGCTGGCCAATGGGAATACTCGGTCCCACCTACTGCCCATTAGGGACAGGGGACGGGACAGAAGGTAAGCTGTATGAAGAGAGAGAAAGAAGAGAGCCCTCAGGCAGGAGGCAAGGGAGGGGGTCAATAATGAAGACAAGGGGGGCGCCTGGGTGGCTCAGTGGGTTAAAGCCGCTGCCTTCGGCTCAGGTCATGATCCCAGGGTCCTGGGATCGAGGCCCGCATCGGGCTCTCTGCTCAGCAGGGAGCCTGCTTCCTCCTCTCTCCTCTCTCTCTGCCTGCCTCTCTGCCTACTTGTAATCTCTCTCTCTCTATGTCAAATGAATAAATAAAATCTTTAAAAAAAAAAAAGAATGAAGACAAGGGAGATGCCATTCTCGAAAAAGAAGGATGGCCGGGTACCCATTGTGGTGAGGAAGGGGTCAGTTTGGGGTGCCTGGGTGGCTTGGAGGGTTGGGAGTCTAACTTTTGATTTTGGCTCTGGTCACGATGTCAGCGTCATGAGATCAGGCCCTGGGCTGGGTTCCACACTCAACACAGAGTCCACTTCTCCCTCTCCCTCTGTTCCTCCCCACCCTCCTGCTCTCTCTCTCTTAAATAAATAAAACCTTAAAAAAAAAAAGAACAAGGGAAGGGAAGAGAGGGGAAGGGAAAAGAAAAGGAGTCAGTTCAAGGTTTCTCAACCCCAGCACTGCTGACATTTAGGGCCAGGTCATTCTGTGTGGGGGGCCGCCCCGGGCACTGCCACGAGTGCCCCTCCCCCCGCCAGGTCCTGACAGCACAGCAGAAACATCCCCAGGCAGTACCCAGTGTCCACTGGGGGTCAAAATGCCCCCAGTCGAGGGCGCCTGGGTGGCTCCGTGGGTTAAAGTCGCTGCCTTCGGCTCAGGTCATGATCCCAGGGTCCTGGGATCGAGGCCCACATCGGGCTCTCTGCTCGGCGGGGAGCCTGCTTCCTCCTCTCTCTCTGCCTGCCTCTCTGCCTCCTTGTGATCTCTCTCTCTCTGTGTCAAATGAATAAAAAAAAAATCCCCCCAGTCGAGAGACCCACAAGGGCTGGGAGATCACCATCTTGCAATTCGTTATTCTTTTGCTTCACTCGTATTAGTTTTGGTGAAAGACTGAGGACCGCATAAGAGAGAACCTTGCCCAGCCAGTGTGGTGCCTGCCAGGTGCTTGCTGAGCCCCGGCTGGACAGGCGCCGACAGCCCCCTGGGAGGGACAGGGAAGCAGAGCAGAAGAGTCACACCTTGGCTTGGGCTCTGTCTGACTTCTCATTACAGTGTCGGGATTTGCCCCCATCATCAAGGTGACCTGGGGATGCTGAGTGAATGGTGCGTGGCGGCTGGATGGGTAGAGGGTGTATCTAACCCAGGTGGAGCTGGGACCCGGGGCCTCCGTCAGGGACTGTAGAAACAAGCCCCAGAAACCTGCTCTGACCAGTCTGGGGGCCATGTCATCAACTGTCTCATCCAAACCAAACACCTAGCTGCCTCCGAAACGCGAGTCCATCCATTCCTTGCAGAACTTACTGCCTGGAGCCAAACAGCTGCATGGGCCCCCTGCTTCCCCACACCTCCCTCCCTCCAAAATTCACCCATGAGCTGGCTCTCGCTTTGCTGCCCCTCTGTCCCCCTCTACCCCCCTCCCGACCGTCTGCGTCACTTCCTCTCGCACATTTCATGCCACTTTCTCATGGGGGGGAGCATAAATGTCACATAAAACTGACCATTTTAACCATTTTAAAGTGCGCGATTCCGTGACATTTAGTATATTCCCAACGTTGTGCAACCATCACTACTATCTAGTTTGGGAACATTCCATCACCCCCAGAAGAAAGACCATCCCCGGCAGCAGCCACTCCCCACCCACCCCCAGCCCCTGACAGCCACACACCCACTTTCTGTCTCGTGGACATGCCTGTTCTGCCTGTTTCACACACATGGAATCACACACTCGGTGGCTTTTTTGCGTCTGGCTTCTCTCACCGAGCGTTCTGTTTTTGAGCTTTCTCCCCATTTGAGCATGTGTCAGCAGCTTGATCCTTTTTAAGGCTGGATAATGTTCCACTGTATGGATGGACCACTTTTGTCCATTCATGAGCTGCTGGACACTTGGGTTGTTTCATCCTTCGAGCCATTGTGCAATAGAGCTTCTGTGCACACTCCTGTATGAATTTGTACGTGGATGTAGGTTTTCAATTCTCTGGAGTAAACTAACCTAGGAGTAGAATTGCTGGGTCATCTGGAAACTCCATGGATTAATGTATTGAGGGACCATCATGGCTTCTCGTAATATCAGTCAGTCCAGTCTTCATTCTTCCTCTTCTCTCCATCGCTTTCTTCAATAGCATCCAAAGGGCTGACTCCCCACCCCCGCCCCACCCAGGCTCCCACCACCTACCTTCTGTCTCTACGCATGGGGCTCGTATAAGTGGACTCAGACAGGGTGCGTCCTTCTGTGTCTGGCTCCTCTCACAATGTCCTCAGGGTCCATCCATGTTGCAGAAGGTATCAATATGTCTTTCTTTTTTAAGGCCAGAGAGTATTCCACTGTGTGTCTGCATGACATTGTTTGTTTGTTTGACAGAGAGAGAGATTACAAGTAGACAGAGAGGCAGGCAGAGAGAGAGAGGAAGCAGGCTCCCTGCTGAGCAGGGAGCCCGATGTGGGGCTCGATCCCAGGACCCCGAGATCATGACCTGAGCCAAAGGCAGAGGCTTAACCCACTGAGCCACCCAGGCGCCCCTCCGCATGACATTTTTGTTCATCCATTCATCATCTGTCAATGTTGCTTCCATGTTTTAGTTATTGTGAATAATCCCGCCATGAACATGGGTGTGCAAAAATCTCCTTGAGCCCCTGCTTTCGGTTCTTTTGAGTAGAGACCCAGAAGTGGGGTTGCCAGATCTGTATTTTCAATTTCTTGAGGCGTTATCCTGTTTCCCACACCACAGGCACCCATTTACTGCCAGTTGCTCCCCATCCCTGCCAACACTTGATTTCTGATTCTTTGATAATAGCCATCCCAATACGTTTGAGTGCCATCTCACTGGGGTTTTGCTTTGAATTTCCCTGATGATTGGTGATGCCAAGAGCACCCTGTCTTGTTGGCCACGTGCATATTTTCTTTGGAGCTTAAGCTTCTGCTTTTACAATAGAATCAAAGAATGCCTCCCTAAGAGAAAGAAGCCCTTCCTGCCATTTTGTCAGGGCCCTAACAGTTCCTGTGAAACCAGGGTTCTCCACTATGATGGGTATGCCCCCCTTGGCAGTGTCTGGAGATAGTTTTAGTTGTTAAGACTGGGGGAGGGTGCCACTCTGGCATCGAGTCAGCAGAGACAAATGTGCTGCAAAACAGAGTACAATGTATACAGGACTGCCCCACAACTGAGAACCATCTGGCCCCAAATGTCGGTCGTGTTAAGGTTGAGGAACTCTGCTCCACCCTTTTCCCTGAAATTTAGGGACCTCATGGTTGGTTGGGTTGTTTGTTTGCTTTTTAAAGAGTAGGCTTCACACCCAGTGTGGGGCTCGAACTCACAACCCCAAGATCAAGAGTCACAGGCTCCACCAACTGATCCAGCCAGGTGCCCAGGAAGCTTATGTTTTTAAAAATTATCATGTCCTTTTAGGTATAGAACACCCTGTTTCACATGTTTCTGGTGATAACTGTTGTTACAGCGGACATCCCTTCTGCGTGGTGAGTATATGGTGTGGAGCCTGTCAATCGTTTTTACTCCGTTCTGAACATAAATAATTATGAATGAAAATATGGACATGATGGTTGGGGCATCAGGTTCCATGACGGGCCTGGGCAGGGTCCCTTCCCCCGGGTTTAGAAGATGACCTGAGATACGGGATCACCTGGATGACACACTAGGAATATGTCCACCTACCTTCCTTATTCAAACTTGTTATTTTGAAATAATTATAGACCCTGCAGGACGTCCTACTCCCCCTTCACCAATGGTCCCGCCAATGGTTCCACCTTACATAACTATAGTAAAAAACTACAGCCGAGAAGCTGACATGGAAATAATGTGTGCATCTAATTCTGTGCCATTTATCTATGTGTGGAGTCACAGAAAGACTACCTCCTCCGAAATACTAGACTGTTCCATCAACCCAAGGCTCTCCATATATCCCTGCCCCACAGTCTCTAACCCCAGGCAAACACTAAATCTGTTCTCCATCTCCATAATCCCATCATTTCAAGAATGTTCTCTACATGGGATCCTACAACACGTAACTCTGGGGAATTAGCTTTTTTCCACGCTGGAGACTCCTCCCCCTGGTTGGAGACTCCTCCCCCTGGTTGGAGACTCCTCCCGCTGGTTGGAGACTCCTCCCCCTGGTTGGAGACTCCTCCCCCTGGTTGGAGACTCCTCCCGCTGGTTGTGTGTATCTAATCCATTCCCCTTTGTTGTCAAGTAATACTCCACGGAGTGGGTCTTGTCGCTTCCACTTGTTGGTTATTATGAGCAAAGCTGCAGTGAACATTGATTTGTGTCTGCCCATAAGTTTTCATCTCTGGGATAAAGGCCTAGGAGAATGATCACAGACATCTAGCTCCTTTTTCCCTCAATTAAGATATAATTGAGTTACAACAGTCTATAAATTTAAGGTGTGCAATCGGTTGATTTGATACATTTGTATGTCACAATATGATCGACCACCATAGCATTAACTAATACCACCATCACATAATCATTGCTTCCTTTTTGTGGTGAGAACAATTAAGATCTAGTCTCTTAGCAACTTTGAAATTTGTAGTATAATATTGTTGTCTGTAATCACTATGCTGTGTATTAGATCTCTGAAACTTATTTATCTACCAATTGCAAGCTTGTACCCTTAAAGAATATTTCCCCATCCCCTCTAACCCTCCATCTCCTTTTATTTTTTTTAAAGATTTTATTTATTTATTTGACACAGAGAGCGAAGTTACAAGTAGGCAGAGAGGCAGGCAGAGAGAGAGGAGGAAGCAGGCTCCCTGCTCAGCAGGGAGCCCGATGCAGGGCTCGATCCCAGGACCCTGAGATCATGACCTGAGCCGAAGGCAGAGGCTTTAACCCACTGAGCCACCCAGGCACCCTCTATCTCCTTTTAAATGTGTGTTTTCTTCCAGGATATAAGTAATTCAGTTTTTGCTTATTTGCATGGAGATCAGATATCTCAGACCACTGTATATTTCTCAAACACCCGGGGATACAAATTTCAGAAGTTTGCCTATGAAAGACAGGTATGTTCAATTTGGTAAAAAAGTGAACAGCAAAATAACGAATATATATTTATGTCCTGTATGGTATGAGTCATTAGCAATCTCTGGGTGAACAAGAGCTTCTCTTTTTTGAAGAGTCTGATGGGCTGGGAGAGTAGGGAAAATTCCAGGTCAAAGGAGCTGGCTAGGGAGGTTAGGAAGTTAGGAAAGGTTTCAAAAGGTGTTAGGTCATTGGATGGTTTCAGGAGTACTCATGCAAACAAACCTGATGCCACAATAAAGTCTGCACTTAACCCCAGTCCTCCCAAAGCTCAGTACCATCAGATAACATCATCATCCCAATTATACAGAGCACAGAACAGTCCTGGGTCAGTCTCCACCCTCCCCAAAGTATATTCATCCAGAACCACAGAACATAAACTTACTTGGAAATTGGGTCTTTGCACATCTAATGATTTTAGTTAAGATGGGATCATACTGGATCAGGGGTGGGACCTCAATCCAATGACTGGTGTCCTTCTAAGAAGAGAGGACATGGAAAGATGCACACGGAGAAGAAGGCCGTGTGATGATGCAGGTGACCTTGTAGGGGTGCATCTGCAAGCCCAGAGATGTGGAGGAGTCCTGGCAACCACCAGATGCTGGAAGAGAGAGATGGTGAGGTTTCTTCCTCAGAGGAACCTTGATTTCAGACCTCTGGCTTCCATCAGTGTGGCGGTACATTCCAGTTGTTTTAAGCCATCCAGCACAGGACACCCCTGGGAGGCGGATACAGGGGTGAAGACACAAAGCAATGCCGGGCCTTTACCACGCAACCTAGCAGAGCTGGGATCCAAACAGCTAAAGTGGACAGGATCCTTGGGTAGCTAAGGGCACGAGGAAGTTTTGTTCTAATGCAGAGAGTGGCTTTGCCCCCAAACATTTGGGAAGTGTGTGCAAAACAAGGCAGGGAGTCTACTCTGCTCTGGAGCTCTGACCATGTCCTGAATGCAGTTTCTCTGCCCTGCCCAGGAAGCCCAAGGGAGCCTAGAACCTAACTGACCACATGTTTTCATCCAAAATTAGGCCTAGAAGGACTTAACATCTGTGCTTGGTTGAAAATAATCATTGCTAAAAAAACAGGTAGGTTGGTAGATGATAGATAGATAGATAGATAGATAGATAGATAGATAGATAGATAGACAGATAGATAGACAGACAGATAATAGCAATCAGTTCACATGCTTAAGGGGGCAGAGAAATCCCACAATCTACCGTCTGTGAGCTGGAGAACCAGGTAGCATAGTTCAGTCAGAAGACAAAGGCCTGAGGACCAGGGAACTGCTGGTAGAAGTCCCAGCATCCGAAGGCCCAAGAACCAGAAGCTGATGTTTATGGGCAGAAGATGGACAGAACATCCCAGGTCAAGAAGAGAGAACAAATTCACCTTACCTCCTCCTCTTTGTTCCATGAGGGCTCCCAATGGATTCGGTGATGCCTGCCCACATTGGTGAGAGTGATCTGTATTGGGTCTACTAAATTAAATGCGAATCTCTTCCAGATCACCCTCACAGACACACCCAGAAATAATGTTTTACCAGCTACCTGGGCATTCCTTAGCTCAGTCTGGCTGACACATAAAATTAACCAACACAAGTCCACCCCTTGTTAACTTGGTGCTTATATGAATCTCCTTCAACCATCCTTACTTTCCAAAGAACGACGCTAACAAGGTCATCGCTCCACCCAACACAATGCAACCATCCTAAGTACAAATGAAAATGCACTCCTTCCTTCTGTGCGAAGTTTACCCTTCTCTTTGATGCCCCCTCACTCAAACACCAATTATTAACACAACAGTCTTTCTGCTCTATGCAGAAACTCCTCTATGTTTGAGTGCACGCGCGTGTGTGTGTGTGGTTGTTGTTTCTGAGGCCAGAAGGCTGACATTCTTGATTCATCTCCTTGGAGTTCTGCCAGCAGGGAAGGACTTGGGGTGTCTGGGGGGTGGGGGAGGTGACAGGCTGGGAAGCCCAGCAAACCTGTTCCAGTTGGCATGGATTGACTGTATGTTTTGGTCACCTCGGGCCACCATAACAGACACCACAGACCGGGTGACTTAAACAGCAGACATTTATTTCTCACAATTCTGGAGGATGGAAAATCCAAGACCAAGACAATGGCTGATTGAGATCCTGGTGAGGGCGCTCTTCCTGGCTCACAGATGGCTACCTTCTTTCTGTGTCCCCTCATGTGAAGAAGAGAGAATGCTTGGTGTCTCTCTCTCTCTTTTTAAGATGTTATTTATTTCTTTGAGAGACAGAGACAGAGAGCATGAGCAGGGGGAGGGGCAAAGGGAGAGAGAAAACAGACTCCCTGCGGACCAGGACCCTGAGATCATGACCTGAACCCATGGCAGAGTCTTAACCGAGGGAGCCACCCAGGCGGCCCTCCCAATATGAATTCTTGCCCAGGCTTTCTGGTGTCTCTTCTTATAAAGACACTAACCCCATCATCAAGGCCCCACTCTCATGACCTCATCTAAACCCCCTTAGCTCCCAGAGGCCCCGTCTCTAAGGACCATCCCAGCGGGGGTGCTAGTTTGAATGTTTGTGTCCCCCCCCCCGCCAATTTATATGTTGCCACTCTAATGCCTGCCTGATGTGATTATATTAGGTGGTGGGGCCTTTGGAAGCTGTTTAGGTCATGCAGGTAGAGTCCCCATGAACGGGATCAGTGCCCTTCCGAAAGAGGAGGCCATAGAGAGCTTGCTAGCCTCCTCCTGCCATGTGAGAACACAGTAAGGCTGTAACCCGGGAGTGGGCCCTCACTTGACCGGGCTGCCACCTTGATCTCAGACTCCCAGCCTCCACAACTGGGGGCACTAAACTTCTGTTGTTTATAAGCTCCTCTGTCTGTGCCCTTCTGTGATAGCAGCCAACGTGGACTAAGACGGGGGTTAGTACTTTAACATATGAATTTTGGGGAAGACACAATTCAGTCCATGGTGCTTGTTTATAATAGAAAACTCCCCATGATAACCTAAGAGGCTTAAATAAAATAATAATCTGCCTCTGTCTGGAGGCAGCTACCTCGGCTGTCCCACTGTCCTGAGAATAGGGCCCTTGGCCTCATGCTCCAACGTGGCTTCTGGGCACCTTGCTGACAAACTAAAAATCAGGTATGAAGAACCTTGGCAGGAGTGAAGGATTTAGACAGATATCTAGCCGTCTGAGCCCACCCCACCTCCTCCAACAACCCCAAATAAAGTTCTCTTTATTCAAGCTTCTGTCCTACATGCTACATTTCCATAGAGGGGAAATAGACCATAACAAAAAAGACTTTCCTTCATTTTCGCTTATGAGGTAATCTGGAGTTAAAATCAAATGCGTTAACGATGTATTCATATATGATTTTTTTTTTGTTGTTTTATAGGCAGAACTAGTCGGGTCTTTGGGTGGGATCTTCTACTTTCACTCCTTGTCACAGGTTGGGTTGCTTCTCATTGATCAAGGGAAGGTGAGTAATTTTGGAATGGGGAGAAAGACTTAAGTGACCTTTGCCCCAAGCCAGGTTTTTGTTAAGACTTACACACTTGGGTTTTCATATCTGAAATCCATCTAGCTTTTCATTCACCTGTTCATCCATGTATCCATCTACCTAACTATCCATCCATCCACCCACCCATCCATCCATCCATCCATCCATCCATCCATCCATCCATCCATCCATCCACCCATCCACCCATCCACCCATCCACCCACCCACCTATCCAACCTACTTATCCATCCATTCACCCACCGGCCTGTGCACCTACCTACTCAGCCATTCACCCATCTATTCACCTATCTCTTCATCCATGCACCCATCTACCCACTCACACACCCACTGCCCTCCTCCCCCTTTCATTTGCTCATTCGGTCGTGCACTTGGCAATATTTAAGTAGCGTCTAGGAGGTGCTAAGCATTGTGTTGAACACTAAGGATAAAACACAAAGTGTGATATACGTATCAATGACAATGCACAAGATGGTGTTACATGCTTCACATTGAACTCTTTGTTAATGATTATTTACGTGGGTATTCGGAAAATCAGTACATGACACCTGTGACCTCACAGATACCATTATTTAGAATGAGACTAAGTTCAGAAGAGGAGTCAGTCCATGTAAATTGCATTTGAAGAAAAAATATCAAGGCAGAAAAAGATCAAGTACAGTATTGCACCCTGGGTCGGTGGGATGTGCTGCTCTGGAGTTCGGGGGAGCCCCGCTGTCAGGAAGCTTCCAGAGGTTGGGCTGACTTCTGCGGCTGAAGCCCCACCCTCTCTGATCACGTGCTGGGTGCCATCCCCGCCCAGAGCGCCCTCATTAGCATAGTCCCCGCCCAGAGTGCCCTCATTAGCGTCAAGTGCCCGGGCCCTGCACCGCTCCGGGGTGACCGCAGAGTCTTACCACCTATGCAAGGTTTCTCAGGCTGCCCAGCCGCAACCGCGCAGGCTTTGGCTGGCGGGTGTCCACACTCGGGGGGCGGGGGCGGGGGCGGGGCAGATGTGCTGCGGGCTCCGGAGGCTCGCTCCCTGCACGTTTGCATTCCTAGCCTAGGTCCGTTGAGTTGAGGTGCCCCCTAACTACCCCTTCCTCCGCCCCGCCGTTTCGGGGAGGTGGCCGCATCGGGGGTCCAGCGCCCTCCAACCTGCCCTGAGCGCTGTGTCTCCCGCAGCCCAGAAGGAGAGGGCGGGGCTTCTCAGCCTCCCACAGTGCACATTGCAGGAGGAAGAGGTCTTTGGTGGGGGGGGGGGCATCCCAGGCTGAGCCCCTGATGCCTTCTCCCAGATTCCGTGGTCTTTTCCTCTCAGGCGAGGTTCGGCTACTCAGAACACCCCCTGAACAGCAGTTTTGGGCTGCCCTTTGACTACAACGGGACCCTCGACGTCCTCATGACCCCGGGCCAGAAAGGCATTCTAATCTTCTGGTTTGAGAGGAGCCTGTTGGTTTCCGGAAACTCAGGTGAGCCAGGCCCAGGCTCTGGGCGTTCGCCTTTTGTATCCCCTACCTCCAGCTTGGGAGGAGAATGGGACCAGCCCATTCTGCACCGCAGCCCTGGCTGTGTCCATCTCTCCCTCGCCCACCCCCACCCCGCCCCAGTTTCCTGCCCCCTGGAGTCCTTAGGGGCAGGTGGGCAGGTTCCCAAAGTCACCCACGAGTCACCTAGGGCAGAGCCCAATTCTTCCCTCCAAAAACCACAAGCCTTGTTTTGGTGCAAAGGTCACCGACTCCCGGACATGGCTCGGGGCTGCCCACTTGGACTTCCCTTGTGCAGAGAGAACTCGGGAAATGGCACAGCTCCTCCCACTGGCCTAGTTGAGGAACCCTAGCAATGCCCACCAGCCAGCATGAGACAGGAAGCAGAAGGCAGCCCCCCCCGGGGGGAAAGGGGTACTGTCGGGGACCCCCGGGCACAGGGGTGTCTGCAAGACCACCCACTCTGAGCACCAGCCAGGCCACCTGAGCACCATCGACCCCCTCCCCTCCCCCTGGTGCAAGAGGAGGGCTCAGGGCCGGCCGATCCAGTTGCAGAGCTCATTTGAGAAAGGAAGCTCTTCTTGATTACATACGTTACCCCGTTACGTTACCGCGTACAGTCAAAGGCATTCCATGGCGTCCTGCCTCCCACAGCTCGGCAGCCAGCGTGCCGCGCCGCATTCCTGTCCCACGGGGGCCTACAGGGTCGGTTTCCTCGAACCCAAGCGCCTTCTGTGACACTCTGCGGCCCTGAGCCTCGGTGCTGTGCTTTCCCCGACTCTGTATTTGAGTCCCTCACCGAAGGGTTGGGGGGGGCGGCGGGCATCGCTGTGCGTCTCAGCGGCGGGGGTCCCTCTCCTCATGACTCGGCCCTGTCGTCTCACAGGTCAGCTCGTTTACCCTGTCCACGTGCGAGAAGGACCCAACAGCGTGTATTCTTCCATTTCTGAAGTCAGCGTCGCCATCCACAGCCTTGCTGCCAGTGCGTGCCCAACCTACGGGTAGCTTTCTAGAAGTGCCTCCTACGGGGCTTACTAACCACTGACCCACTAGATCCAGTCCAGCCAAAGCCAAACCAAACCAACCCAAACCCGAACCAAACTGTGATTATCACATATTCGGGAACAATCCCCGGCATAAACATGTGTACCCTTTCACCATGAAGTAGAACGGGGATTGGTTGTTGGCTTCCTGGGTCCGCTACAGCAAATGCCCACAAACTGGGGGGCTTAGAATGACATGTGGCTCTAAGATCAAGGTGTCAGCAGGGCCGTGCTCCCCACATAGGCTCCAGGGAAGGATCCGTCCCAGGTCTGCCTCCCTGACTTGTTGTCCCTCCCCGCCCCCCCGGCCGTGTCTCCACGCTGCGGTCGCTCTGTGCACGGTGGTGTCCAACCCCCCTCCCCTTTTCACAAGGACACAAGTCCTACTGGATTAGGACTCACCCCGATGACCTCATTTTAACTCAATCACCTCTGTAAAGACCTGATCTCCAAATACAGTCACCTTCTGAGGTCCTGGGGGTCAGGACTGCAACGTATCTTTTTTGGAGGGGACACATTTCAACCCATCCCAGACGGCATCTCAGGATTTCTTTGCGACTCAATTGTCCCGCTGCTGTCCCCGAAGATGAGATTTGCCTGACTAGTATTTCCCCTCACACGGTCCCCGAGTTGGAAACTTAGAGGCAGAGAGTGGGACACACTAGGGGGTCACTTGGGTGCTAAGTCAGCATCTCCCCTCTTTGCTGATCATCGCACACCCTCCTACCGTCGGTGTCCCTGTAGCTATTTACAGTTAACTCAGAGTTACAGAAATTCAGGATGTAAAATGCTCTTATAATTAAACCAGAGGTGCATGGTCCTTTACAGGACTTTTTTCTTAATATTCCAAGTACAGTTGAAGTCCCTTGGAGCGCCTGGGTCGCTTAGTTGCTTAAACATCTGACTCTTGATTTCAGCTCAGGTCTTGATCTCAGGGTTGTGAGATCAAGCCCTGCATCGGGCTCCATGCTGAGCATGGAGTCTCAGCCTTTCTGAAGGCTGCTTGAGGGTCTCTCTCCCTCTGTTCCCGCCCCCCTCACTCTCTGTCTCTTAAAAAAATTACGGTAAACTTTTAATATTTTTTATATTTTCATCCATTTAAACAACCTCATTTCAATTTTGTTTCATCTTGTTTGTTTTTTCCTAGATGAATATGAACTGGCAGTTTTAACTCAGGAGAACAGTTTGTATTATGGCAGCCTGGGAATCTTGTCAAGTTCTCTAATCAAAGTAGGTAAAATCAAAGTAGTGTTATTACCCCATTGGTGAGGAAATGGTATTGTTCTCAAAACTTTTTTTTTTTAAGAGAGCAAGAGGGTGGTGGGGAGCTGGGGCAGAGAGAGAGGGAGAGAGAATTTTTTTTTAAAGATTTTATTTATTTGATAGAGAGACAGAGAGAGAGGGACACACAAGCAGGGGGAGTTGGAGAGGGAGAAGCAGGCTTCCTGCTGAGCAGGGAGCCCAATGCAGGACTCAATCCCAGGACCCTGAGATCATGACCTGAGCGGGAGGCAGACACGCAATGACTGAGCCACCCAGGCGCCTGGGAAGAGAGAATCTTAAATAGGCTCCATGCTCAAAGTGGAGCCCAAAGCAAGACTTGATCCCACAACCTTGAGATCATGACCTGAGCTGAAATCAAGAGTTGCACATTTAACCGACAGAGCCACCCAGATGCCCTGTTGTTCTCAAACTTCTGATCCTTTTTCAGAAGGCTAGAAATCACTCTAGTTATTGAAATAGTCATAGTGGGCACTTGGGTGGCTCAGGGGGTTAAAAGCCTCTGCCTTCGGCTCAGGTCGTGATCTCAGGATCCCGATGTGGGACCCGATCCCAGGATACCAGGATCATGATCGGAGCCGAAGGCAGATGCCCAATCAACTGAGCCACCCAGGCACCCCAATCCCAACCAGCATCTTAAGAAGTGGAACCTTAGGGGGTGCCTGGCTGGCTCAGTCAAAGAGCATGTGACTCTTGATCTCAGGGTTGTGAGTTTGAGCCCCACATGGGGCTAAAAATAAATAAATAAACTTAAAAAACAAAAAAACCCAGAAAGAAAAGAAGTAGAGCCTGTATGGTCCCCATTGGACAGACGGGAAAACCGAGACATGGAGAGGTAGGAAATGGTGGCAGGGAGGGGTCATTTCACACTACCTTATACGTCATGCCTATCTGATTCTATTTCATCCTCACAAAGCCCCAGGAAGGAGATCATAGTGTCCAACTTTTACAAGGGAGGAAAAACTGAAGTTTGCCTCTTTCCTAAGGCCCCTTAACTCATCAGCAGCTGAGCTGGAAAAGCCCATAAGTGCACTGATCGCTATGTTGGTGCTTTTCGCTGCTCAAGCTGCAGGCTCTGTAGTTCCAGAAGGCTGCCTGGCATTGGCATAGTACAGGGCAAGAAATAGGGCCAGCTCCTTGAAGCCTTCACCCTGACATTCTGACCCCCGGGGCTTTTTCTGGGTGAGGGTCTGTAGCTTTCATCCCGAATCCCCAGAGCCGTCCAGGACCTGCGCCTAACTCTAGACTTAGTTCCTGCCTTTCCTCTCCGATGAGGAAAGACAGAGTTTCTGTTATTCATCACCAAGGAATGAATGAAGCTGAAGAGTCGGTATTTCCACAGAGTGTACAGATGATTTTGTTTGTTTGTTGGGCCTTCTTTGAACCTGAAATGGAGGATAAAATTGGCGTCCTCAAAAATGACTTAGAACCACCTGATTCCCGAAATCGCTTTCCTCTTAGTTTGCAGGCCAATACATCTGGTCGCAGGACGCAGCCCTGATGTTCACTGATGTGGGGAGAGTGGAAATACTGACTCCGCTCCCTGATTCGATGTTTCCAGCTTTCGATTTCCAGAAGTGTTCCGTGAACATCCAGGCGATTCTCATGGATCCCCAACTCCAAGTCGACGTTTGCAGAGTATGTGATCGTCACTGGGATCAATGTTCCGGGCACTCTCTCTTAAAACAAAAACAAAAACACACCTCATAGAGCCAGAGTTGGGCATTCGTCACCAGCAACCACACCCGAGACACTTAACCAACTGAGCGCCTAGGTGCCTCCATATCACATATTTTAATCCATCCACCCTTGCATGGATGCTTAGGTTGTTTTCACGTCTTGGGCGCTGTGAACAATGCTGCAATAAACATAGGGAAGTACAGATATCTCTTTAAGATGGTTTCATTTCCTACAGAGACACACCCAGCAGTGGGATTGCTGGGCCGTGGGGCAGCTCTATTTTTAATTTTTTGAGGCATCCCCGGACTTTTCCAGCACCAGTTTATATTCCCACGGAAAGGCCATCTCTGGGTCTGTCCTGTCCAGCAACTTCATCCCATCTCTCAATGCTCCCAATCCCACGGAATCAGAAATAAGGTCAGTGCTGTGCTCCGTGGGGCCCGGGCTGACTCAGTGTTATGTGTCTGCTGGGCCACCTCCCTTCTGAAGGGCTGCAGAAAAGTCACAGGGAGGTTTTGGGGTGTCCATTTCCAAACCGCTTTGAATCCATGGCACTTAGTGATATGAGAAAAAATAAGTGTCTGCGCCAAACACCGAGGATGTCGATTTTGTGATACGGTGCTGATAGATGGGGCTGGGTTTTTTTCTTGCTTTCTTGACTTGTCACCATAAAATATCCATCCCCGGCCATGGGGCTTTCTTGTGGGCTCTTGAAATCCCATGCCTGGAAATTGGTGGTCTTAGGCAGACATGGAGGGGAAAAAGAGTGAGTGAGAGTGAGCGGTAGTAAGCTTTTGTGCAAATGTTTGGGCCCTTGAACTCTTCCGAGGAAGGCGGCTGTGCTACTAGCAACCAGTTTTCCCAAATCCCACCAACAACGACAACACCAGAAAACAAAACAAAAAAATGAAACACCCAAAACAGCAACTACGTAGCATAACAAAAATCCATGAATGATGGGACTCCTGGCTGGCTCAGTTGGAAGAGCGTGTGACTCATGATCTTGGGGTTGTGAGTTCGAGCCCCACGTTGGGCGTACAGCCTACTCGAAAAAAAAAAAAGTAAAAAAAAAAATAAGACTAAAACAAACACCAAAAAAACCCATGGATGAAAGCTGGGACAATTAGTTGGATAATATGAGTCCACAGGGATATAAATAAGTGACTGAATAAATAAAGGGAGCATTTCCCCTACAGAAGAACTCTGTGTAACGTATCTACACACGCTCCCTCCTGGAGGAGAAGTTTAACCCCGCACCTGAGGGTGCCCTGGTCTTGGTCATGTGCGCAGGGAACGGACTGGAAACGGGGAGTAGCCACTTGGTAGGTGAGAAGCCCAGCAGGAACCATATTAGGCAGGAAAGCAGGATCAACATCGACAGTCCCGTGGCCAGAGCAGGAAGTCCCAGGTTCTCTTGGCCGTTTCTCCACCCCAGACCTGAATCAGCCACTTCTCCAAGAAGCAACTCATTGGCTACCTTGCTAGGATGGCAGGAAGCCACGTTTCCTTGAACGTGGGGTAAATAAAAGGCAAGATGCAAGCCTTTATCCCATCTTCCCTTCCAGCTGTTCCAATGGGTCAGCGAAAAGCAGAAGGGGGAAAGAGTCCATAAAATTCTCCCGGCAAACGTGTGAAAACAAAATGATAGAATGTCGTCTCGCGGCAACCCCAACATCAAAAAGAGCAATGGCCAGCCCTAGGTGTAGCCGATGGGAGGACTGACCGCCCGTTGAGTCTTGCCGACTCGATCCAACCCAAATCCGATGGATCCGGCCGCCGGTCTGCCAGAAACTCCGAGCAAAGGGAACGCGCCCACCCACGCCACGAAAATGCGGGCTGTGGGAACCTACAGGTCCACCTTCCTGGGCGCTTCAAAGATGAATACAAACCACAAGAAAGGGATGAGGCGGGGAGCCTAAGGACTGAAGGAGACTTAGACAGAACAATGATTGAAAATGGGCAGGACTAAGTCCCATCACCTAGGGATGCACACAAAGCGAGAAAGCAATTGTGGTAAAAGTCAGGGGGGTGGCGCTACTGGAGAGAGGAGGCTGTGCGATGGGGAGATGGGGTGGACCTTGAGGATCTTCTGGGGGCTGCAGGATCTAGCAGGGAAGACAATGGCCCGAGTGACAGATTGGAAAGTTCCATCCCTAGGGGAGACCACTGAAGGCCTCCCACCTGCTTGCCCGTTCTGCTTTTGGGAACAGGAGTTTGGTTTAATTCATGGATTTGTTTGGCCTTTCTACCCAGGCAGAACTTCTGGAAGGAGAATTTGACAACAAAATGTATACCATTGATATGAACAGCAAATTGGAGCTGACCGCCCTGATGGTACCGCGGCCAGGCATGTCCCTGACCCCACTGGTAAGGCCACCTCCGGCTTTGGACAGGTGCTCCTGAGACGGGGCGCTCCCCGGCATCCCAGGCTCTCAGAGCCCCCTGGCATCCCCCAGGGGGAGACCTCGCTCATGATGCTTCGTAGACGTGCCCTGTCCTGCTCCTCGAGGAGCCTCTGCCTGTCTGGTCTCCTTTCCAAGGGCCTGTGTGCCTCATTCTCCACCCTTCTCCTGGGCTGCCCCGTGCTTCCCGTAAGCTGCCCTTCCTCTTACCCCAGCTGGAGCCCGACGCGTCTTCCCTCGGGCCGTGGGAGGCGCTTGAGAGACAGTGGGTGTCCCCGGACCTGAAACCCAAGTGTCCAAGCCTGGACTCTCGGGAACAAGTAATGGAGCTGAAAGTGGCGGGGGGCAGGGGGTGGTGCGGATTCATGCAAGGCCGTGGGAAGAAGCGCAGCCCGTGGGACCAGCGCCTGCAAGGGGGAACCAGACTAGCTCTGGCTCTCATCTCGGGCTCTCCTCCCGGCCTCCTCCAGTGCAGGACAGGCCTCTGGGTCTCCCCGTGCTCCTGGGACGGGTCAGGGGCCTGCAGCTCTGAGCTCTAGGCTGTCTGCAGCACAGGGGTCAGAGGCCGCAGTTGGGGGTGTAGATGAGGTGTGGCACATTTGGGGATCACAGGAGCCCCCGCTTTTGCGGAGCAAGCTTGGTCTTCAGTGGGAAGGTGCACGAGGGTACCTGCGGATGAGACCCTCCCCGCAATGGCACCCCTTTGTGCCTGCTGGCCCAGAACATCTGCCTGTGTTTCTCCTTCCCGGCCCCTGCCAGGCAATGGTGAGCAACCCGCACTCCCTGGGCCTGCAGGCCATCATCCATGAGGACGGCCACACTTACGACGGGAACACCAAACACCGGCTGGTGAGCTGCGCCCCCCGCCCCCGCCCCAGGTGCGTGTGATGAAGGGCACAGCCTTGACGGTGCCCAGCCGGCTCCGGCCACCTTCAGGTGCTCCTCGGCCGGACCTTCCTCCGTCCTTTCCTTCCTGGCACACAGGGGGGTGAGGCGCTGGGGAATCTGGAGAGGACACAGCCTGGCCCCTCCCCCCCCCGGCAGGCAGCGGTCACCCAGGTCCTGGGGATAAGGTGTCACAGGGGAGAAGCTCGGGGGCCGTGGCAGGGAGCTTAACACAGGCCTGGGGAAATGTGGGTGGTTGGGTAAACCGAGGCATCAGGATGGAGGTGAACTGGGGCACCAGGAGAGGCGTGGCCAAAGAGGAGTCTGGGGGACCCATGCGCCGAGCCAGACCTCCTTGACGCCAGAGGCCTAGAGTGGGGTTGGGAGGTTTCCGCGGGGCAGGAGCAAGGCGTCAGTCTGCCACAGCAGTCTTTGGACCAGTCCTTGCCACCTTCTAAAGAAGAGGGGAAACAAAGTCACCCTGCACACTGCAGGTCCCCCGGACAAAGGCAGCAAGAAGTCTTTCACCGGTGGTACCAGGAGAATCAGGTGGTACCATTAGAATCAGGAGAGGGCTAGTCGCTCTCCAGGCTCCTCCTCCCAGGCCCCCCCTTCCCGCCTCCATCTCCCCTGAGCCCCGACTCTGCGCGGCCCCAGGCTGTCTCACCGCGCCCATGCCCCCAATACCTGTAATGCCCGTTTGCTGCTGATTCCACAGAACATTTCCCTGAGGCAGCAGCACCACTGGGGCAGAGCCGACCCCAATTTCACCTCCAGGTATGTGGTCGGTCGCCTAGACTGGAGTGGGGGAGGGGTGGCCCGGGCTATTTATGGGGCTCCCTTAACGGGATCTGGGAACCTAGGGCCAAGATCCAGACTCCCCCGGTTCAAGGACGGTAAGGCTAGACTGATTGAAAACACTTTCTAAGTGGTGGGTTCCTCAAAAAATTAAACCTAGAATTACTATGTGATTCAGCAATCCCCTTTCTGGGTCTACACCCGAAAGAACGGAAAGCAGGCACTCAAACAGAGGCTTGCACACCCGTGTTCACAGCAGCGTGATTTACAGTCACCAAAACATGGGAGCCAGCCCCGCGTCTGCGGACAGATGTTGCATCAGACAATGGCGTCCATCGGCACAACAGGACATTACTGAGCCTTAGAAAGGAAGGACATCCTGACCCCTGCCGCAACGTGGACAGACCTTGAGGACACTGTGCCCAGTGAAATAATTCAGTCCCAGAAGGACACATCCTGCAGGATTCCACTCCCAGGAGGTCCCCAGAGTACACAGTTCAACAAATTTTAATTCCAGATATAGAATTTTGTTCCACTGTATGGTATAATTGAAATTTGCTAGGAAAATAGAACTTAAATATTCTCACCGCCACCCTCAAACAAAGGTAAATATGTGAGATGATGGGTGTGTTAATTAACCCCATGGAAAATGTACGTACACCAAATAATTACATTATATACCTTAATGATCTTATAATTTATTTATCAGTTATACCTCAGCAAAGCTGAAAAAGTAAGTGGAAGGTTTTTTAAAAAGTATGTTGTATGTTATTAATATAGAATGCATGTTCCTCTCTCTCACACTTATGGTGAATTTATTTAAAAATCACTCAATTTTTGTAGGTACTTGGCCATTAGAAACATCGATCAGATCCCCCAAAAGAGGTTTTCAGACCACATGCTCAGACTTTAATCCAACAAAACTAGAACTGAACAGCCAGAAAAGCAAAACCAGTAACAAAAAAACCCTATTCTTGGAAATTAAGAGACACTTTTCTAGATAATCCTTGAACCTTAAAATCCATGGAACACAGCTAAAGATACTCAGGAAAATGAGTACCCTGAGTGCTGTTATTATTAAGGGGAAAGATGGACTAAGGATGAATGAACTAAATATTTAACTTAAAGAACTAGGGGAACCACAAAAAGAAGGGGATTAACAATGATACAGTCTGAAATGTATTAAACAGAGGGCGAAAGACAGTCTCAAGTCACAATGAGACATAAGGCTGGTTCTTCAGAAGACCAGTACACTAGATGAGACCCCCGTGATCCTGGCAAAGGAGGAGAGAATTGAAATGAACATTGGGAAATGAACATTGGGAAAGAAAACTATGGACACAGAACCTATGAAAAGAATAGTGGTGGGGGGACTTCCTCAAACTAAAAACCTCCTGTATGAAGGAAACCATCTACAAAGTGAAAAGGCGACCTACTGACTGGGAGAAGATACTGAGGCTGATCTCCACAATATGTAAAGAACACACACAACTCAATAGCAACAACAACATCCAATTAAAAAATGGACAGAAGTGGGGCGCCTGGGCTCAGTCGTTAAGCAGCTGCCTTCAGCTCAGGTCATGATCTCAGGGTCCTGGGATCAAGCCCCGCATCGAGCTCCCTGCTCAGTGGGAAGCTTGCTTCTCCCTCTCCCTCTCCCCCTGCTTGTGTTCCCTTTCTCGCTGTGTCTCTCTCTGTCAAATAAATAAATAAAATCTTTCCTAAAAAATGGACAGAAGATTTGAATAGACACTTTTCCAGAGAAGACATCCAGATGGCCAACAGTACTTGAAAAGACGCTCAACGTCACTGATCATCAGGGAAATATAAATCAAAACTACAATGAGATACCACCTCACACCTGTTGGAATGGCTAAAATCAACAACACAGCAAACAACAGATGTTAGTGAGGATGTGGAGAAAGGGGAAGCCTCATACATGCAGACTCACAGATGCAGAGAATAGACTGATGGTTGCCAGAGGAGAAGGGGGGTTGGAGGGTGGGCAAAATGGGTGAAGAGGATCAAGAGGTACAAACTACCAGTTATAAAATACATAAGTCACAGGGATGTAATGTACAGCATTATATACAGTCAACAATATAGTCAATAATAATATAGTCAATAATACAGTCAATAAAAATGTACTAAATTTGTATGGCAACAGATGGTAACTAGAACTATTATGGTGATCATTTTGCAATGTATACAAACCTCAAATAACTATGTCATACACCTGAAACGAATATGGTATTGTATTTCACTTACACTTCAGTGAAAAACAGAATAAGAAAACATTATATGTAGCTTGGGGATAATGAAATTGGAAGTCAGGTGTTGTTTTCAATAAGTTATTATATGTGAATCAACAAAACTGACTCAAGAAGAGGTAGAAACTCAAGGAAGGGAGGGGCTGCCATGTGTGAGCAGAGGTTCTTAGTCACTATGCTGGAACAAATGGCTGAGTGGATGGATGAAGAGAGACGGGTGGATGGACAGATGGACAAATGTAAGGAGGGATGGATAATGAATGGATGGATGGATAATGAATGGATGGATGGATTCATGAATGGATGGATGATGGATGGATGGATGGATAAATAAATTGATGAGTCAGTGATTATTTTTACCACTGACGCTATTTGTGACACAGGTGTGCAATATCTCACAATCCCGTTGCCTTGCAGCATAAAGAGACCCACAGGATCTACCGTAACTCTGGACATAGCCGACAAGGAAATTTCGTGTGTGGACCTTAAGCCACTGGTATGTCCCCAATTTTTGTTGTCCCGTATTCTTTGTTGTTAGTGTTGAGATTAATGGCATTGGGGTGGGGGGTACGGTACCCCGGGTGACTCAGTCAGTTAAGCATCTGACTCTTGATCTCAGCTCAGTTCTTGATCTCAGGGTCGTAAGTTCAAGCCCCATGTTGGGCTCCACACCGGGTGTGGAGCCTACTTAAAAAAAAAAAAAAGAAGCATGGCAGTGGGAATTGTCTGTCTTTTCCTTGAGGAGCTGGCTGAGCCCATGCTCAGAACCTGAAAATGGAGGTGATCCTGTCCCGGTTGCCAGGGCCCCTCGCTTTCCCCCCGACAGCAGCCCCCAGGGCTGCCCCTCTGGACTCACCGCCCTCGGAGCAGATGCAGGGGTAGTCTCGTTCCTTCCTGGACACCCCCAGAACAAGTCTCACCAACTCTGGTAACAGCACTCTTCGGTGCTCCAAGAGAATGGAAAAAAACGCACACCCACACGGAAACCTGTGCACAAGTATTCCTAGCGGCATTATTCATAATAGTCAAAAGGTGGAACCAACCCAAATGTCTACCTATGGGTGAATCAATAAACACCGTGGGGCCCATCCTCACACTGCAGTTTAGCCTCAGAAACGAAGGACATCCTGACCCCTGCTACAACGTAGATGGACCCTGAGGACACTGCTCAGTGAGAGGAGCCAGAGCCAGAGGACACATCCTGCTGGACTCCCAGGAGCTCCCACAGGAGCCCCTTCCACAGAGACAGGAGATGGTGGGGGCCAGGGCTGGGGCAGGAGGTAGGGAGTCCGTGCTTCTGGGGACAGAGTCTTCATTTGGGGATATGGAAAGTTCTGGAGACGGATGGGTGTGCTTGATGCCACTGAGCTGTGCCCTTAGAAGTGGTTAAGGTGGCGAATTTTAGGGGTCCCTAAGTGACTCAGTTGGTTGAGCATCTGCTCAGGTCATGGGTCCTGGGTTTGAGCCCCTGCATCGGGCTCCCAGCTCCGCAGGGAGCCCGCTTCTCCCTCTCCCTCTGCCTGCTGCTCCCACTGCTTGTGCTCTCTCTCTCTGTCAAATGGATGGATAAAATCTTTAAAAAAAAAAAAGATGGTGAATTTTATGTCATATATATTCTATACCACAGTTTTTGTAAAACTGATACAAATCTTGCATTCTCTTCCTTGATAAATCCGTGTTTGTCTTAATATAAATAATATAAAAACTTAGTATAAAAACTTTAAAGTTTGTCTTAATATGGTTTTAGATTCCCTTTTACATCTGAGGGTGCCACCATACCCCAGATTGAGAAGCACATCCCTAAGACTACCAGGCTAACCCCAAATAGCTTTTTTCTCTTTTCTCCTGTTTGTTTATTGAAGCCCATCCTCTCATTCATTAGTTCATTCATTCATTCATTCATTCATTCTTCTCCCCAGCCTTCTATATGCCAAGTATTAGCCTGCATTTATACATTGGTTTCTGGTTGGAGCTAAGTGATGGGGGCACTTGGGCTCACCCCATAGCTCTGGGGGTTTCTCAGGGCTTGAGCTCCAGGGGCCGAGCCTGGCTACAGTGAATCCCAGGTCACCCCGATCACCATGTCAGGATCCGGGCTCAGCATGTCCAGTCTCTCCTGGGTGTGTTTCTGTGGTGGCTGGGCCATGAGTAGCCCTCACTGACCCAGGTCAGTGTCTCTGCCTCTCTCCTTTGCAGACAGCGCTCATTTCAGTGGGTTGCGACCAGGAGAAAAAGATCGTCATTCAGAAGTAAGTGTGTTGATGTCCGGTTGGGGAGTAGGGACAGGACAAACTTGGTCACAATTCCTTTGCAACAGTTGTTGGGTGACATTATCCTGTCTACTTTTGAGTATATTTAGCATTTCCGTAACAGTCAAATAATGAATACTAATAGTTTAAGTTGGTGTTTCTGGCACCGTGACCTCCCCTCCTTTATCAATTTGGTGATACTTAACATTTTTTTCCTCTTCCCTAATCCTTTGCCTGTTCTCTTTCTTTTATGAGTCCCCGAATTCCTCATTTTAATTAAAATTGCTTAGGGTTTTTGGTTTTAATTGGTTGCTGAAATTTGGGGGAAATTTGCCTCCAATATCCATGGTTACCTCCAGGGAATGCAGCCATGAGAATCCAATTTAAAAAAGAAAAGAAAAAGTCCAGAAGATTGGCCAAATTGCCACACTTTTCCCCTTCAGGCAGTGGAGTGCTGATAATGTATAACAATTGGTTCTGGGTGGAGGGGGAGGCCCTGAATCCAAGCACGTGCCAAGTCCAGTGGTGTGAATATGGCCACCCTGTCGATTTCAAGCATCCGCTGGCCCACAAAGTTCCAGAAGATTTAATACTTGGCTCTCAGGAGCTAATCAAGGCTGGTTTCAGTTCTCCACTGCTCAAGGGCAATCATAAACTCAGGCGATGATTTTACCACGTTTCCCCCAAATGGAAACATTTTGTTGAATCAATAAATTTTATATAGTTAGGACATGTGTGCAGAAATTTTTTTAAACAATATACGAATAGCTTCTGCCATAAAGAGAGTGGGGAAGGTATTTGCTCCACGTGTAACCAACAAAAGGCTTGTATCCAGACTTTATAAAGAATTCCTACAAATTCATCATTTTTAAAAAGACAAATAAAAAAGGGCAAAAGTCTTGAACAGGCACTTCTGAAAAAGAAAGAAGAAAGAAATTCACATGGCTGGTAAAAGCACTGAAAAGGTGGCCAACCTCATGTAATAGGGAAAAGAAAACAAAAACTTTTCTTAGAGGCCATTATTCACCCACCAGCGTGGCGAAATGTACAGAGCATGGCCAGTAGCAAGGGCTGGTTCGTCACAGGGAGTCCCTGGCGGCCTCCGGAACGCACCAACTTTGCGGGGAGGGAGGTACGCTTTTCAGATGCTCTAGAAAGCATGTCTTTTGACCCCGCAATTCCAATCATGCATGTGCACAGTGGCAAGGGTTCCAGAATGTTCTGAGCAGTATTATTCCTAATAGCTTCTAGCTGGAAGCAAGCCAGCTCGAATCCCTCAACAGGAGGATGGACAAACAGGGGAGGCGGCTGGATGAACGGACTATTCCAGCCATGAAAAGGCAGAATTGCCTGGATGGGGGTGTGGAAACATGGAACAGAAGGCACAACAGAACACACACAATATGATTCTAGTCTTTAAAACCCCAAATCAGGCAGAAATAAACCACGCTGCCTACGGAGGCATGCCCAGATCTAACACCACAAAGAAAATCCAGGGAACGATTGTCTCAAGAGTCAGGACACCCAGCGCCTGGGTCTGGGCCTCTGATCATCATTCTCCCACATGAATTCGGGCTCCTTGGAGACTCCGGGCAGGGAGGATGCAGACCGAGCCTGGAAGTAAGAAAGGGCTCAAAAATGAAACCAGCGGGGTATACGTGTTCAAGAGAAGAATTCATGATTCTTTGGGTGCTGCACGGGGGCAGGGAGCGTCTCACTACCTTTTGTCGCCTGCAGCGAAATCTCAGCCTGTCACAACAACATCCTCGACCCCGTGGGCCTTCAGGACAATTACAGCTACGTCATCGAGAGGTGAGCCCGAGATTTCCCTTCATGCCCTCCCTCCCGTGACTGCCCACTGGCCCCAAAGGCAAATCGGAAATCGTTTTTAAATTGATATCTGGACTGCAGGGAATCTGAGGCGGGGAGGGGACAGGTAGGGGAGGTGACATTAACCGCCGCAGGGTCGCCGGGGTCATTCTGACTACGGCTCTGAATGGCCCTCTGCTGTCCCCCCCCCCCATCTCTGCCTAGGGACGCCTACGACCCCAACTTCCAGGGGCAGAAGGCCAGTGAGGATCTGGTGGTCAACTACCAGTATGAGAAGCTGGGCTGTCCCAATCTCGTCTACTACGACACCCCGTGGAAACCCGTGGTGGAACTGTAAGACCCCGGGAGGACCTTCCACGCACCCCACTACCTCCCATAGCGCTGCGTCCTCTCCGCCAGCCTCCCCACCCCTCCCTGCACACCCCGGCCCCCAGGGCCCAGCCCGGCCCCTGCTGTGCCCTCTCCCTGCAATGCTTTTTTTTTTAGATGTATTTATTTATTAGAGAGAGAGAGAGAGAGAGAGAGAGAGAGAGTATGAGTGGGGGGAGGGGCAGAGGAGAAAGAAGCTCAAGCGGACTCCACGCTGAGTGTGCGAGCCCAATGCAGGGCTCGATCTCACGACCCTGAGATTGTGACCTGAGCCGAAACCAGGAGTCCGATGCCCGACCGACGGAGCCACCCAGGCGCCCCCTCTTCCTGCCGTGTCTTACCTCAGGCAGCCGTAATGAAATACCACGGACTGGGGGCTTAAATGACGGACGCTGGTTTTCTCACCGTCCGGGAGGCTGGGGGTCCCAAGTCAGAGTGCCGGCAGGGCTGAGGTCGCCCAGGCTTGGCTTCCAGGCGGCCACCTTCGGCCTGTGTTCAGGTGGCAGAGGGAGAGAGGACCGTCATGCTTCTCCTCCCCTCCAGAGGGATTGGGGCCTACCCTTACGACCTCGCTCAGCCCCAACCGCCCCTTTAAAGGACCCATGTCCAAACACAGCAGAAACCCGCTTACCCTTGAAAACAGGTGGGGTCATTAGGACGTCAGGTCTGCGCTCGCCGTGGCCCTAATCCCACGTGCGGGCAATACTGTGGTCCGGGCGCTCAGGACCGAGCCCCAGACTCCGAGGTGCCCCGGGGGGGACGCAAGCCCACACACGGTAAAGATCAAGGAAAGCGCCCCGTCAGGGGAAGGCCGTAAGCTCCGACCTGGCAGCAGACCACAGATGGTGTGCCCCAAAACGATGACTTTTAGAACAACCCGAATCAACAGCCCTAAATATATCTCTTTGGAATGTTGGCAGAGGTCATCAGAAAAGTGTCAGAGGACAGGTGTGAAGGGTTTTCTTCGTGTGTGTGTATTGGTTTACTTGCTTATTAGCTAATTAATCTGTTTTTTTTTCTTTTAAGATTTTACTTATTTATTTGACAGAGAGAAACACAGTGAGAGAGGGACACATAAGCAGGGGGAGTGAGAGAGGGAGAAGCAGGCCTCCCACAGAGAAGGGAGCCCGATGTGGGGCTCGATCCTAGGACCCTGGGATCATGACCTGAGCCTAAGGCAGAGCCACCCAGGCGCCCCTAATTAACCTATTTCTTTACAAGTCATAGTTTTTGGCTACAGACCTTCACGTGAGAAGCCGAGAGGCCTTTTGGGGCCACCGCGCGGGAGACACGGCCCGCACCCCCCACCTCCCTGCCCTCCCCGTCGCACCTGCTGGGGCTTCCCTAGGCGCACGCGCAGTGCAGCCTGGTGAGGCTGGGGGGTGGGGGAGGGGACACCCCCTTCCTTGCCGCCCCCCCCGCCCCCCGCCGCC
>LNAC01000276.1:4070603-4083540 GCA_002007465.1 Ailurus styani
CTGGGGCCGGCGCGGGCGGCAGGCGCGGCCACCACTGACGGGTAGTCGGGCACCCGGAGCAGGTAAGCAAGGGCGGGCGGGGGACCCGCAGGGGACCGGCGCTGGGGGAGGACCAGCCCCGTGGACGGAGGGGGGCTTCCAGGGGCTCCGGACAGACCGGTAGCTTCCCTCCTCTAGCCAAGGAGCGGCATGTGCATGAAGGTGGGGTCTAGGGGGCGACAGGTCCGCGCACGGCAGGGAGGGGGGGGCAGAGGTGGGCAGGGCGATCTCGGGCGCCTCTCCAAGCCAGGATCTGGCCAGATCCTTGTCCGACGGGACGGGCGCGCCTCTGCCTCCTTGGACCCCCCAAGTGTGCGTCTGAACAGGGGTGGAAGAAGGGGCAGCCGGAATCCCCTCCCCAGCCTCCGGGAGGGCGAGACCCAGACACCCGCGCTGCCTTGTGGTGTACAAGGGGCTGCGGGGGGCATTCGGATCCGCAGACCCGGGCCGGGGAGCTGCCGTCGCGGCCCAGCTGCGCGCAGAAGTAAACATCTGTCAGTGGCGCGTTCCAGCCGCCGCCGCCTCCGGGGACACGGTGTCCTCCGGTAAGGGCCCGGCTCTCCCGGCTCCGGGAGCCGCCTGTTCAGCCACAAGAGGGCGCGAAACCCTTTTTGGGGGGAGGGTAGTCCCTTAAGGGCAAAGAGTGGATTTGAAGGAGAGGGGGCTGTGCCTCCTTGCTTTTTAAAAAAGGCATCTCTTGCTCAGGATAGTCTCGGGACTCTCCCAGAAGGTGCAGTGTGTGGGTTAGGAGTCATCAGGCAGAGGGGGACACAGACAGTGGGCAGATTTGGGGTGGGACTGGAGAGAGAAATGGCCACTCCTAGGGGTTGGTGGCACCACTACTCCTTCCCCCAAGAAGCAACAGAATATATCGTGGTGTCGCTGGCTGGGCTCTGGGCCTGTGGTTACCTGCAAGTCTGGGACCCCAACCCAGATCTGGGGAGCGGGGCCAGGGTCCTGGCAGGGGGGTTGCTGGAGGCCAGACCCCTGACTTTGCTCACTCCTGCCTGCCTGCCCTGCCCTCTCTCTGCTCAATCCTTCTCTGTGTGTTCCATGACACTCTTTGTCTGTCTTCAAGTGCCCCAGGCTGAGGAAGCCCCGATGGGGCGTGACTGGTCCAGGCGGATGTCAGTGGAGGGAAGACTCCCAGCTTTGCCAGTTTCCCCCCACTGCCAGCCCCCTTGCCTTGGGGCCCTGTGGACACCCCTCCCCATTCCCTTCATCCAAGGACTCCCGAGGTTCAGGGTTCCGAAGCCACCCGTGGGCCTTATAGACTACTCCTAGTGGCAAGCCGCAAAGAGCTAGTTCTAAGGGTACAGGGAAGAAAACAACATCCCCCCCAGCGGCAGGGCACAGTGGCTGAAATTCCACCATTGGGACTTGTCCCTCAGGTTTCAGACTTCAGTTTTCGGTAAACAAGCAGAGGACATAGATTTTAAGAGTCCGGGGCAGGAGAAGGAACGAGTTTGCAGCCCGGCACAAGGACACAGTTGAGAGATCGTTCCCACAAATGTTTGCTGGATGGTGATGGTATGGCCGACTGTTGGTGTCCGGGTTCATGGGGCTTGTCCTTCAGGGAAGACAGACCTAGACCCAGGGTGGAGCCCAGAGTAGAGCCCGGAGTGAGGAGCAAAGGGTCTACCTCAGGGTAAGATGATCAAGGGAGACTTCCTAGAGGAGGGACATGGGAGCTGGGGTGGTGAAGGATGAGTAGGAGTTTTCTCGGTGGGAAAAGAAAGGGCATTCCAGGTAGCAGGAATTGCACATTCAGAGATCTGGAGGCAGGTAAAAACATGACTGGTTTTGGAAAATCCAGTGTCTGGGTGAGTGTGGGTGGGAGAGACCGTTCTGAGAGGTTGGCAGAGGGAAAACTGGGCTGGGGCATTCAGGGCCGGATTCCTGGAGGTTAGGGCTGGAAATACAGAGCAGAGAGGAACAGGTCTTTAATGCATCTGGCATCACTGGGCCCAGCCTTCTTTGTTGAGACTGTAGATTCCTCTGCAGCTGCATCTTTCCTGGTCCCCAAGGTAGGACAGAGGGGTCTGGGCATCTAGGGGGAGGCTCATATGGGGAGATGGTGCAGGGGCAGATGGGGTTTTCCCTCTGCTTAGTGAGCACCAAGTAAGCATCAGGCAGGCCCAGCAGGAGGCTGGTTCACCCCAGTTTGTAGCTGAGAAAACTGAGACTGGGTGAGCTGGAGGGATCTTTCCTTCAAGCCCTATATATTTTCTAAGCATCGAGCTACTGTGTGCCAAGCTCTGTGCTAGGACGAAGCACAGGATAAGACGGGCCTGGTGTCTGATACACCTGGAGGTGGGTGAGGGAGTGGAAGAGAGGCTCCCAAGCCAGCCAGTCAGATCTTTGCTCGTGCAATTCCTGCTACCTGGAATGCCCTTTCTTTTCTTACTTAGAAAACTCCTACTCATCCTTCACAGCCCCAGCCCCAATGCCCCTCCCCCAGAAAATCTCCTCCGACCCTCCTATCCTGAGATAGACCCTTTGCTCCTCACTCTGGGCTCCACTCTGGGCTCCACTCTGGGTCCAAGTCTGTCTTCCTTGGAGGACAAGGCCCAGGAACCCTGACCCCAATGGCCACACCATTTACTGTCCAACAAGTATTTGTGGGAGGTTATTTTCAGGTGAGGCTACTTTCAGGGGAGGTAACAGCTATGAAGGAAGACTGAGGGGAGAATGAGGCACTCCAGCAAAGGTACTCAGTAGCGGGAAAATCGTCCCTTCAAATCCAAGTGAAGGGACGCCTGGGCGGCTCAGTCAGTTAGGCGGCTGCCTTCGGCTCAGGTCTTGATCGCAGAGTCCTGGGATCAAGTCCTGCATCAGGCTCCTTCCTCAGCGGGGAGCCTGCTTCTCTCTCTGCCTCTGCCTGCCACTTTGCCTGCTTGTGCTCTCTCTCTCTCTCTCTCTCTGACAAATGAATAAATAAAATCTTTAAAAAAAGAAATCCAAGTGAAACCAGGCTTCGGGCTGGTCCTGGAAGAAATCAGACAAAGCGCTCCTGTTTGCAGCAGGTGGTCTCACTTCCTGTCGGGGAAACGGAGACCCAGAGAGAGCGTGCCTACGAAGCTCAGTGCGTCGGGGACCAAGTGCAGGAGTTTGCACTTGGGGATGTGGAAGAGTTGACTCGGTGCCCTGCTTCCCAGAAAACCAATGGTAGGGTTTGAGTCACACCTGAGATCTGTGCCTCTGTCTGACGGCCAGCTTTGCACGGTGACCTCCTGGCTACTCCCAGAGGACTCAGGTCCCTGGTGCTACCCGCCGGGCTCACACCAGATGCTCGGCCGTGCCAGGCTTAATTAGGCTGATCCCGTTATCCCACCCCAGGGAGCCCCCTCCTGCCCGCCCCAGATGCCTGCAAGGCCTGCCCCAGGCCAGCCTGGCTGGGCGGACCGGCCTGCTACGGTCCAGGTGAGAATTTTACAGTCCAGCTGATGAGGACCGGGCCAGAAAATGGGGAGTCTCGAAAGCTGGCGGCCCTGCCCCCCACGCTCCCCAGCCCAGCCTCCCTGAGCACAGGCCCTGTGTGGTAGCAGGTTCAGGAAGAGGGTTCCAGGCACTGGTGGTGGGGGGCGGTTGGAGAGCTGACTCTGCAGGTCACACGGCCCCCTCCCTCCCCTACCTCATCGCCCCACACTGACCCGCCAGCCACTCCATTTGCTCCTGCAGCTTCATCCACCTAGAACACTCTCTCCGAATCTTTACTTGGTCTCAGCTCAAGTGCTGCCTCCTCTAAAAAGCCCCCCTTGGCCTTTCACCCTAAAAGGCTCCCCCAGTCACCATGACTTCACCTTGTTTTAATTTGTTACCCTACTGCCAACATCTAAATTAGCTTATTCACTTCTTCTTTCTTATCCACCTCCCTGATTGGACTGGAGCTTGGCAGGGGTGGGGCCCAGGTTAGCCTTGGTCCTCTCGAGTTCCCTGCCTGGCCCAGCACACAGTAGGCACTCAATAAGTGTTGATCCGATGTGTTGGGGGCGGAGCTCAGCCTGGTACACTGGGCTTGCTGCCACGCGGGTACTTTCTTTACTTGCTGGTTCTACTCTGCCGCGGGTCTTTGAGGAAACCTCCTACTTCCGTGGATGTCAGCCTCCCTTTCTCCCAAATGGCAGGATCTGGGGTGCCCTCCCACCGCTCCCCTCCCCCTCCACATGACCCTGGCCACCAGGACCCAGGGACTGTGGAGACATCTGAGAGGACAAGTTTGGAGTCAAACCCAGGTTCAACCTCAGTTTGGCCACTTCTTTTCTTTTCTTCCTTTCTTTTCCTTATTTTTTAAAAAGATTTTATTTATTTCTATTTAGAGAGAGAGAGAGTGTGCACAGGGACGAGGGGGGGAGGAGGGACAGAAGGAGAGGGAGAGAGAATCTCTAGCAGAGTCCCCGCTGGGTGCAGAGGCTGAGCCAAAATTAAGAGTCAGACGCCCAACTGACTGTGTGGGGAATAACAACATCTTTCCCAGGGACTGTGGGGACCATTAAACATGCGGAAAGCACTTAGCACAGTGCTTGACACTACATAAAAATAACAGTCAACGTGCTGGGGGTGTTAATGTTATTATTGTTGTTGTTAGAGAGGCTATGTGGTACAGTGATTAAGAATGTGGAGGGGTTTGGGGGCTGGGGCTCTGAGGGATGAGTAGGAGTTCACCTGACTACCTGCGTTCGAATCCCAGCTTGGCTGCTTACACTGTTTGATCTTGAGCAAATAACTTCACTTCTTTGGACCGCAGTCTTCCCACCCACAAAATGGAGATAAAATAGTCTGTACCTTGCTATGAATCATTCTGTGTAAAGCGCTTAGAACAGCACCAGTACAGTATGCGTTAGTGCTAGTGTCAGCTATTATTATTATTGCTACTATTATTATCGTGGGCCAACCAGCACAGTCCTCCCCAGAAGTCACTGTGTCTCTACCTCCCTCAGCTTCACTCTGGTGAAGACAGACCCAGAACCCCTTCAGACAAGCTCAGAAGCTCTGATTTGATTCTCAGAGTAGCAGGGAGCCAGTGATGGTTCTAGCAACTGGGCAACAGAGAGCTTCTGGGTGGGGGGAAGAAGAGGAGAGGCTGGGCCCCCACCTCTGGCTAGGCCTGGAAGGTCGGCTGGGGGTGTTTGTGACTGCACGCCCCCCCCACGAGGCCCCTGCAGACGCGGCATCAGAACCAGCTGCGCTAGCCAGATGTTCCTGGTTTACCCCCAGATGTGTGTCGCCGGCTCGCGGCTGCCCTGGCCTCCCCATCTCCACCGTGGGGCGGGGCTGGGCCCTGGGGCCTCCTAGGGAGGGGGCACATTTTTGTGGGCTGTGGAATTTATTTCTTGTTTTGCAGGACCATTGAGTCTTGCCTCGACGGAGGCCAAGTCCTGCCCCTCCTGCGACCTCAGTTTCCCCATCACGGGAACTTGCAGGGGCCATCTGGGGGGAAGGAGAGGAGCAGGGAGCCCCGGAGCTGTCAGCACGGGTGGCGGAGGCCTGGCCCACGGCTGCCACTGGCCAGGCCCGCAGGACTTCTCTGAATGAAGGAGCTGGCCCTCCCCGTGACAGCAGGGGTGTCCCGGGGAGCTTACTGGGCCGAGGGGGAAACTGAGGCTCAGAGAGGGGGAGGAGCTGCCTCCACATCATCCAGCAAGGAAAAGGCAGAGCAGGGATCCGAAGGCAGCCATCTAGAGCCCCGGTGACTCAGGGTTCAGACACAAGCCCTTCCCACACTCACCCCCATGTGCGCCCGCAGCCCCCACGGCCGTCCCCTGCAGCGCTTCGGGGCCTGGCTCGCTCTGCCCCTGGGCAGTGACGGCAGCCCCTCCAGCCGCCGGCCCAGCTCCTCCAGGTCCTCCCTCGAGTTCCCATGGGGCTGGGTGGTACCCTTTAGGGAGACCCCTAGGAAGGCCCGGGAGGTGGCGAAGGAGAAGGATGTACGTGGAAGGAGGCCCCCCCCCAGGAGCACAAGTGTGGAGACCAAGGAGCTGCAGCAGGCTCGCACCCTTTTTTATGTTTTTAAGATTTTATTTATTTATTTATTTATTTATTTATTTATTAACGATTTTATTTATTTTATTTGACACAGAGAGAGAGATTACAAGTAGGCAGAGAGGCAGGCAGAGAGACAGGGAGAGGAGGAAGCAGGCTCCCTGCTGAGCAGAGAGCCCGACGCGGGCCTCGATCCCAGGACGCTGAGATCATGACCTGAGCCAAAAGCATAGGCTTTAACCCGCTGAGCCACCCAGGCGCCCAAGATTTTATTTATTTATTTGACACAGAGAGAAAGCAGAAGCAGGGGGAGCAGCAAGCAGAGGCTGAGGGAGAAGCAGGCTTCCTGCTGAGCCAGGAGCCCGATGTGGGCCTCGATCCCAAGACCCTGGGATTATGACCAGAGCCGAAGGCAGATGCCTAACCGACTGAGCCACCCAGGCGCCCAAGCTCTTACCTTCGTGAACAGAACTCTTGATGCCTGCCTGTGCCTTGAAGGGACCCAGCCCAGGCTAGCCCTTGAAAATCTCCCAGTCCAGAGAAGACAGGTTGTGGGTTCTGACAAGATGCCAGCGGGGCTGGGGAACAGGGAGGGACCCACAGCGGGGGATCCAAGAAGGGAAGACCAGAAGGCTTCCTGGAGGAGGGCCTATAGGAGTGTGGGCTCTGAAGGATGAGTAGGAGTTTACCAGATGGGGCAGGCCCGGATTCAAGGCCTCCCTCAGGCTAGAGAGATGAGTGGATGGAGGGAAGCGCCCCTCCCATGCTTCTTCTCCCTGGGAATGAGCATGAAACCAGCGCCTCCCTGAGGCCGGGAGCTCTACTGAAAGGAGGCGGTTGACCTCAAGAACAGGAATGCCTGGCCTCTGTCTCTTGGGAGGCTCCATGGAAAAGTGGAGCCTCAGGGCGTTGGCTGGGCACCAGGATAATGAGCAGAGTTTCTTGGCACTACCAAGGAAGCTTCCAGAAACACCCACATGCCCACACCCTCACCCTGACTGTCTGTTCCTTGGAAGATTGGAAGGGCTCACCTGGTTGTGTGACTCTAGGTTACTCATCACCCCTCTCTGGGTCTCGTCCCAGCCCTGGGCAATCTGTGGCCCCCAGCTAGAAGTGAGGTCATCCTTGATCCCACGTTCCTGCAGTTCAGACTGTCTGGGCCCCCAGGAAAGGAGGGGGCTCCCTTCCCTGGGCAGTGAGGATTCTCCAGGGTCTGGACTTTTTCTGAGAGTTGAGAGGAGACCACCGGCCAGGCCCTGTCGGGGCAGCACGGAGGGGCCCTGGAGATGGGGACAGAAGGGGACTGGACCACGCCCCAGTGTGTCGCCGTGTGTGCGCGTGTGTGGCCAGGAAGTGAGAATGGCAGAGGCAAGCAGGTGGAGGGCCGGTTCAGCCCCAGGCCAAGTGTGCGAACGATGCGAGACATGCCAAGCCTGCAGGTGTGTGTCCCTGAGTGTGCACAGGTCCGAGTGCCCAGGGGAGGGCTTGGGGACAACATGCCTGCGTGGCCAGGCCTGTTCTCTGGACCAGCGTGCCAGAGACAATGCGTGTTTTTTGTGAGAGCGTGAAAATGTGTGGGTGGGAGCTCCCAAGTGTGCAAGACGCTAAGGGCACCCAAGTGGCTGGGAGTGTGAGAGCTCCAAAGGGCAAAGGCAGCAGGTCTATGCTGTGTGAGTGCACAAGTGTGCAAACATGCGAGTGAGTGAGTAGGGGTGTCTTCCAATATAACCTATGAGTGTGGTGGAAAGTGCCCACGTGTGACCATGTGTGAGCATGAATTACACTAGCAGGTGAGCAAAGGCTGTCATAATGTGTGAGTGTAAACACACCTAAGTGTCAGCCTTCTAGCCTGTGAGTGCAAGGCACTAGGGTGTGAGTGTGGTAGTGATCAGGTGTGTGTTGTGAGAAAGGTTGAGTGTGTCATTGTGTTCATATATGAGAGTTTAATCATGTTGGAAGATGTGAGTGTGAACATGCTTAAGTTAGTGATTGTGTTCATGCCCGTCAATGTGATCTTGCTTGAGAGTGTCAGTTATGGAAACTTCTGGGAGTGTGATAATGGGAGTACGTGTGACAATGCCCTCGGGCACGAGTGTGCTCCCGGTTGGATGGAGTGTGAGGACACCGGGCCGTGTGAGTGTGAGAGCACAGCCGTGTGTTTCCAACATGTGTGAAAATGCCCGTGTGCGTGTGAAAACACCTGCGTGTGCAAGCCCCACCCGCTCGGAGTTGGTGAGTGTGAACGCAGGGAGTGTAAGTGGGACAGTGTTGGAGCGTGCAAGCGACAGCGTGTCCCAGGGTCTGGGTGTGCGTGGGAGTGAGAGCACCCAAGTGCGGGGCCGAGGACAAGGAGGCCGAGTGTGAGTGAGTGTGAGCCCCACGCGTGCTGTGAGTCCACCGGCCCAGGACAGGGGCCTGCGGGACCAGACACGCGGAGGGAGCAGGGCGGGCCCCTCCCCGCGCCCCCCGCCACACCCGCAGCCCCCCTCTGGGTCAGGGCCGCGCCAGACACAAACCAGTTGGGTGACCCCCTTCCTGAAAGGCCCATTGTTAACAGACGCTTATCAGCCGCACCTACTGGGCCCCCTCCACCCTTGGCCTTCTGCTTCCCTGCCCCCCAGCAGAGCTGCGGGGGGTCTGCCGCTCCAAGGACACCAGGGGCTCCGGGCCATCCGGCCTCTCAGTCCCCCGCGGTCCCCCACGTGAAGCCCTCCGCGGAGACGCAGGACCAGAGCCCGGCACGCGGCAGGGGCCTCGGTCCGGCCTCACAGGGAAACCGAGGCACAGCAAGGCAGGACGTGGGTGCGAGCAGGCAGGGTGCTGGGCGTGCAGAGAGGGCTTTGTGTCCCCAGAGCATAAAGCCGGTGCTGCTTCCGAGCCAAGGGGCGAGTCGGGGCACCTGACAACTCCGGGGGCTGCCCTCGGCTGGCTGCACCAGCTTGGTACTGAGATGTGCTCCCCGCGGCCGCCAAGGACCCTCGTGACCGGCCCTGGGCCCTCGCCGCCTCCTCTCCCCTTCCCTCCGCCTCGCTCACTCTGTTCCAGCCACACGCGCCCCCAGCGCGGCCCCCGCACGCCTGGCGCGGTCCGGGGCCCTGCGCTCCGCAGCCCGGCCCAGCTTTCTCCCGCGCCCCCTGGGCCCCGGGCCGCGCCAGCAGCAGTCCCGCAAACGGCCCTCTCCACGCCCCAGCAAGCGGGGCAAGTCCTCAGGGGGACGCCACGGGCACCGTCGCCCAAGCGCAGGTCCGCGCGGCCCCTGCGTGTTGTCCCGCCGAAGAAGCGGGTTCGAATCCCAGATGCTTTTCCAGTTGTGCCCTTGGCTGAGCCCCTACCTGCTTCGTGCCTCATTTTCCCCAGCTGTAAAGTGGAGATCATGGTGCTTCCTTCGTGGGCTCAGCACCCGGTCTGGTAGACAGCAGGCGCTTAATAAATGTCCCGTGCTGCTGTCAGGCGGCTGAGGGTCCCGCGCCAGCGCTTCGATGGGGCGGGGTGTAGAGGGGGCGGACGGGGTGGGGAGAGGCGGTTCCAGACCCCCTGCGCCCAACCTGCCCGTGCGGGGTCCGGGCGAACTGAACTGCGCATCGCACTCACACGCCGGCTCCGCGCAGGGGCCAGCAGCCTGAGCCGCCCGAGGGGCGCGCGTGGGGGCGCCCGGCACCCCACCGCCGGGCCCAGGCGCTGACCGGCATCCAGCGCGGCTTTCAGCGCTCCGTGTAAATGTTTACACCGGGCCGGCCGCCAGGCCCCGCGCGGGCCGACACCAGGCTGCCAGGCCCGGGAATGTAAACCCGGGCTGGGGGCCGCCCAGCGGCGGGGAGAGGCTCTGACCTGAGGGGGGTGGGGGGAGTAGGCGGGAGTGCGCATGCGTTGGGAGACACCTACTGTGTGCACTTGGGGCGCCGGGCCAGGTGGTCCCCGCACTGAGTCATCAGTGACTCACTGGGGGGAAGCTCAAGCCCCTTCGGTGGCCCAGAGGGTGCACACCTGCTCCGACCCGGAGCTGGGGCTGAAGGGCGCGGGTAGGAGCAGCAGAGAGGGCTTCCTGGGGGAGAGNGCAGCAGAGAGGGCTTCCTGCGGGAGACGCCATCCAAGCTGTGACTGAGAGGGGGATGGGAGTGGGGAGGAGTTTGAGGAGGAGGAGAGAATGTGCTANCGCCATCCAAGCTGTGACTGAGAGGGGGATGGGAGCGGGGAGGAGTTAGAGGAGGAGGAGAGAATGTGCTGGGTGGGAGGACCGGCTTGTGCCAAGGCTTGCGGGTGGTGGGTCCATTGATCCGGGCTTCCGGCAGCAGTTGCATCTCTGTCCGGAGGGGAAACCCAGGCTCAGAGAGGGGCAGGACACACTCCTCAGGACCCCAATGAGCAACACATTAGAGCACATGGTCTTCTCCACCCCGTAGTCCCACAGTGCCCCCTGCTGGGAGCACCCTCACCTTCCAGGCTCCAGCCACTCCAGCCTCCTGGATGTGTTGGTCAACATTGGTCCAGCCTCAGGACCTTTGCACTGGCTGTTCCCCCTCTGCCTGAGATGCCATGGTCTTATGCCTGGCCCACTCCTACCTTTGTTGTTGAAGCCTCAACTTTCATCAATCGTCAGGAAAGCACTCTGGGACCCCCAGATGGGGTGGTTCCCCTATTACTCCTGGGGTGCCGCCCACCCCATTCCTGGGCAGCGTTTTGCACAACCTGGATCAGTGGTTCCTTGATGAAGCGTGTCTGTGTTATTACCGACCATTAAGCAGAAGTGGCTGGAAATCACGGGCCCCACCGTGTCCACGGTGCCTGGCCCAGCGCCCTGTTCCCGTTTGTTCCCTGACAGACGGACAGAGGGAGGCCGTGGGGCTGACCATCGCGTGCCCGCAGGCCGAGGATGCAGCGCTGGAAGGCGGCAGCCTTGGCCTCGGTGCTCTGCAGCTCGGTGCTCTCCATCTGGATGTGTCGGGACGGCCTCCTCCTCAGCCACCGCCTGGGACCCGCGCTGACCCCGCTGCGCCGGCCCCCTCGCACCCTGGACGCCCGGATCGCCCGCCTGGCCCAGTGTAAGCGGGTCCCCGACGTGGGTCAGCTGCCCCGATACTGGGGCGGCAGGAACGCTGGGACTCCTCCATGCAGGGGCCACGGAGGCTTAATTTAGATGGGAGATGGGGTCGGGGAAGGGCGCACCTCCCCCCAGCGACCTGGCAGGGTGGTGAAGGCGGGGGGAGGTGGCTGGGAGCTGGGGGTCTCTGGGCTCAGCTGTCACAGGGAATTAGGCCCTGGCCCTGAGGGTCCGGGGGTCCCGATGGANAGCTGGGGGTCTCTGGGCTCAGCTGTCACAGGGAATTAGGCTCTGGCACTGAGGGTCCGGGGGTCCCGATGGAGATTAGACCTGGGCATGCGGCCCCGGGGGCGGGGGACTCCCATGTCCAGCGCGGGGTGTGGGTACAGGGAGGCCAGACCGGAGGCCCCACGGACTGCCCGGGGGACAGGGGCCAAGGGGAGGGGGAGGCCCCGAGAGACGCAGAAACGGGGACAGAAACAGAGACAGAGACGCGCAGACACAGAGACGCGAGTTTGGCAGAGATAAAGGCCCCGCGGGGGCGATGTGGAAACGCCCCCGTCGAGGGGCGTGGCCATCGCGGCCCAGCTCCGCCTCCTCCCTGGGGCCCGCCCGCTGCCCCGCCTACCTCCCGGGTTAGGGCCCGGGTCCCCACGTCGTGTGCGCGCGCACGTGTCCACGCGGGCACCGCGCCGCCGCCCGAGGTGTGGGCGCGGGCGAGGCGCGTGCATGGCGCCCGCGGGGTTGCGGTGCGTGCGGCCCGCGTGCAAGTCCGCCCCCGCCCCGCCGGCCCACACAATCCGCCTTTCTTGTCCTTACAATGGACAAGGGCGGCCTCAGGCACGGGGTCCACTTCCGCCCGCCGCTTCCTCCTGCAGGCGGCAAAGTCCTTCCCAACACACTGGGTCCCAGACACCCGGGTGGGGCCCCCGGGACCCAGTGCTTGTGACCTGGGGCCGCAACACCGACGCTGGGAAGGGTCTCTGCAGCCTGTCCCTGGGCACACTCCTACTAAGGGGGGGGGGAGTGGCCGCTGATCCCCCAGAGTCCAGTGGTAGGCCCTGAGCCCAATGCGCTGGTGATGGAATTGCAGGCTTGGGGCCCTGGGAGCGCGGGGTGGGGCTCGCGGGGGGTGGGGTGCGGTTGCTCATCTCATCTCTTTGTGTTCCAGACCCTGTGCAGGTGGCCGGGCCTGCTGGAGGTTACCCAGGGACAGATAGACCAAGAGATTATTCACCGTTTATCTGAAATTCAAATCTAACTGGGCATCTGTACTTTATCTGGCAACCTCCCCGCCGCGCCCCGCCCGCTCCCCGAATAACCGTGTAGATGTATACCCGAGGGGCGGGCACACTACATGCTGATATTTGAGGCACCCTACCTGAGCTAGGCTCCAACCTAACCCCGCGGCAGACGGCGCCGGCCACCCCAGTCCTGCTCCTGGGCTTCAAGAACTGGAAACGTGCTCAGTTGATCCCCACTTTCCACTGTCCCAGCCTCAGCCAGGTCGGAGCTCTGCAAGCCTCCTGGAGCAGACAGGGAAACTGAGGCACAGAGCAGGGCCATCACCTGGCCGAAGTTTGACAGGGCTGAAAGTGGCAGGGCAAGGCTCATAACTAGGGTCTGTCTGCTTCCTGAGACATCTCCTGCGGAAACAGACACAACCTCCCCTAGGGTCTCTGTGCAAGCTATTTCCTTCCAGCGCTAGGGGTGCAGCGTGCAGGGGATAAGCCCCGGGCCTCCTCTCCCAACCAGAAGCATGCCTGCCGCCTGCTCAGACGCTGGGAGCCCCTGCCTGTAGTTCCGTCATCAGCGCCACCTGCCTCTGGCATGTCTATGCGGTCTCCCGAGGCTGCAGACTACTGGGGCAGCCCAGCC
>LNAC01000276.1:4086636-4121882 GCA_002007465.1 Ailurus styani
TTTCGTTGGACTGGCCCTCTCCCCTCTTTCCTGCACATCTGAGCGCAGTGCCGCCATCTAAACTCCATGTCCCTCCCAGTCCCAGTCTCCATCCTGAAGCTGGAGGGCCCCATCAGAAGCTACCCCAGGAAGGATCACCCAGCCCGGCTGGAAACTCCCCTGTTCCCTGCTTCCTGGGTCCCGGCTGCAGCTGCAGACACTCGAGGCAGGTACCAGGCAGGACTTCCAGTGAGTCCTGAGCACAGGGCTTGGCAGCCAGGCCCCAGCCCACGATGATCTGCTGGGTAGGAAGTTTAAGGGCTGAGGCTGTCTGGGGTCCCGCCCACACCCCACCCCCAGTCTTCTGAGGTTTGGGGTGCTGGACTCTCTTTGGGCTGACTCAGCCCAGCCGTGGCAGAGGGGCTGGGGTCCCCTTCAGCTTGGGGCAGAAACCAAGTCTGTTTCCCCATTCCAGATGGCCCTGAGCCACAGAGACGGAAGTTGCTCTGCCCAGGGTACACTGTGGGAAGATAGACCTTGGAGCCCAGTTCTGTGGCCCCTGAAGCCCGTCTGCCTCTGTGTGTGTGTGTGTGTGTGTGTGAGTGTGAGCGAGGGCGCGTGTGTGCACCCTCTCAGGGCCCTGGGTCCTCCTTGTCTCCCGCTCACTTCAAACAGCCCAACCACAGGGCACTGGCCCAGCCCCCCAGAGCCCTGGGGAGAAACTCAGCTGCCCCCACAGTCACCTGGGGCTGGGGTTGTCTGTAGTCCACACACACACACGCACACACACCCAGTACAGTCAATGGCACCTACATGGGCCTTAGCAGATTTGATCACACGTGGACACACGGCCCAGATGCTTCCACACTCAGTCAGATGCTTCCACACTCAGTGGTCACTCACAGTCGAAATTGCACAAGAGGAGGGACACCCTCAATGTCTCCTCCCATGTGGAAGATCACATGGGGTCAGCACTAGGCCACACCCAGTGGGATCTCTCCCCAGTGGCATTTCTCCAAGTCCCCTGTGGTCAGCCCTTGTCATGCACACTCTCCGGTCTACACGTGCTCAGCACCGCACTCTTTCCCCTCCCCCTCCTCATGGAGCAGTCCCTGCCCTCCCTCCACACTTGTGCCAGCTCTGCCCCCCACACACCCCCAGACAGCCTGGTCCCCACTCCCCACCCTCTGGGGGGCTTGACCTCCAGGGTCTTTCCACCTCTTGACATTGGCGCCCAGGCCGTTCTTGGTTTGGGGGGGCCTTCCTGGGCCTGCGGGCTGTTGAACAGCGTCCCCGGCCCCCACCCACCAGAGGCTCTCAGCCCACCTCCAGCTGTGCCAGCCACAAGCCTCCGGAGCGTTTCCCGAGTGTGCCGGGCAGGCGGGGGCGCCTAAAATACGGGACAAGACAGCGGTTTTCCTGGGAGCGTTCCCACGTGGAGAACGGTGCCAGTATTGGCCGTCTGCGTACCCCGCGGGCGGCTGGCAACAGCGCCGACGACCACAAGCAAAGGCAGCAGACCCGTCTCCAGTGAGCCGGAGCCCAAGGCCAGTTCCCCCGGGGAGTCTTAGTGGGTGAGCGGTGCAGCAGCTGAGGCCTCGGTTCAGAGGGGTTCCTCGCGATGAGTCCCAGGGAGGCTCGGTGACTGGTTTCGGATCCACGGCAGGTGAGGTCCCCAACAGCCGAGGTCCTCAGCAGCCGTGGTCTCCGGAAGGCAAGGTCCCCAGTGGCCAAGGTCCCCAACAGCCACGGTCCCAGCAGGCGAGGACCCCCCCCCCACCGGAGGTAAGGCCTCTGGAGGCAAGGTCCCTAGAGCTGATCTCCTGGCAGCCGAGGTGCCCAGTACGTGAAGTCCCAGATCAGGGAGCTCCCTTGCAATCAAGGGCCTGGCAGTGAGGTCCCAGCAGGTGCGTCTGGAGCAGCCAGGGCCCAGTCTGGCCAGCTCACGTGAAGCAGGAGGCTGTGCTGGGCACCGTCTGGTAGGGGGCCTCCTGTTGCAGCCGCCGGCTGTCTCTGCAGAAATCAGGGCCCAGCTGAAGGATGGAGACTGCAGGGTCTCTTGATATCGGGGGTTGTGAGTTTGAGCCCCATGTTGGGTTCAGAGATGACTTAAAAATAACGTCTTTGAATAAAAAGAAAGATCAGGGATGCCTGGGTGGCTCAGTTGGTTAAGCATCTGCTTTTGGCTCAGGTCATGATCCCAGCACCCTGGGATCCTGTATTGAATTCCTGGCTCAGTGGGGAGCCTGCTTTCCCCTCTGCCTGCCACTCCCCTGCTTGTGCTCTCTCCCTCTCTCTGACAAATAAAAATAAATAAATAAATATAAAGAAAGCTCAAACAAAATCGAAAGCAGCCTCAGACAGTCAATTCAATGACTGGAAACCTTCAAAGTATATTTGGAACATCCTGGGCGTGGAAATCTGCTTCTTCGATTGTCCATCTTATGGAGTCTAAATACAGATCAAGGATTTCATCAAGGATGAAAACTGAGTTTCCAAATTCAAGGCGCACCAAGTGTAAAAGACACACTAGATTTCCAAGGCACAGGATGAAAGAGAGAATGTAAATATCTCAATAATTTCCATATTGATTACACATGGAAATCATGCTAGTTAGGATCTATTGGGTTGAGGATAGTCTTTTAAAAATTACTTCCACCATTTAAAAAAAATTTCTGAAAATGTGGCTACTAGAAAAATATTAAATATATGTGTAGCTTCTATTGAAAGCTTGTCATGCTGGTTGGAGGAGCCTGTGAGACTTGATTTCAGGATTGTGGGTTTAGCCCCATGCTGGGTGTAGAGATTATTATTATTTTTTTTTATTTGAGAGAGAGTGTGAGTGAAGGGAGGGGCTGAAGGAGAGGGAGCAGGAGACTCCTAGCCGTGCAGGCAGCCTGATGTGGGACTCGATCCTGGACCCCTGGGATCATGACCTGAGCTGAAGCAGAGGCTTAACCCACTGAGACCCTCAGGTGCCTGTAGAGATTACTATAAAAAATAAAATCTTAGGGCGCCTGGAGGGCTCAGCTACGTATCCATCTCAGTTTTCAGCTCAGGTCATGATCTCAGCGTCATGAGGTTGAGTCCCATTTGGGGCTCCCCGCTGGGCGTAGAGTCTCCTTGGGATTCTCTCGCCCTCTTCCTCTGCCTGCTTTCTCGCCCCCCACCCCGCTCGTACTCACTTACTTGCTCTCTCTCTTGCAGAAAAATGTTAAAAAAATTTTTTTTAAATATTTTGTTTTCTTTTTCTTTTTTAAATGATTTTGTTTATTTATTAGAGAGAGAGAAAGAGCACAAGCAGGGGGAGTGGCACCAGAGGGAGAGGGAGAAGCAGGCTCCCCGCAGAGCAGGGGGAGTCCTACATGGGACTCGATCCCAGGACCCTGGGATCATGACCTGAGCCGAAGGCTGTTGCTTAACCAACTGAGCCACCCAGGCGCTACCCCCCACAAAGAAGCAGATGCTGGTCTAGAATTTATAAGAAAGGAAAACTGGCGAGCATCATAATTTAAAAGGCACATACCCTCTAGCCAGAGGAATTGGCCCAGATGCTACAGATGTGCCTGGTAGGGCATTTGGGACCAGTTATGTGTCTGCCAAGGTGGGACTGGTCAGACTGGGGTCTCTCACTACAATAAAATACTAGGCAGCTCGGAGGATGAATAAAGCGACTGTATCGGCACAGACCCTCAGCATAAATCCAGGTTTCCCAGGAGCCGTGCGAGTTTAGTATCCAAACAGAGACGTACTTGACATGTGAAGTGCATCTGGGATTGTAAAGACTTCATAGCAAAGGGTATAAAATATCCCATAGTGATCTTCTCCATCAGTTACATATCACGATGATGCTTTGTGTGTGCTGGGTAAAATACAATATCTTATTAGCTTTAGCTTTTCTGGTGTCTTTCTGTTTTTAATACAGCTTCTAGAACATTGACAATCACATAGGTAGGAAAACAGTCTAGCTGCTTCTCAGAAAGCCGGACCTCGAGTTGTCTTGCACCCAGACCTCCTGAGGTCTATCGATAGGAACTGAAAGCAGGGACTTAATTATTTGTCCACCTGTACTCAGAACAGAACGATTCCCAACTGCCAAAATATGGAAACAATCCAGACCCTCACTGAGGCATGAATGCATAGACAGAATGCTGCCCGTGCACACACTGGAATATTATTATTATTATTATTAGAAGGAAGGACCTTCTGACACTGGTGACAGTAAGATGAACCTGGAGGGCATTGGGCTCAGCGACAAAAGCCAGACACGCGTTCTATGATTCTCCTTCAGAGAAACATCTAGAAGAGGTAAACTTGAAGGGACGGAAAGTAGATTAAAGATTACCAGGGGCCTGGGAGGGTGGAAGGGGAACCAGGAGTTTCTGCTACTGGGAACAGAGCTTCTAGTTGGGGGTGACGAAAAAGTTTTGGAACGAGTGGGGCTGGCCGCAGGCCATCGCGAATGCTCTCATTAGTGCTGAACTGCACACTTGACTACGGGTGAAACGGGAAATTGTCCGTCCCATGTATTTTGCTGCAAGTTCTAAAGTAATGCAACATTTTTATTGTATTCTATTTTATTTTATTTTATTTTATTTTAGTAGGCTCCACACCCAACATGTGGCCCCACTGAACCATCCGGGTGCCCCAATAATGCAACAGTTAAAAAATTAAATGTTACGTTTTATTTCTTTCTATTTTTAAAAAAGAATTTATTTATTTATTTGAGAGACAGTGAGAAAGGGAACACAAGCAGGGGGCGTGGGAGAGGTTGAAGCAGGCCTCCTGCTGAGCAGGGAGACCGATGCAGGGCTCAATCCCAGGACCCCGGGATCATGACCTGAGCCAAAGGCAGACGCCCAATGACTGAGCCACCCAGGCGCCCCTCTTTTTATTTCTTTTTAAAGATTTTATTTATTTATTAGAGAGAGAGAGAGAGAATGAGCAGAGCAGGAGAGAAAGAAGCAGACTCCCTGCTGAGCAGGAAGCCCCACGTGGGGCTTGATCTCAGGACCCCAGGATCATGACCTGAGCCCAAGGTGGACACTTAACTGACTGAGCTACTCAGGGGTCCCTCAAACATTACATTTTATTTTAAGTTACTTTATTTTTAAATTTTTTTAGAGAGAGCGAGCCCCGGTGAGTAGGGGGAGGGGCTGAGGGAGAGGGAGAGAGAGAGTCTTAAGCAGGAGCCATGCCCAATGCAGAGCCTGATCCGGAGCTGGATCCCAGGACCCTGAGAGCCTATGACCCGAGTCAACATCAAGAGTTGGATACTTAACTGGCGAGCCACCCAGGCGCCCCTCAATGCTACATTTAAAAAATAATGTAACCGCTGAATTGTACAGACTGGTGAATTGTGCGGGTTGCAAATTATATCTCAGTGAAGCTGTTCTTGGATTTGTCATCTGTGGCTGGCAGGCTTGTGCTGCTGGGCTGAGCTGGGCAAAGCTGCCAGGGCAGAGGGCAGCAAGTGGCAGGTGGCCTTGAATGATGGAGAGGAGCGGACTGCAGATTTATGATTGGTGCCAACGCTTCTGGAAGGAGAGCCAACAGACAGACCTTCCAGGAGACAGCCCCTGGTAGGAGTGGAAGGGGGCTGAAACTGACCACTGCTACTTTTCCCTCAGGGCTTGGTGGCCAGACACAAAAGGTTACTCCGTAGAAATGTAATTAAAGTGAATATAGTCTGTGCTTTTCAGTAGGGCCCTGGGTTTACGGCCGCCCCTCCTAGGGGCCAGGAGGTCCTTGGCAGTGACCTTGAAGAGCACAGATTTAGGGGGCTGGGGGATCCCACCCAAGTTGAACCCAAGATCTTTTTTTTCCCTAAAAACAGAATGAGGGCGCCTGGGTGGCTCAGTGGGTTAAAGCCTCTGCTTTTGGCTCGGGTCATGATCTCAGGGTCCTGGGATCGAGGCCCGCATCGGGCTTTCTGCTCAGCAGGGAGCCTGCTTTCACCTCTCTCTCTGCCTCTCTGCCTACTTGTGATCTGATCTCTCTCTCTGTCAAATGAATAAATAAAATCTTTAAAAAATAAAAATAAAAATAAAAATAAAAACAGAATGAAAAATGCCGCTGTGCTGGGATCCTGCAAAGATCAGAATCAAAACACAAAACACAAAAGAAAGACACTGGGGCGCCTGGGTGGCTCAGTGGGTTAAGTAAGGGTCTGCCTTCAGCTCAGGTCATGATCTCAGGGTCCTGCTCAGCAGGGAGTCTGCTTCTGCCTCTCCCTCTGCCCCTTCCCCTGCTCACAAGGGCACGCTCTCTCTCTCTCTCTCTCTCTCTTTAAAAAAATAAAAAAATAAAGTAAATAAAATAAAATGTAACATTTAAGGGGCGCCTGGGTGGCTCAGCGTGCTGGGTGTCTGCCTTCAGCTCGGGTCATGATTCCAGGGTCCTGGGATCAAGCCCCGCATGGGGCTCTGCTCAGTGGGGTGTCTGCTTCTTTCTCTTCCTCCCCCCACCCCGGTCATGCTCACTCCCTTTCTCTCGCTCTCCCACTCACTCTCTCTCTCAAGTAAAGAAGTAAAATCTTAAAGAAAGAAAATAAGAAAGACACTAAGCCCTAACTAAACACAAAATCTTCCTGCATTGCAAGTCCTTTTCCCACCGGACAGGCTGGAGAGGGTCCAAGGTCAGGAACTCGGAAGGGCTCTGCGGTGCCGATGGAGTCCAAGGCTCTGGGGGCTCGACGCTTGTGGTCTGGCATCTAAACCCCACGCCCTACTTCGCCTGGGGCCCATCTGGACCCAGAAAGACCCCAGGGGGGCAGTCAGGAGGCCTTGCCCAGGGGGCATCCATTGCGTTCTGGGAGGGGGGTAAATTTGCCCCAAGAGGCCTTACCTGGGGAGGGGCGCTGTGCGGGGATGGGGCGGGGGGAGCCAGCAGTTGACCAGGAGGGTTAGGACAGAGGCACAGGTTTCTCAGGGTGTGGGTTAGACCACACCAGGGAGGAGAAGGAAATGGATTTAGTGCAGCCACGCAGCTCAGTCCAACCCCCACACCTGCCATCAGGTGACCCAAGTGTCCACTCCGGGGAGCCAGGCCACCACCAAAAAGCCACCTGTGGGACCCCCTGCCCCGTCTCTGCTGCGATATAATGATTTATAAGAAGTGCACGCGTATTTGATCATTCAAACCCCCCAAATCCACTTCTTGGATGTGTTCGGTCTTCATCATTGTTCCCGAAAAGGCTTCGGAGCTGTAAAAATGAAATGGGTGCCTCGTTCATGAGGGTCACTTTTGGACCCACCCAAGAGGTTTCCAGGAAGTTGAACCCGCCCGTGACCGGTGAGTAAGTCCATCATGCCTGCGTGAAAACCCCAGAAGGTCAGGGTGCAGAGAGCTTCCGGTTGGTGAGCAGGTGGCAAGTGGCAAGAGTTGTTTGCCCGGAAAGGCAAGGAAGCCCATACTTTGCCCTGTGGCTCTCTCCGTCTGGCTATTGATCCGTATCGTTTATCATGTCCTTTAAAAATCTGGTAAACGTGGGGCGCCTGGGTGGCTCAGTTGTTGGGCGTCTGCCTTCGGCTCAGGTCATGATCCCAGGGTCCTGGAATTGAGCCCCGAATCGGGCTCCCTGCTCAGCAAGGAGCCTGCTTCTCCCTCTGCCTGCCCCTTCCCCTGCTCATGTGTGTGCTCTCTCTCTCTCTCTCTCTCAAATAAATAAATAAAAGCTTTAAAAAGAGAAAAGCACAGGTGGTGTCCTGGGCTTGTGGCCGGCTTCTGAAGTAAAAGTGGGGGGCAGCCCTGTAGACGTGATCCCCTAGCTTGGCGGGACTGACACTGTCTCTGCGGAGACGTGTTGGCATTGACCTGAGTGTGGCTTTGGACACACAGCTGGCCCATCCCTAAAGAGAAAAGGATGACCGAAAGTGCTGGTTCTCAAAGTGGGTTCTGTCTGGGGGGACAGGGGTTCCTTGGAGGGGAGAAAGGGGCAGGTGAGCAGAAATTCCAGTTACCCACCTTCACTTCCACCAGATCCCACTCCCGTGTTGAGTCAGTCAACAAACATTTCTTGACTACTGGCTCTGTGCTGGGCCCCCGGGATCCTGCAGGAAGCAAGTGAGAAACACACACACACACACACACACACACACACACACACACACACACACGGAAATCAGAAGTGAATGTAAAATTATCATTAGTACCAAGTGAGGAGGAAGGGACTCGGTCTGGCCTTCCTGGGTGTGTGAGCTGTGAGCTAAAGCCTCATAGGAATTCTCTTTGTAAAAAGGAGGGAAGAGCTCTCTCGGCAGAGGAACGACCTGTGCAAAGGCCCTGAGGCAGGCAGCAAGGAACGGAGGGAGGGAGGAATTCAGTAAGGCTGGGTCTTCCTGAGTGGGAGATGAGGTCAGAGCTGGCGCAGAGGTCAGGCCACATGAAGCCGTGTCTGCCTACAGTCAGCAATGGTGTTCTCAATGCTCGGGGGCCTGGTGAGCAGGGATAGGGAGCCATGTGAGGCTTCCAACAGAGCCGTCACCACATCCACTCCTGTCTTGAGACTCTCTCAGGCCGCCATGTGGAGGACAGGCTCCTGGGGACAGAGCAGAGACGGGGAGACCAGGAAGCAAGAGGCTGCTCCAGGCTGGCCGAAGTCTGAAGTCCAGCTCCCAGGAGTCACCCTGTCCCCAGCCAGGACACCGTTTCCGTGAGAGGCTGCTTCACACGGCCTTGACCTTTCTAGCTCTTCCAGGCCAGTGGAGGTTCTGGGAGGCTGGGGGGCTCCTGGGGCCGGGCATTGACACAGGAGGCCAACCCAAATCTACTCATGGCTCACTCCCCGGCAGGGGGAATTATCTGGTGACTTATTAAATTATAACTCACGGAGGTGTCGGTCCTCACGTTGCTGTGTACCCGCCCATGGCCGGGACGAGATGTCAGCCTTCCCACGGCGACTCTGCTGGTGATGGTGACCAAGGTCCCTGGGGGAATTCCTTGCCACAGGTCACTTGGAATCTCAAGCGCACTAAGGAGCCACCAGAGGCACAAGCTGCTCTTCCAGAAACACTCCTTGCCCTTTGCCCCCTCGTTGACCCCCTGGCTCAGGGCAGATCTGTCCTCACGGGAGCTTTGGCCACACTGTGTCGCTTTTTCTGCTGGACCAACAGCCCCATGGGGCCCCAAGAGCTGAAGAACCAGAGAGGCTTGAGGAGAGAGTAAGCAATCAGGTTGTATCTCAAGGATTTAAAACCTAGGAGCGCCTGGCTGGCTCAGTTGGTAGAGCGTGCGACTCTTGATCTCGGGGTTGTGAGTTTGAGTCCCACCTTGGGTGGACAGAGGACTTAAAAATAAAATCTTAAAAAAACCCAAACCCCAAACAGGCGTTTAGTGGAGGGCCATGGATTCTGTGATCTCAGTTTGGCTGGCTATGTCTGCAAGCGTGTTGGGTTGGGGGCCTGGTCCTGCCTTTCACTCCTGGAGGGATCCGGGACCAGGTGGCCGCGCTCTCGGAGCCCCGCGTCCCTCCTTTACCGCACCAGCACCTCTGGCCCTGCTCACTGCGACTCCAGAGGGAGTGAGTGCCCCGTCTAGAGGAGGATCCAAGCAGTTTGGCTCTGCTGTGGAGCTCGTGGCTCCACACCACTTTTGAGACACCCCAGAGGAGCCGAGGGGCGCATTATCCACCCTGGGGCCAGGCCAGGAAGGTTTCAAGAGGCTGCTGCCAGACGCTCCCCAGGCTGGGCCAGCAGCCAGATGGAGATCGCCCCCTGGTGTCCCCTGTCCCACCTGCTCCTGGGCCCTCTGGTTCGGATCCATTTGTCATCGTGGCCAGAGAGGGGATGGAAGTGGTGCTGTCCCCAGTGGGGACCCCCAGAGGGTCCCCACGCACAAGTGTACCTCGGACTGCACCGGAGCTGTAGCCGTCTGTCAGCGAGTCACGGGTGGGCGTGGCCCGGAGCAGGAGCAGCCAGGCGGGGGGGCAGACAGGCATGTTGCACGCCCAGCCCCCCGAAGCTGACGGTCCGATTGCCCCATAGGGCCCCAGGAGGCCGGAGGTGCTCCTGGGCTCAGTGACTGCAGCCAGGCTCAGCCCCGGACTCCAGGCTGCCCCAACCGCAGAGAAGGGGGCGGTGGTGCCTGGGGTTCACGGGAGGCCTGCAGGGCTCCTGGTCACCCTACTTCTGCCCACTCGCCCCCTCCCTCTGAGTCCTGCCCGTCGACACGGACTGGGAGTGAAACCCACGGGTGTAACAGGTGTCAGGCAGGGGCGGATCACCTCCCAAACCACCCCAGTTGACACAGCGATCACCCCCGGCAGCCACGGCACCCACCCCGACTCCCTCCACCTGACATGCCCTACCCTGCCCTTACTCTCTTCCTTCTCAACGTGCCACCTGCGCCCGGGGGCCTCTGGCCATGGTCCCTCCCTTCATTTCGTTTTATGGCCTCAAACCACCTGTTCTGCCTAAAATTTTATTTCAGACTCTGTTGCTATTTTTATGGTCTGTCCCAAACAGCTGGGAAGTGGGATGGGGGCGTTGGGATTTGAACCCACTGGCCTTAGGGTGTGCAGGTGGGTCAAATGTCAGCCCCTGGGGTCCAGCCTTTGGGGGTCAGAGGACCCCTCCTGCCCAAAGCCAGAGGGAGCTGGTGCTTATCTTGGATTTGCCTGACCTTGGATTTGTGTGACCTGAGAGATTGCTAGACCTTCTCTGGGCAAGGCTTGTCTAGCCAATGCCAGGCAGGGCTCCCTGGAAGGAAGCTGGTCCCAGAGCCCAGACTGGGGGGAGCCCCTCCTTCAGGTTCAGGTTGAGCTGGCACCAGTGTGTGGGAGGAGGCGGGGCCGTCTGTCCTCCCCAGCCGGGGTCTCTGACTGCATCGGACCCCCCAGTGCCTTGCTCCCGGGGCTGGGTGGGTGATGGATCTGCCAGGCTGCTGAAAATTTCTTTCCCCCTGGGGCCTCAGGGCCGTGAGCCAAGGGTGGCTGGTGGCTCAGGAGGCAGGCAGGGGATGGGTGAGAAATGAACCACTTGTGTGATTTGAGGCACAGGAAAGGTAATGGGGGTGCAGGCATGGTGCCTGGACATGATGGGTTCACCCTAGCATCCCCTGATGTTGGCCCAGGTGGCCGGGGCCCAAGGAAGGTTCCCCTCTGAGCCTTGGAGAAACTTCCAGAAAGAGGGAGATGTTCAGCTCTCACGCATGAGTTCAGCTGGAGGCAGTGACCCTACGGACAAAGGGTCCCTGAGCTCCACTCTGTGGCCCTCACCCCAGGGACCGGCCCTGCCCCAGCCTGCAAGGCAGCCCTGGCCTGGCCTCCTGGGACCTCTGGCTTGCAGCCAGCCAGTGAGGAGAGCAGCCCAGGTGTGTGATGTGGGTGGCAGGTGAGCGATGGGCCCAGTGAGGCTGGCTCAGCTCTGGGGTTCCTGGCAGGCTTGGCAGAGGCCCCCCAGGCCCCCCACCGGTGCCCCTCCATCCTCCCACCCAGCCCCAGTCAAAGGCATTGCAGGGATTACCGAGTGTCCGCTGTGCAGACAGGGAAACTGAGGCTCACAGAGTGTCTGGAATTCACCCCCACACATACACACACCACCAAAAAGACCCCTTAGTCTTCCTTGGCTCTTGCTCTCTCCAGAGAGCAGCAATTTCCCTCAACCCCAGAATGTTCTAGAATGTTCCAGAAGGCCTCGTTTAAAGTCAGAATCCACTCTGCAACCCCTGAGCGGTAGAGCTGGGCTGGAACCTGAACCTGTCAGTCTGACCTCAGAGCTCTTGACCACAAGAGCTTCGGAGAACAGACTTTGACCTCTGGCAGCTGTGTGACCTTTGGTGAGTTACGTCACCTCTCTGGGTCCCAGTCATCTCTTCTGCAGAAGGAAGCCAATGCTGGCACCCTCTTCAGGCGACCTGCTGCGTCTCCCTCATCCTCCCGCAACACTGGCAGGTCTTTTGTGGGCAGCGGGCTGGAAACCCTCAGGCCTGGGCCCCTGGCCCTTTCTGGGCCTCAGTTTCCCCTCCTAGTTTATCTTTAAGAACACAGCCTCTTCCTGCCCATCGCCAGGGTGCTGGGGGCTGGTGTGTGGAGAGGGAGGGAGAAGGGCCAGGTGACAGAAAGCTGGCATCCCTGAGCTGCCCGCCCCGCGCCTTTCTTCACCCCAGCCCCCTGGCACGTTGGGGTCTGCCCGCCCCTGGCACCCCGGCCCGGCCGCTTCACGTGGCTTAAATTTCAGCCCGTGGTGGGGGAGCCGGCGGGGGCCGGACACGCTTCATTTTCCAATTTCTGGAAATAAAAGCTGTGGGGCCCTCTATTGTCGAGTGGAAAAAAGCCGCTGCAAAACTCGGTGTGAAGAAACACCGGCACCTAGGTGCATCCCTGCTGCCCGGCGCGGGAGACAGAACATTCCAGGGGAGGCTGGGGGCTGGGGAACAAAGGGCTCTTTTTCCTCTTACCCTGGAAAGGTTCTGTGGCGCTCGCTCGCGTGTGGCGGTTTTAGACTCAGAAAAGCCAGGGAAGTCGTTTTGCAAGACAGAATGCGGTTCGGAGATCTGTTGGGACAAGGAAACAGAAAAGCATAGAATTTGTTGGTTTGTTTTTGGAGGACGTTTTCCAGCAATCGAAGACACCTGTCTCTCCACTGGCAAAAATCTGGGCCAAGAATGCCAGAGACCTGGGCACCGGGCCTGGCCCTGCAGGGAGCAGATGCAGATGCCATGTGCGGAAGATGTGTCCAGAATTTGCCCCCGGCCCCGGCCCCACCGGCATGCTCCGGCAAGCAGCCATCTCCCCCTACCCAGGCTCTCTGAACGTGCTTGCCCAGGAAGTCCTAATTTACGGTCGGAATCCACCTGCAGCCACTCAGCTTCCCGGCCCAGCTGCGGCCCCTGGCCCTGCCCCTGCCCTCAACCTGGAGGGTGCCCGTGCTGGGGGTTGGCCCGGGAACAAAGGTAGAGCCGGATGGTGGGATTTCGGGCCACATCTCTGCTGCAGACCTTCCCGTGGCTGTCAGCAATCTCAGGGGCAAAGCCCTGGGGTCCTGCTGCCATCTCCCCACGTGGCTCCTCACAGTTCCTACCCCAGGACCTTTGCATGGGCTGTCGCCGCAGCTTGGAACTGTCTCCCTGATATCCACATGGCTTCCTCCAATATCGCTCTCTTGAATCACTGTCTTTCCAACCGCCCCCGCCAGCGCTCCCCAACTCCTCTCCTGCTTTACTTCTCTCCACAACAATTACTACCATTTAACTAGACCATGTGTTCAAACTATTGGCATCATTCGCTCTTGCCTTTCTCCCGCCAGAAAGTCAGCCCCACGAGGGATCTCGGTCTGCTTTGTTTCCTACGGGGCCCCAGCACACGAACAGTGCCAGACACACCAGAGGGCCTCAGTAAACACACCTTGAATGAATGAATGAATGAATGAATGAATGAATGAATGAATGAATGGAAAGTACTAAGCACAGCTGGAGATTTCTCCTGTTTCCTGACTTGGCATTGCCCTCCCCCTAGACTGGGAGCCCTGTGGGACAGCGCCTGGGTTCCCCCGTAGGACCGGGCACCCAGTCGCTGCTCCCTGAGCAGGTGCTGGACAAATTACAGCATTTGTGAGTCAACCCAGACGGAAGTTTGGAATCTTACTTGGGAAATGATTAGTGAAGGCTTTGGGGGGACTTTGGGGCAGGAGTGACCCTCGCTCAGCCTCGTCCTTGCCCCCCCACCCTGACTGCCCTGCCCAGGGCTGTCCCCGAGCAGCCTCCAGGTGAGATGTTCCTGACCCTGGGTGACACAGGGCAGGCCACACGGGGATGGAGCCTGTTGGCAGGCGCAGGCAGGCAAGGAATGCCTCGCCAACAGGAATGAATAAACAGGCTCCTTGGATGTCAGAGGTTGGTGGGGGGGGGGGGGCGATGCTTTGAACCTCACGCTTGGCTGAGGATGTTTGGACAAGGCAGGAGGCCAGGGGGTGTCATCAGGGCTAAAATTAGCCTCTGATTCCCGCTCAGTCCCTCCCTCTGGGGCCGGGAGAGAGGCCAGGACAGGCCATCACTTAAGTGAGGGCTAACTTTGTGCCAGGACAAGCTCCTTGAATGTATGAATGCACTTAATCCCCTCAGCGGCCCCGAGAGTTGGGTACCATTATTATTATTGGTAGTAGCAGTATCCCCATATTACAGGTGAGGAGACTGAGGTGTAGCAAGAACCCTTGGTTCAAAGTCATACAGCTTGCAAGGGGCAGAGCTGGGATTCAAACCTGGGGTTCGGGGACTGTGCCCTCACCATCGGGGCTGTGGAAAGGTCAAGGAAATAACAGACCTCATGCAGTGGGCACTTGGGGGGGGTGGCATGGACCCCTCCTTTCCTCGCCCCCCAGGGACCTCTCCAGAGTCACAATTTCAGCATCCAGGGCGCCTGGGGGGCTCAGTGGGTTAAAGCCTCTGCCTTCGGCTCAGGTCATGATCTCAGGGTCCTGGGCTCTCTGCTCAGCGGGGAGCCTGCCTCCTCCTCTCTCTCTGCCTGCCTCTGCCTGCTTGTGATCTCTCTCTGTCAAATAAATAAATAAAATCTTTTAAAAAAACAAAAAACAAAAACAATTTCAACATCCAAATTAAATACAATCATTGCAGTTGGCAGATGGATGTGGCCTCAACCTCTCCCATCCTACCTGGGCCCCCCAGGAGCCCCAAGTCCAGCATCTAAGTGGGGGACACACCTGACGGGAGCCCCCCAGCGTTTCCTGGGGACAGGGTCCCTCTGACGGGCCAATGTTGATCAGCATCCGGTACTCACCCAAAACGCAGGAGGGACAACTGAGGCCCACTACTCATCCGGGTGGGACTAGACCAGGAAAGGCTGCCAGATAGCATCCAGCTAAGTCTGAAGTTCAGATAAACAGTGGATCAGGTTTTAGCATAAGTGTGTCCCACAGACTGCCCAGGACATATGCTAACATACATTAAACCGTGGTTCATTGTTTATCTGAAGTTCAAACTTAACCGGCCATCTGTGTTTTTGTTTGCTTAATCTGACAACCTTCGCTGGTGGGGGAGGGGGCGCCTGCGGAGGGGAGGGGGGAGGGCAGGCAGGTGATGAGGAGGTTGCATAAACCACAGCAGGACAGAAGGTGCTCAGATGGCCCTTTGGCAAGGTGACTCCTGATGAGTTTCCCAGGGGCTGGAGTGGAGAGAGGGAGCGAGATGGGGAGGGGGGCCAGGGGGTCTCTCTGTCCCCACTCCAGCCCCTCCAGGTTTTGCCTGCTCTGGCTCATTATTCATTTTTAATGGTGGTCACTGGGGCAGAGTGTGGGCAGGGAAGGCCTGGGACTGAGGGCCCCGGAGCAGGTGGCCTCACTAATGGAGGCTAGAGAGGGAGTGCGGGTTGGGGGGGGGGTCCTGGCCCATCAGGGGGCCAGCCTGGGGTGGGAGGCAGACCCCCACCCACACACTGCCTTTCCTTTCTCGTGGAGATGGGAGAGCAGGGGCGCATTTCTGGATGCCTTTACCTATTCCCCCTGCAGCCCTGCCCCCACCAGGCAGGCTCGTCCTGGGTCAGGGGGTAGAGGGGTGCTCTGGCACTCCCGGCTCCCCCCAATGCCCCCCACCCCAGCCCCAACCCTCTGGCTCTCCACGTGCCAGCCTCAGCTGAGCCTGTTACCCATGGGAGCTTACTGAATCCTCCTTGGGCATCCAGGCCCGGTGATCCCTCTGGGCCCCTCTGCTGGTTCAACCCCATTACGGTCCTGGTCAGCATCAGGCCTGGTCAGCCTGAGTTGTAACTGCCTGCTTGCCTGTCTGTCTCCCCCACTGGACTGTGAGCCTCAGGAAGGTCCAGATCCCCTGGACTGGATCTCACTGGGTCCCTACTGTGCCCTCTGTGCCCGGGACCTCGGGACACTGCAGGCGGAAGTGCTCTGGAGTCAGGCACAAGGCCCCAGCTCTGCCCTCATTTGCTGTGTGACGCTGTGCAAGTAGCTGTCCCTCTCTCAGCCTTGGTTCCTCCATCCGTAAAATGGGGTATTAATACCACCTCCTTCCTAGGCTGAATTGCAAAGAAATCATTTTGTATTAAAGATACTGGAGGGGCGCCTGGGTGGCTCAGTCAGTTAAGTGTCTGCCTTTTGCTCAGGTCATGGTCCCAGTGTCCTGGGATTGAGTCAGGGGGTGGTCCCTGCTCAGCGGGGAGTCTGTTTCTCCTTTTGCTCCCCCCCACTCATGTTCTCTCTTTCTCTCAAATAAATAAATAAATCCTAAAAAAAAAGATATTGGAACCATGCTTTGCTCTCAGGTGGAGGCTCAAAAAAATGGTTAGACATTTAGACAAATGAAAGCCACCATGAGACACCGCTATATACACCTACCGGAACGGCCGAAATCCGGAGCTCCGACAACACAGATAGATGCGGGCGAGGCTGTGGAGCAACAGGGCTCATTGCCTGCGGTGGGGATGCGACGGGCCAGCTGCTCTGGAAGGCGTTTTTGGAGGTTGCTCACGAAAGTAAACAGAGTCTTCCCATAGGATCCGGCAATCGCACCCTTTGGTGTTTACCCAAAGGAGTTGAAAACTCACATCCACACAACCTGCACACGCGTGTTTATCGCAGCTTTTTTCCTAATTGTCGAAACTTGGAAGAAACCCAGACATCCTTCGGCGAGTGACAGATAAACTGTGGGACAGCCAGACAAGGGAACGGTATTCAGTGGTAAAGAGAAATGAGCCATCGAGCCACAGAAAGACACGGAGGACCCTTAAATGCATATGATCCAACAAAAGAGGCCAGCCTGAAAAAGGCTATACACGCAGTAGGATTGCAAGTCTGTGACATTCTGGAAAAGCAAAACCGAAGACACTCAAAGGCTCCGTGGCTCCTGGGGTGGTGGTGGGCGGGGAGCGATGAATGGGCAGAGCCCAGAGTTTTAGGGCAGTAAGACCACTCGGATCGGTAAAGGTGGGTGCCGGCCACGCCCCATCTCTCCAAACCCACGGAATGCACAGCGCCAGCAAGGGCGAGCCCTCCTGTCAGCTCTGGACGTTAGTCTGTAACAATGTAGCCATGCGCGGTCCCCAGCGGTAACAAATGTAGCACAGTGATGCCAGCATTCAGGAAGCGTGTGGCAATGCAAAATGGCATTCAGAACAGGCCCTTCTTCGTTGCTGCGCTCTGGCTGGTAGCAAAAACCTGGGAACAGGGAAAGACGCTTTAATGGGGACAATGGTGCAGCCCCAGGAGGGAATATTATGTGGGCGTTAAAAGCAAGACACCGGTGTTTGCTGGGCAGGAAGAAATCCAAGCTGTGGTGTTGTCGGGAAACCAGACTCAGGTCTGTGAAACAGCAGGGACAGTGTGATAGGCTTTCTGTAGGAGGAAAAGAAAATATACAGGCGTGTTTGCTTCGGCATGGAACATTGCTGGAAGGAGAAACAAGAAACCGGGCTGGCGGCCTCTGGGGAGGGCGGCTGGGTGGGGGGCGGCTGGGGAGAGAGGTATTTTTTTCTGAACACCCTTTGGCACATTGTACATTCTGTGGTCTGAGTGGGTTTTACCTACCGAAAAAAAAAAAAAGAAACTGCAAAATAGATTCCAAGCAAGGCTGCTGTGGGGGGAAAAAAGGGCAGAGCAAAAAGCACGTCGGCAGGTTTTTCAGAAAGGAGGGAGAATGTCAGGCCAGGCCGCGGGCCTGACTGCAGTGCCTCCAACTGGGCTGAGAGCCCTCCCGCCTGTCGGGTCCCCGGAGCCTTGCCCCGGGCCTGGCTCACACCTTTCCTGCTCCGGTTCAGGGCCTGCTCGGAGCCCAGAGGGGCGCCTGGAGGTGAGCCGGGGGCCGGCCGGGCTGGGGCCGACCACCCAGCCTTCTGCGAAGCCCCCAGGCGGCCGGGCCTGGCTCTGAGGAAGGACGCGGGGCTGGCGGCCAATCCGGGCCTCTCTCCGCTCCCAGTCCAACGAGGACCAGCAGAAAAGGGTGAGGGGTAACTGTGGGGGAACGACCAGAGGTCCTGGTGGTGGTGACTGTCCCGGGCCTCAGTTTCCCCACCGGCAGAGTCACTCTCCAGCTGCGGACGCCTGAGCTGACTTGCAGCCACAGAACTGGGGGCTCCCACTGGGGTCTGAGCTCCAGGCGTTGGGGGACACGGCTCTGCCCTCCCCCCACTTCCAGACCCCTGAAGGGAGGACTCATCTGGCTTCGGGCTTTGAGGCGGTGACACTGGGCCGAGGCTCCCCACTGGAACCCAGCCGGAAGACCCCCACCTGGGCCTCTGTGAGGAGGACCCTGTGGGCACGGCTGTCTGGTGCCCCAAGGCATTCGGGACTCAGACCCCCTTCCAGAGCAGCCCCTTTCAGGGGGTTCGGGTGGGCTGGTGCAGCTCTGGGGGTCTTGGGCGGGACAAGGGAGAGGTCTTCACTCAGAAGTGAAAACTGGAAGCATTACAGGGAAAGCAGGGTGGGTTTCACGGTCTCCCAGCAGCCAGCACCCCCACGACAGCAAACCCCGCCCTGACTTGTGTGTCCCCCCCGGGAACACGTGCCCTGACTTTGGCCCCTCCCCTCACCCCACAGGGACCCCACGGTGCACCCCACCGGGCCACATGGCCTCCTAGCAGGAGGGTCCGGGGGGGGGGGGGGCACCAGGCCCCACCCAGCCTCAGGGCCTTCACCAAGGAGGGCTGTCATTGGTTTTGTTGGCTGATGTGACCCCAGACCCGAGACAATGCCTGGCACGTCAGGCTCTCAGTAAATACTTGTAAGTGGATTCCAAGTCTTGACTTGAGCTTTTGGTTTATGGACGGTTTCTTTCCCCGTGGCTCCCCTGCCCAGCCACTTTCTAGTGGGGGCGTCGTGAATGCTCGTAATGGGGAAGCAGGGCTGCGGCACAGATTTACGGGGCCCGGCTGTGCTCCTCGGCTGGTTGCTGACGCAAGGGTGTGACAGCCAGGATATGTCCCAGCCCTCAAGGAGAGACATGGTCCGTGAGACAATGCATGTGACGGTGACCTGGGATGGAGAAGCTGCTAAGTGCTGTGGGTAAAGGGTGCTTAGGGAGCTGCTGGCCGGGGCGGGGGGGGGATGTCACCCCTGTGAGGTGTCAGGGAGGCCTCGGTGAGGAGGTAACATTTGAGCTGAGAACGGAAGGAGGTGAGGGGGTTAGCCGTGGGGATGTCTGGCGGAAGAGTGTTCCAGGCAGAGAACAGAGGCAGTGCAAAGGCCCTGGGGGCAGCACTGGCCTGGTGTGTCGAAGGAACAGCAAGCAGAGGGAGCGAGGGGTAGAGAGGGAGGAGGGGAAGGTAGGGAGGAGACAGGCAGGTCATGCAGGGCCTGTGGGCCTCGGGGAGGACTTGGACTTTTACTCTGGGGGAGGTGGGAGCCTTGGAGGGTTGTGGATGGAGGGCGGGATCCGCCCCGGGTGCTCACGGGTGCCCCCTGGTGGCTGCGTCAGGGAAGACAGATGGCAGGGTGGGAGTGACGGTTTCGGGAGGAGACTGGGCCGGGGCAGGAGGGCGATGGTGGGCGCTGGCCCTGCTGGGGAACCGCGGAGGGAGGGAGAAGTGGGCAGATCCGGGACAGCGTCTCAAGTCAAGGGGACTCACAAAGGGGTTAGAGGGCGAAAGGAGGGGGCCCTTCTCCACAGACTGGTGTGGCCCACCCCAGCCCACACGCAAGGTAATTTTTCATTTTGATTTTATTTTTTAAGTAGGCTCCGTGCCCTGTGTGGAGCCCAACACAGAGCCTGAACTCACAAGACCTGAGCCGAGACTGAGTCGGGTGCTTAACCGACTGAGTCCCCCCGGGCACCCCGCCCATGTAACTGTTTAAAGGAACCTGTGTGGCGTCACTTTTGAGACCACTTGGCCTTGTCCCACTGCGTTGCTTATATTCCAATGGCGACCGCCTGGGAGGTCTTTCAGAGACAGGCTGTTGCCCGTGATAGCTCGTCACCACCGAAGAACTGACAAGAACTGACGCTGCGTGTCTGCTGTGAGCCAGGCCCTATGAGGCGCCTGATGGGACCTCGGTGGCCTCGCCCCGAGGGCTGTCGCCAGGATTAGACGAGCTGACGGCAATGACTGAGGCTCCTGCCGGAGGGGAGAGCTCCCCGGACCTTCTCCTTGGGTGGACGCAGCCCGCTCACGTTGTCTTGGTTTACAGAGCCCGAGACCCACAGCAGAGCCTGGAGGGCTGTCAGCGCTTGCAGACCTGTCCCCACTGGGCAGGGCGTCTCCGGGGGTGGGGACCTTGGGGAGCGTGTGCCCCGCTGCCCCGGGGAGGGACAGCAGGCCCTTTCTCACTCACCGGCCCTGCTCTGTCCCCCACATCAGGCCTTTGATCTGCCTTCCGCCCAGGACCCCTCCCCCCTCGTGCACATCTAGCAAGACCTCATCTTCACACTCTCCCTGCCCTACTTCACTCCGTCCTCCTCCAGGAAGCCCTCCTGCTCTCCCCAGGACCCTACCCAGGAAGGCCCTTTCTGAGTTCCTCCCTTTGTTCCAGACCAGACTGCTTGGGGCTGGAAATGGCTTCGTCAAGCTCAGGATGGGCGCAGGGGGACCCCTGTACTTGGAAAGGTCCTTCGCTACCCCAAGCAGGGGCTGCTGGGGCAGGAGGTGGGGTTCCAGGCAATGTGTGTGTGGGGGACGATACCATAAACAAGCCTGGCCCCCCTGGGTCTGTGTGTGGGCCAGGATGACGTCAGTTCCTCACAGCCTCATAAATGTTTATGGGCAAGGGGGTCTGGGCTCGGGGGTCCCTGGAGCCCAGCAGGCAGCCACTCCTTCCTGCCCCGTTCTGGGGGGCCTGGCAGGCCTGCTCCAACACTGGCGGCCAGCCCAGAGAGGGCCGAGTAGGTCGAGCACAACCCTGGTCTGAGCCAGCTAAAGGGGAAACTGAGGCCAGGAGGCAGGAAGGGGCTGGAGGGCCGTGAATTTTTGCTTTTCCTCTGGGGCTTGGGCTTCACAAAGAGCCAGGGGTTGGGGGTGGTGGTAGCTGGCAGTGAAGCGGCTGACTCTTGGTTTTGACTTGTAATCTCAGGGTCATGAGATTGAGCCCCTATCGGGCTCTGCGGTCGGCGTGGAGTCTGCTTGAGATTCTTTCTCAAATAAAATAAAAGCTTAAAAAAAAAAAAATTAGGGCGCCTGGGTGGCTCAGTGGGTTAAAGCCCCTGCTTTCGGCTCAGGTCATGATCTCAGGGTCCTGGGATCGAGGCCCACATCGGGCTCTCTGCTCCGCGGGGAGCCTGCTTCCTCCTCTCTCTCTGCCTGCCTCTCTGCCTACTTGTAATCTCTCTCTCTGTATCAAATAAAAAAAAAAAAAAAATCTTTAAAAAAAAAAAAATTAGCCAGGGGGCTGAGGAAGGGTGTATGGGGAGGGGAGGCCTGGGCGGACCCGGGTGAGAAGTGCCTGACCGCTGGGCCTTGACCAGGTCACCCTTTCAGCTCTCGGGGACCAGAGGCCCTACCCGCAGCACCAGGTCGGTGGAAACGACTCACTGTCGCCTCCGCTCGGCCGGCTGTGGCGGGCAGGAGTGAGGAGTGGGAAGGAGGACGGTGGCCTGGAGAGGGCAGGGGTACAGCCCGACTCCTCTGGCGCCCAGGGCTGGGGCCACGCGTTGCTGGGCTCTGCCCCTTGCCGGCTGCAGAGGGACACGCCAGCCTGGTGTGGGAGCCTAAGGACCTGTCCCCCTCAGAACGCACGGAAGGGGTACTTCCGTCTTCCTGGAACACCGCTGAGGGAGGGGACCCTGTTGTCCCCACTGGCCACTGAGAATAAAGCCAGTAAAGCACCACGAGCTGGGACTCTGGGGCAGGTCTGGGACCCCAGAGCGCTCTCAGGACTTGGCGGGCGCCCCTCCCCTCCCAGCAGTTCTCAGGCCGGGGTGTGACCCTGAGCTGGAGCCGGTGTCCACTCTGGCGGGAGAGCCGGAGTGGCTGTGGGGCGGTGAGGTGGCGAGGCCAGCTCAGCCGCAGCCTGCAGGCCCCAGGCTCCGTACGTGCTGGATCCGAGCTGCCGACACCTGGCTGAGTGACGACCCAGGGGGGACAGAGGAAAGTGAGGCTCCAAGTCTGCCTTCCAACCACATCGGCCCCAGGGTGGGCTGCAGAGGAGGAAGGGGAGGGATGGGGTGAGAAGGGGGCACCAGGGCCTGGCTCCTGCCGCCCCCCGTGCCCAGACCCGGCCAGGACCCCATCCGTGCCCACGCACGCCCCCGCCCCCCAGGGTAAAGCCCAGAGAGCCCTAATTTATGGCCCGCCTCGACATGCCGGAGCAAGCCTTCCTTTCCGGCTGCCAGAGCGCCGAGCCGGAGCCAGGTCTGCGGAACGCCGGGGGCCAGGGCCGCGCCAGCATTCCGGGGCTGCCTAAATCACCGGGCCCGACAGGCGGCAGCCGGCGACGATCGGGGTTCTTCTCTGCTCCCCGCCACGGGCCCCTGCTTTACAGGCTCCTGGTGGCCTGTCAGCCACCTGTCTGTCGCACGGGGACAAGGCTCCCGGGCCAGCCCGTCTGGGGTGCTCTGCTCCAGTGCCCAAGAATTTGGAGTCAGGCCCTGTGTGGGCCCTGGGTGTGTTTTCCACACGCTGTTGGCTTTGGGGGGGTGCCCAGACAGGGGATGGCCTGTGACCTGCAGGGGGGCTGCAGGAAGGGAGGGCTGGGGGGGCGCCCTGCTCCTGTCTTCGGGGCCCAGCCGGTACCACTGGCCCTACTGAAGTCAACCCAGAGGCCTTCTGTCCGGCTCCCTGCTGGGCCGCTGCTGGTGTGTCACCGTCAGCCAGGCCGCCGGGGACGCGGCTTCATCCCAGAGAACCGCAGAGGAGGGGAGGGAGACGCACACAAACAAGTACACACAGAATTTATTTCTCATCGCATCGGAACCTGCCCGCGGACCCGGGAGGTGGCGGGACTACACCTTGGGCGCCGCGAACACCTTCCAGCCCTCCAGCTGGCCCATCTTGAGCAGCGCGGCCGTCAGGCCCATGTACGCGCAGGCGGCGGCCCCGATCCCGTAGCTGTGAGCTGTCAGAGTCGGGAGGGCGGCGTCAGGTGTGCGGGGCGCTCCCCCACGGCCACCCGGGAGCCCCGGAGCATGCCCTTCCCTCGAGGCTGGGGGGGGGGGGGGGGGGGGCTGTGGGCTCCTGGAGGATCAAGCCAGGTGACCCTCTGGCTGAAGACGTGTGTGGAAACCTGGCAACCGAGGCAAGAGGGAAGCGGGAACCTAGGCCATCGGTCCAGGTCCGGGGAGGGGGGCACCTGCGCTCGGTCGAATCTCAGCCAGTGCCCCGGCCGCAGGCGCCAGGCCCTGTGTTTGCTCCGTGGACCGTGAAAGCGAGAGCACAGAGGGCCCCTGCTTGCCTGAGGGCTGTCACCGGGCAGGGCGGCCGGCCTGCTGTGGGCAGGGCTCACCCCCGTGGCAGGCTGGGGGTGTGTGTCCAACCCTAGGATCTGCGGACCTCCCTCCACTGTGCCCTCCCTCTGCATGACTGGAACCTTCCACCAAGCACTGGCAGGCCGGTGGGCCAGGGCAGTCGCTGGCCCCGAGGCTGTAGGAGGTGGAAAGAGCCATGTCTGCTTTGGGTTCCAGGCGGCTCCACTGTGCCAGGCTGGTGTTGGGCCCCCGCCCTGCCTCCCACCAGGGAAGAATGCTCTGCTGGTTCCCAGGTGACCTCGGACCACCCGAGCCCCGTCTCTGAGCTAGTCCATGCGTCTCTAGGTGGGGATGGCGAGTGCAGCCCCCCCCCTGCAGGGCTGTGTGTTCTGTCAGTCAAGGTTCTGGGTGCTGCGAGAGGGACGGCAACGCAAGAACCATGCACCTTCTCCATGCTCATGGGGCAGGGGCAGAGCCAGGCAGTGGCCTTGTGTTCTCTGACAAGGGGCAACAAGAGAGGGCGATATGGAATGAGGGCAGTGGGGGTCCCAGATCATACACAGGGGGGTTTGGACACTGAAAGACGGAGCTGTGCTGACATCTGGGTGGACAGCACTCCAGGAAGCGGGCACAGCACATGCAAAGGCCCCGGGGAAGGATTGGGCCTGGCTTGGAGGAGCAGCAAGGCGGCTTGTGTGGCTTGTACAGAGTGAGCAAGAGGGAGAGAGTGAGGAGGAGGGGGCAGAGGGGGCAAGGCAGGTTGTGCAGAGCCTTGTGGGGCAGTCTGGATGCCACAGGGAGCCACAGGGAGGTGTATGGGCTCGGTAAGATAGACATACAGTAGGTGCTTAAGCAAAGCAGCTCTTAGTATTACTGAACTGGCTGGTGGCAGAGGTTCGAAAGCACTGGAAGGTTTCACGGGGACTGCCCCCTCCTCTGCTGGGGCGAGCATCCCACACACCTGGCCCCTGCCTGGTCCTTGGACTGGGATAGAATGGGGGGTTGTGGTCAGCGGAGGTCAGGGGTGGGGGGCTCGCTTACTGCGTGCTCCCAGGGTCAGGCCTCCGGCACAGCCTCCAATGAAGTAGTTCAGGGGGTCGTCAGGCTTCTCTCGGACCTGGGCGCTGAGGCAGGAGGTGAGGCCAAAGATGGCTCCGATGGCAGCTGTTGGGGTGTGGGTGGGAGGGGGGAGTGAGCGCTGAGCCCCGGGGCCAGTGCCAGGAGGGCCCCTAAGGAGAAGCCAAGGCTCTCTCACCTGCAGTAAATGTGTATCGCCCTGTCCTCGCCACTCCCTCCAGGAAGGAGTCTGGGGGCTGGAGCGTGACACTGTAGGCAGAGAAGATCAGGCCTGTGGGACCAGAGAGGGGGAGGTGTGTTGGACCAGGGCCTGGGCGCCGAAACCAGGAGTGGCCCTGGCTGGGGGCAGGCCCCTTCACTATCAGAGAAACCCTCTCACCCTGTCCCCATGGAGCCCGGAAGGAAGCTCCTACCCCTTCGCCCAGGAAGAGGCTGTTCTGAGGTTTGCCCAGGGCCCCACAGCTGCTGGGCAGCCACAGTGGGATTCCAACCCCATCTACCGCTCCAAACCCTGGGCTCTCACCCCCACCTCCGGGCCCTGGGGCTCCTTCCTTGAGGCCTGACCTAGGCTTGCCCGGGCCCCTCTGCCCTCCACAGTGCACGGGTCCAGCCTGCAGTGGACATGAGAATGGGCCTGGGGCCCAAATGGCGGGGTTGCTCTCCGGCCTCAAGTGGTAGTACAGACACCACGGCTGTACCCCACAGGGCTTGGCGTCCAGGCCCTGCTCCCTACTCCCAGCCAAGGCTGCGTTCTCCCATGGGGCCCAGGGCTCCCTGGCGGAGACTTGGCTCCCGGGGCTGCCAAGGCCTGCTGCTCGTCACCCTTGGGCCCCCTCCCTGCTGGCAGCTCGGGCCTGGGCCCATCCCTCATACCTGCCTGGCTCGGCAGCTGCTCCCGCCCACCTAGCCTCGCCACTCCGGTCAGCTTTTCCATCTCTGCTCGCCCTCGCCTCCCTGGCTGACACTGACTCTTACGCATGAGGGGCCCAGCAGGGGCCGAGTCTGAGCGCCAGGTGGGTGCTGAGGCCCGAGGCTCTGTCCTGGGGTGCCCTGAGCAAACACTGGTCTGGGCTGGTGTGTGGGTGAGGCCAAGGCATGGCCTTGGGCAGAACTACCTGAGTGGGGGGCGGACAGGGCCCACCTGGCTGGCTCCGAATCACCAGAAACAGCCCAACACAGAGCTCCAGCTGACCCTGCTCAGGGGAGACAACACACCCCTCCTCTCCTTGCAGACCACCGGCATGGCCCAGTCACCACAGGGACCTCCCAGGGCCAGCTCATCCCTACCTGCCTGCAGCTCACATTCCACACTGCACACAGACCGGGCTCCCGCCATCCTAATCCCCTTGGAAGTCCTAGAACTGGGGGTGGATGAACCCGGAGCCCCCGATTATCCCGGGACAAAGACTGCCCCACCCTGTCTCCTAGCAACCACCCAATACGGTGACGGCCCACCCTCCCACATCCTGTGTGAGGATCTCTACTGACTCAGACCTTTCCATGGCCCCTCATCACGCCGCAAAAGGCCCCCTTCTCAACCCCCACCTGCTCCTGGCTCTCTCTCAGCCTCCAGCAGTTACCTCTGGACACAGCGCAGCACACTCGACCCTTCATTCATTCATCCCTTCCTTCACAGTGACTGCATGCTGCCATTTCTTCTCACATTCCTTCATTCATACATCCCTTCCTTCACAGTGACTGCATGCTGTCATGAATATGCCCACATTCATCCATCCATCCATCCATCCATCCAGCTACTTCATTCACTCACTCATTCGTTCAGTTACCATATGCCCTAATTCACTCATCCATCCATCCATCCATCCATCCACAAGAGTTACTGGGTGCCCTCGTTCATTCATGCACTTGATTCACTCAGGGTTACTGTGCCTCCACAGGGTGCTGAGCTCTGCTGGGGCACAGGCCGACCTCCAGGGGTTCACCAGCCTGGGGACGTCAGACGGGAAACAAGAGCGTTCTCTCAGTGAGGCCTGAGAGGAGGCAGGGAAGGTAAGGGAGGCTCCAGGAGCCACGTCCTGTATGTTGAGTGGAGCCGGCCAGTGAGAGAATGTAGGCGGGCGAAGTGAGCAAAACACACACACACACACACACACACACACACACACACACACACACAGCGACACCCTCGAAGGCTCCCGGGAGCCAGCGATCACCACAAATCCGAGTGTCTCAGCGGCTGCCTGACATGGACCCCAAGTCCCCCCCCCCCACTCCCTCAAAGACCTTCCAGCAAGCCCCCCGCTCCCTCGAGCTCCTCACTCTCAGCAGCACCCCACCCCTGGAACGTGCTCAGTCCTCCCCAACAGCCTCCTGAGACTTCAGTCCACCCCCCTGGGCTGCGCATTTGTGATCACACATCCGCACTCTACTCACAAACACCAACATTAATGTCTTCCTCAGATTCAATATCCCTTAAACCATCCACTTCTCCAAATCTCCCCGAAGACCCCACATGCCCCTCAGGCGACTTCCCCGCCCCCCCGCCACTTTAATCCCCCTTTAGACACAACCACGAGCCTCCACAAAGTGCTGCCAGGTGTTCCCCAATGTTAGCATCTCCCCAGGAGAACGTGCCCAAATTAACATCCCCCTACACTGATCCAATCCCGCACTGTGCAACCCTCTCCAAAAGCCCCCCAGAGACCCTGCCACACACCTCCACTGTCCCAACCACTTGCCACTCGAGCAGACGCCACATAACTCATCCCCAGGGACTCCCCACCCACCCTCTCTTCTGAGGCCCTTCCACAAGGACCCTGCATGCACAGTCCTTGCCCCAGCCACCCTCTGGAGCAGATCAGCAAGACGTGGATTTGCACACCGGCTCGAAAAGGCCCTGGGGTAGTTAACACACCTCTCTGACCTGCAGTTTCCACCTGTGAACAATGGGCACAATAATCGTCGATCTCAGAAAATGGGAGCGATGATTAGGTCGACCTTAATCCAAATGCCTCCCAATGGAGACTCGACTTCCGCCAGGCCTCATTTCAGGAGCCGGAGATATGGAGGTGGCCAAAACCATCATGCCTACTAGCAGAGAGACTGGAAGCGGTGAGAGGCTGAGGTGTCCCTTGCAGGAGAGTGCTAGGGCTCGGAGTCCCCTTCTGCCCTCCCAGGCTACCTTATAGTAGCTCCGGACGCACCTCACCTGTGACCTCCTCAGCACCCCTACGACCTTTCTGGTGGTCCCAATAAAGGCTTCAGATATCCCTAACCATGCCACTCTCCTGAAACCTAAAGAGACTTTATCTCACACTAGAACGTTCTCAAACCTCTGTACCCACCCGGAGACACCATTACCCATGATCCCCCCAAATAACCTCAACTTTGTGGTCTCCTGAATCCCCAGCTCCTTTGGCCTCAATAATGGCCCTCTGCCACCAGAGCCACAGCTTCAACAAGAAGCCCCAAATCCCGGCCCCCCGCAACCGCTTCCGACGACCCCGGTGGCCAGCCTGACACACGTTCCACTTCCCGGTGCCCTCCAACCCCGCCGGACCCCCTTCGCACATGAGTTCCTCAGGGCCGCCTCGGACACCCCACGACGACCACGTGTCACCCCGTGGGAGACCCAGCGCTCCTGCCACCCCCTCCGACGGCTCCCGGTGACCTTCCTGCGCCCTCTGAGTTAGTCCAACGCCCCCACAAAGCCTATCTCGTACGAGAGCTCCCCAGCAGCCCAGGGCCGCCCCAGGTACCCCGGCGACAGCCGCACGGCCCCTGCGAGGCCCCCGGCGCCCCGGGACGCCCTGGGACAGCCCCCGGCGACTCTCTGACCTCCCTGCACCCTCTGCGCTCGGGGCCCGGCCGGCGCTCACCCACGGCACCACTGACTGTGGTGCTGGCGTAGGTCTTGCGGTGGCACTCGGTGCCATCGGGGATGTCCAAGTACTGCTGAAGAAGCGTCCGCGCCATAACTGCGAAACCCCGGACCCTCGGCGCACAGCCGGCCGGCTCCCCGCGCCCAAGGGCAGCCGCCGCTCGTTCTCGCGAGACTTCCTGGGCGGCGCGCGCAACCTCTTGTGCGCAGGCGCCGACAACAACCGTGCAACTTTATGGGACGCCGCGGACACAGACACGGTCGTGCGCACGCGCCGAGTCGGGACGGGCGTCAAGGAAGCGCGCGTGCATGTCCAGCCGACTTCAGGAAGGAGAAACTGAAGTCAGCCAGAATCGGGGAAGGCAGAGCGCAGTAGTGCCAACTCGGAAGGTCCTAGGTTAGGAAAGGCAGACTCCCGGAGGTGGGGCCTAATCCGGGGGCGGGACTATGACCGGTACTCGGCCTATCGCCAAGCGCAGATTCGGGGGCGGGGCGGGGCTCCATTTGATAGGAGCCAGGTGTAGCTCTGGGGCGGTGCACAGCGCAAATGTAACCACTCCCAGCGCCAGAATCTGCGTGGGGGCGTGGTCACGCCCTGCCAGTCCTCAAGCCGGGCTCGGAACCGCGTGCGACTATTTTGGGGCGTGGCCAGGGTCGGGGGCGGGCAGAGGTACCGATCCCAGGGCTTGCATTTTAGCAGGACACCACCTGTGCCCGCCTTGCGGCTGGCTTGTCCAAGCCCTGGGGCGGAGGAAGTCCGCGCTAGACTTAGGGGCATGGCCAGAACCGGAGACACGTCCCGAGAGGGACTTGGCCAATCCGGAGCTATACATTTGCTCAAGGGGCGTGGCCGTGGCCGTGGCCGTTGGGGTGGATCTGAGAGAGGCGAAGCCTGGGGCGTGGTCAGGCTTGCCGGGCCCGCAGGACCCGAACCAATGCTGGTGTTGGCTTCTCAGTGGGGCGGGGCCTGTCTCGAAGGAGTGACCAGTCCCGTTGCGAGAGCCTGAAGTGGGCGCGCCGCCGCGGACCCTGGCCCACCTGGGGGCGTGGCTTGTGCGGACCTTGGCCAATCTTAGAGTTAGGCCGGGCTCGGGGGTGGAGCCTCGAGGGGCCGGGACCAGTGAGGGTGTTTAGGTTTGAGGAGGGCGCGACCCATCGTGCCGCGGCCAATCGCGCCGAGGTCCTGAGCGGGCCTCGGGGGGGCGTGGCCCAGGGGGGCGTGGCCCGGGCCGGTTCCGGGACGCGGGAGACCGCGCGGGGGCCATGTCGGCGCCGCAGCCTCTGCAGATCCGCGAGGCGAACGCACACCTGGCGGCTGTGCACCGGCGCGCCGCGGAGTTGGAGGCGCGGCTGGACGCGGCGGAGCGCACAGTGCGCGCCCAGGCCGAACGCCTGGCCCGCCACGACCAGCAGCTGCGCGCTGCCCTGGACGAGCTGGGCCGCGCCAAGGACTGGTGAGGCCCGGGGCGGGCCAGGTGGACTTCTCGGAGGTGGGCGGAGGCGGAGCCGAGATTGGAAGGGGAGGAGAGGCGCGGGAACCGCGTGCACTCACGTGTAGGCTGGACTACTGGTGGGATTGAAAAAACACCGAAAAATTAGAATTAGTCACTAGCATGTAAAGTTAAGAGGTGTCACACAAGTGCGCATTTCTAACTTAAAACGGAGCCCACTTTTCCACAATGCAAAATCGGCGTTTTCCGAGCGGGGCAGGGGTCACCGACCTCCTAGGCATTGGGATCCATGGCAGGTTCTGGAGCGGAGGAGGCTGGGATCATACCAGCCGTTTTGAAGAACCCCTCTAGTTTTGAGGAGGCTCTGAGGATGGAAAGGGGTGAGACAAGCGCTCAGGGAGGAGGGAGGTCAGGGGCCCAGGTAGGAACCGAGCTGGATGGATTAATTCATTCATCTTTACTGAGTACCTACTCCGTGTCAGGCACAGTGCTGGGCCCTAGAGCACATAAGTGAGACCTACGTAGCACAGCCCTTAGGCAGACCCATCACTAGGCAGTTACAACGTGGGGTGGTTGGGGTTGCGATGGAAGGGCACGTAGTGGTTCTGAGTGGGCCTAGATGGAAGGCTGCCTGGAAGAAGAGCCATCTAAGCTGAACAACAAATTGGAAAAGATGTCGGGAAAAAGGGAATCGCAGGGGAGCGATCAGGGAGTTTTAGTCTGTTTTGGTTGCCACTACAGAGATACCACAGGCTGGCGGGCTTAAACAACTGAAATTTTCTCCTCACAGTTCTGGAGGCTGGAAAGTCCAACCGACAGATTCAGTTCCTGGTGACAGATTCTCTTCCTGGCTTGCAGATTGTCATCTTCTTGCTGTGTGCTCACATGGCCAGAGAGCAAACTCCCTGGTGTCTCTTCTTATAAGGGCACTAATTCTATGAGGGCCTCACCCTCACGAGCTCTTCCCAAAGGCTCCATCTCCAAACATATCACATGGGGGTGTGTGGCTAGGGATTCAGCATGAGAATTCAGCATAAGGGGACACATTCAGTCCATAACAAGGGGGTCTCGAAGCAGTGGTGAGGAGCATGGCCTTTATCCTGATGGACATGGGGAGCCCCGGGAAGCGAGGGGCAGGGAGGAGCAGATTCTCTGGTCCCCTCAGTACCGTAACTGCCTGTCTTGCCTTCTGCCAGTGAGATCGCCGCTCTCCGGGAGCAGCTGCTGACCTCCGAGGCCACTGTCCACAGCCTGCAGGCTGCTGTGCGCCAGCGGGATGAGCTCATTGGGCAGCTGCAGCCCCGAGCCGAGCTGCTGCAAGACATCTGCCGTCGCCGGCCACCCCTGGCCGGGCTGCTGGCTGCCCTGGCGGAGGCTGAACGCCTAGGGCCTCTGCCACCCAGAGACCCCAGCCACCCGCTCCCTGGTGGGCCCAGTCCACGCCTTGCCAACAGCACTGGAGAAGAGGACAGGGACCAGCTCCAGCCTGCGGTGTTTGGGACCACTGTGTGAGCCCTGGAGCACAGGTTACACGATGGAGACAGAGTCCCACTGCTGTGGGTGTCCCGGGGGGGTCACCAGTGTCCCAGAGGGGACCGTGTGGCAGAGCCATAATCCTTTCCAAGCATCAAAACCTGCTAAAAAGTCATAGGTTTCAAACAGGCAGCCCAAGGGCCAAAGGCACGTTTAGCCCAGACAGGTTTTTGTGGTTTTTTTGTTTTGTTTTGTTTTTTAAGATTTTATTTTTAAGTAATCTCTAGCTACACCCAATGTAGGGGCTTGAACTTACAACCCTGAGGTCAAGAGTCGCATGTTCTACCAACTGAGCCAGCCAGGCACCCCTTGTTTTTTTTTAAACAAAACTTTACATCAATCAACTTGTTGAAAAATTGGCAGCATTTCACAAAGATCTGGATTTCTGGCTTCAGTCTTGGCCATGCCTGCTTGAATCTGAGCTCAGGATACCCTCTTTAGTCAAAGTGTGAGGTCCACTTGGCTGCCTCATCTCTCTTGGGGGTGGATGTCTGGCCCCCGAAGCATCTGAGTTTGAGATCTCTCTTGCTTGTGGAGGCAGATGGCATCAAGTTTTTCTTCCCCTTTCCCCCCGCCCTGATTTTTGTTCCTTCTGAAGCATCCCTCATCCCAGGCTAAAGCTTTTTCTTATTCTTCATCCCAGACCAGAATTGGGAATCTCAAGCCTTGTGCCGTTTTGCATTGGTTATATGAAGATGAATTTTTAATCCTAGATTCTCTCCCTTAACTCCCTCCTCCTGTCAACCTTTAACCCAGAAGGGAGAGTGTGGGTATGAGACGGGCAGACGTGCTGAGCTGCCCCGGGGAAAACTCAGGCATCTCTTTCTACTGGCTGTTCGCTCTGCCTAGACTGCTCTCCGCCCAGATGTCGCAGGACCCGTTCCTTGTCACTCAGATCGTGGCTCAGGGGTCACCTCACTCACCTCCTCCGGGGGGCCTTCCCCGCTTACCTTAAGTAATCCTGTCCCCTGCTGTTACCCATTGTTTTCCTCCCAGGCTGTCCTGTCATCAGAGTGTAAAGCTCCCCTGAGGGGAGCGCTTTTGTCCTTTATTCTCTATCACCAGCGCCACGTGCACCCTGGGACCTCGGACCTCAGTGGGAACAGGGTGGGGTTTGGGGGCCCTGAAGGGAGCCGGGGGCCCCAACACATCTGATGAGGCCCCAGCCAGTTCAGCTTTTGTAGCAAACCGCTCGCTCCTTTTTGATGTTCCCTGGAGAATTTATTTTTCAACTCCTTATTTCTATGCTGCCCTTCTTGGCCAGAGACATTCGGGGTGCTGTTTGTTTCCCCCCCCCCAGTCAAACCAGGGAGCCCTGTGCCTTTCTCTGCCCAGCCTGTTCCCACGCTAGCCGTTTTCTCGCCTCCTTACTCAGGGAACTGTCACGCCAGGAACCACTGAGGGGCAGGGCCCGTTCTGGCCTGGAAAGATCCGTCCCCAGCCCTCAGGATGGTGCTGCCTGCCTGGCGTCTAACAGTGACCCCTCAGTGCAGTAACAATGGCCCCATTTTCTCTGAATAAGGGGTGCTGCTTGTACGAGGGGAAGGCAGGCTGAGGCCTGCCTGAGTTTTAAGAATAAATCAGATGATTTCCTGGCCTTGGTCCTTCCTCCTTTCTTCCTGTGTGGGGGCTGGCGAGGTGGCCCGGGTGGAGTCCTGCTGGGCGGGGAGACACAAGTTGCAGTCACGGGCACTTGTGTCTAATCTTTGCAGCCCGGGCGTCCCCATTTTACAGCTGTGGAAAAGTGAGGCTCAGGGTGGTGAAGTCAACTGGCCTCAGGGTCGGGAGGGCCTGGGCCACTTCCAATTTCCGGAGGGGTTACTGTTGACGTACTGATTCTCTTCAAGATGAGGAGATGTGAAAGCAGAGTTACAATAACTGTGGTGATATTTTACATTTTCCCGTGGGGGAAAAAAGTGATTTTTGTAAGCCTCATGAAAAACACAATGGAGTTATTTCTCTGCCCACTCGAAGAGTTATGGACTGCGGTGAGCCACCAGAATGTCACTGCAGTTTCGCCTAATGCCGACAATGTCACATCAGCTGTGGCCTGACCCAGTGTCGGGCTGCCTGCGACCGTGGGCTGGTTTCTGACAGCAGCAGCAACTTCCGACACCACCACTGTGTCGTGTCCAAGTCCAGGCTTTGAAAAGCCTCCGATGACCTCTGGGTCTCTGCGGCGGAAGGGTCCCCAAACGGGGCCCATGTTTTAGTTCCTGGAAATGCAGCGTCATTTTCAATCCTGCCGGTCGGTGCACACTTAGTTGGCGTCTCGGTCTGAGGCCTTCTGTGATGGTGGCCTCGGTGCTTCTTGGACGCTGTCGGGGGCTGGGGCCCCTTCTTCGTTTGGGACCGCAGTCCCCTGGCTCCCCAAGCTTGTTAGGAACAAGACCACCAAGTGATGCTTGAGAACTGAAAAAACCAACCACCGAAAAACCCACGTCGACAGAAACCCCACACTGGCCCCGGAATAACCGGGACCTGCTTTGTCTCAGCGCTGCAACAGTCCCTGCCGGTGTGAACACCAGGACAGGGGCCTGGGCCGCCCCAAGTCCCGACCTTAGCTCCCTCAGCAGCTTTGGCTGCTGCCCCGTGCAAAGGGCCAGGGGACCAGTACAGCCCCGAGCGGGGAGAGGAGCTGCTCAGGTCACACGGGAAATTAGGGCTTTAGCCTCCTCGGCATGGCCTTGCCTCTCTCCGCCCGGGACACGGGGGTCACTGCAGGGCTGTGGCCAGGAAGGGGGACCACCCCCACTCCCCCTCTGGGTCTGGCTGTCCCAGACCTGCGCACTGCAAGGCTGGGAGGGAGCAGGGCAGACGGTGGGCAGTGGCGCCAGCGAGAGCACTGCCCTGTCCCTCTCGGCCCTGCCACTCGGCCCCCTGGGGCTGTGCCTAGAGCTGGGAGGCACTGGCACGTGAGGGTTACAGCCGGGGCCCCTCCCAGTCTCCCGAGCCACCATCCCTTAGCAACTAAGCTAGGCAGGACGCGCTGCCAACGCCGGGCAGAGCGGGCAGGAGCCGGAGGAGAGGCTGTCTGGACTTCAGGCCAGGTGAGCAGGCAGCTGGACGGGGCAGGCTTGCGGCACCGGACCGCAGCCTGGTGGGCCGAGTGGGCGTCCTTCCTTGAGCTCTCCCCCCGCCACCGCCCGGCCAGCCTGACCCGGCATGGATGCCGTGGACGCCACTGTGGAGAAGCTCCGGGCACAGTGCCTGTCCCGAGGGGCCTTGGGCATCCAGGGCTTGGCCAGGTGAGCTGTCTCCTTGAACCTTCCTGACCCCCCGCCCCAGCGACCGCCTTTTAACTGCGCCCCACGCCCGCCCCTCAGGTTTTTCCGCCGCCTGGACCGGGACAGGAGCCGGTCCCTGGACTCGGGGGAACTCCAGCGGGGCCTGGCTGAGCTGGGGCTGCGTGTGGACCCCGGCGAAGCGGAGGGCGTGTGCAGGCGCTGGGACCGGGACGGCAGCGGGACGCTGGACCTGGACGAGTTCCTGCGGGCGCTGCGGGTGAGGCCCTTCGCCCTGCTGTCCGGGGGGGGGGCTCCGGAGGGCTGGCTGACGTCGGGGCTGACCCCGGGCGCCCGGGAGCCCTGGTGCTCTGCGCTAGACCCCGCGGTCACTACCTACCTTGGGGGGGTTCGCAGCCCCCCATGTCCCAGGCCCGGGAGGCGGTCATCGCAGCTGCGTTTACCAAGTTGGACCGCGACGGGGATGGTGTGGTGACCGTGGACGACCTCCGGGGGGTGTACAGTGGCCGTGCCCACCCCAAGGTGCGAAGTGGGGAGTGGACCGAGGAGGAGGTGCTCCGCCGCTTCCTGGACAACTTCGACTCCTCGGAGAAGGACGGGCAGGTGGGTGCCCACGGACAGCCCCGCCCCCTCCGCCCGGGGCTCCACGCCCTACTGAGAGCCCGCTTGTCCCCAGGTCACGCTGGCTGAATTCCAGGACTACTACAGCGGCGTGAGCATCTCCGTGGACACAGATGAGGAGTTTGTGACCATGATGACCAGTGCCTGGCAGCTGTGAGCGTGCTCAGCCAGCCCACGCCCCCCCCCCAACCGGGTAGCATAGGTACCCAC
>LNAC01000276.1:4122416-4178050 GCA_002007465.1 Ailurus styani
GTGGGGTGGGGTGTGGGGTGTGGGGCAGGGGCCTGGGGCCCCCGACAGGCCAGGCGGCTCTGGGAGGTGGAGGCTGTTCCCGGCCAGGCTGTCCGGCTTCCTGAGGCCTCTGGGGCATGCAGGAGGCCAGGAGTTTAGTTAAAAGTTTTAATGTAGTTCCCAAATACATTTCATATGACAATCTTACATAAATGTTCCAAAACACATGGGCATTATCTGGTTTTACTTGTCACTAGTTGGCTAAGGCTTAAAGCAGAGAAGTGTGGCTGGATCTGCTGGGAGGGCCTTTGGTGTCTTCCCGTGGCTCAGGCTCAGGCTGCACACAACCAGCAAGGTGTGGGTGGCACAGCAGCGGAGACAAGGCCTTCCACTCACCCCGAGGTGGGGGCTGGGCACCTTCCCGGAAATCCCTCGGAGCCCCGTGCATAGGGCCTTCCTCACAGGCCGCCCCAGGTGGGTGAAGGCCCGCCGGCCCTAGGCCACGCTCTGGGGCGGGGCGGGGTGGGCACGGCGCCCGCTCCTGTGTGTGCTGCGAGTGCGGGAGGCGGCCGGTTGCCTGAACCAGCGCCCTGCCCCCTCCCCGAAGGCCCCGCTAAGGTCCCCCCTGCCTCTCACAGAGGCCCCTGGTCCTGGATGGTTTCGGGGGCAGTGACGTCGTCCAGGGCTGGCGGGGAACGGCCAGCAGCAGGAAGGTTTGTGCCTGGGTGCCAGAGGACGGGTGACCGACGTGATGGGGAAGAGACGAGGGTGGGTAGGGACCCTCCCAGCTCTCTCCAGGTCTGGGGCCCAAGCCCTCAATACTCTGTGACTGGCCCTAGAGCAACCCTGGGTGGGGAACGAGGGGGCCTGACCCCCACCCCGGCCCAGAGGCCAGGAGCCCAGGGAGGAGGAGGACGTGGCCCGGGATGGAGCTGCGCCCGCTCAATGCACAGGAGAGTCTTAACCTAAGAAACCAAACACAAAGCCTTGGGGGAAAAAGATCTAAAAATATAAGGCCCGAATCAGAGTGTGGGAAACCGGAGATACGGGAGTTAACAGTGTCCAGCAGGCCCAGTGTTTATACTCGTGTGGACAGACCCAGTGGCCTGGGCGGGCGGCGGCAGAGAGGCCGGGGACACGAGGACGGAGGGGTGAAGAAACAAGGTGTTCCAGTCCCAGTGAGAAGCCGTGACAAGTCTTAATGTGCCATTTCGATTCAAAGGATGGGAGGGGAGAAATGTTCTTTTTCGTTTTGCTCATCAATATGATGAGGTCTCGCGTCCCAAACCACATTCAGGCAGTTCCCGAGTCTGCTTCTGAACGGGACATGCGGATCCGAACTGTGGCCGACCCAGCGGGGAGTGTGGTTCCCGAGCCCCGCGCCTCCACACTGCCGGCGGGGCGGGCGGGCGGGCGGACAGACGGACAAAGCAGCAGGCTCGCGGGCAGCCGGCTCCCGGCGCTATGTGCTTGCGGCCGTCTGCCCCTCCTCTTCCTCACCGGCACCTGTTGGGAAGCAGCGGCCTCGCCGTCAGGTCCCCACCCTGGCTGGAGCCCCATCCCCCTGGGTCAGGCTCCCCGACCCCCTCCAGGGCCGGGACCGCTGGCTCACCGCCTCCGGTGGCCCCCGATGGAGCCAGGACGTCCTCGTCACTGTCGTCCTCGTTGGACGGGGCTGCCCCGGGTTCGGGGGCAGGCATCTTGGCTTCCTGTTCCTGCTCCACGCGGCTGCGCAGGGCCAGGATGCGGTGGTGCAGGGCTGCATACAGCTGGCCCGTGTCCTTGGAACTGGCCTGGGACAAGCAGAGGGGAGTGGTGGCTTGTAAGGTCTCGTGGTCAGGGGGCCGCTGCCCCCTGCGATGGGATGCCATAATCCCCGGGCTGTGCCTGGGGAGGAGCCTAACCCTCTCTCCTCAACAAGCTCAGGGACAGCGGACCGAAGCTCCTGGTGCCCCAGGGCCCGTCCTTCCCAGGGGCTCAGAGCTTGCAGCTGGGATGGCACTCGGTGAGGCAGGCCCACTCCTGTTTCCCTTCCACCGATCTGTTTGGAAACTGTCTGGCCTAGAGGCCTCCCCTTCGCTCCCTGGCCCACACCGTCGGTGCAGAGTGCCGACCGCTGCACCCCAGAGCACTCCTCCAAGTGCTTAGTGCAGCTCTGCGGTAGCCCAGCCAGGTGTGCCCAGGAACCTCCCCGCTGTGGGAGCTCAGGCGGGCACGGCCCTCGTCCACCGGGTCTGTTCGGGCACTTCCTTTCCCCAGGAGGTCGGCAGTAGCCTGTCCCGTCCCCAGCGCTACTCACGGAGATCAGGAAAACCTTCACGCCCTGGTCCTCAGTGTCCATGGCTGTGATTCGTATGCTCTTTTCGCTGGCCTTGTCGATCTGCATCTGGGCCCAGAGCTTGGTGTTGAGGATCAGCCGCAAGCTGCCCTGGGTCCGCATCACTGCAACCGACAAGGCCACTCAGCCCTGGGCCCTGACCCCCACCCCACGGCCAGCTAGGAGAACGGACACATTCTGGAAAGGAAAACACCACGAGGGCGAAACTCCACAGTTCTCTCAAGGTCCGCGTAAGTGGCCCACCAGTCTGCTGAGCCCCAGCCCCCCCCACAATGGGGGCCAGGCGTGTATGACCCAGCTCCCCCATGGCCCTGTCCACCACGGGGAGGGTTCTGCTGGTCCACCCAGCAGGTGCCAGGATGGCAGCTCCCCTGGGGACGGGTGACGATTAGGTGGGAGACAGGGCCAGAGAGGGACATTAGGGGGCTGCGCGCACTTTCATGGGTCACACTGCCTAAAAGTTGATGGCCCCTGACCCCACTCGCGGGCCGAGCCCTGGCCCCTACTCTGCAAATTTTTTAGAAAAAAGGTTGAGGCCAATGGCTGCTTAGAGCTTCCACCAAGAGGGAGACAAAGACAGACCGAGACTGGAGAGAAAGAGGGTACAGGCCTCCTTCCTTCTCTGCAAGGACACATCACACCTACCCAAGGCCTCCGCCAGCCTGCTGGCTTTATCAGAGCCCACCCTCCCCGAAAGGCCCTGACCCTGTGGACGTGGCGGCCACACCTTGTCTTCCCACCGGCCGCCTTCTCCCCACTCCAGCCCGGGGCCCCCGACGGAGCAGCGTGGGCCAGCTCAGGGAGGCTGTGGGATGGGGTCTGGAAACTGGTCTGAATTTTACATTGTCAGAGGAGCAGAGGAGCTCCCACTGGCCACCCTGTGTCCACTCCCTGCGCCCTCTGCGCCCAATGGGCCCACCTCTGAGGCGCACGTGGAGCAGCTGGGATGGGCCTGGGGAAGGTCTGTGGCAAGGACCACAGGCTGTATGGGGCTGTTTGATATCTTATTTTCCCTTTCCACCATAAAACCACCAGCAGATGATCAGATTATTAGAAAACAAGTGCGAGAGTTGCTAAGTAAGTAGTTTTGGTTACTGTCACAGTCACAAAGAGGACGGTCACGGAAGAGCTGGCAGGGAGAGCCCTGGCGTGGGGCCTGGGCCTGCAGGCTGCGGGTGCTGGGGCTGTCCAGTGGGGACCCGTGTGGGGGTCCTGCCCTCCCGGGCCCCCCACAGACACCGCGCTACGGCTCACCTAGTCGGGACTGGAGCGTCCCGTCGTCAGTCGATGCCATGTCATTGAGCCTGAGCAGCCCCCGGCCTCTCTCCACCCACGACTGCGAGATCTTGTCAAAGACGAACAGCTTACACTGGATCTGGAACACAAGGCAGCCCTCCGGGTGAGCAGGGCCCTGGCTGGGTGGATGCTGGTGTGGACAAACTCCGGGGATGCTCCGACCTAGCCTGAGTGAACTACTAGGTAGGGGTCAGCCAACTCTGGCCCAGGGGGCACATGTGGCCCTTGGACCAGTTTTGCATCCTCTCCTCCAGTTAAGATGAATTTTACGTTGTCAGAGGAGCATGAAAGAATCACTAAGGAAACGAGGATAAAAAGCAGATACCAATGAGAGACCACCTCGCACTCACTAGGATGGCATCAAGAGCCAGGTGACAGTCGGCACCGGGGAGGTGGTGGAGCGCTGAGCCGCTCACACGCAGCTGGTGGGAACGACACATGGCACGGCTGCTGCGGAAGCGTGTCCCTCACAATGTTACACACGGAGTCGCCGCGCGGCCCAGACACCCCACTCCTAGAGCTCTACCCAAGAGAAATGACACACGTCTGCACACACGAGCCTGTATGCAATGTCCACGGCAGCACGACTCATGCCGGCTCAAAGATGGAAATCACGCACGTCACTCGGTGCTGCCCTGGGGATGGACCCCGAGCCCACGATGCTCAGGGAGGGGACCAGACACAGAAGGCCACACGGGGTGCGAGTCACATGTGCGACACGCCCAGAACAGGCTTCTTTCCACGGACGGGGAGGGGCTCGTGGGGGCCAGGGAGGGCATTTGAGAGGTGACTGAGGATGGGCGGTTTATTTTTTGGGGACAAAAATGTTCTATTCGGATAGTGGTGGCAGCTGCCTAACTACGTGAACACACTAAAAACCACTGGATTGTACACCTTACAGAGTGAATTCCATACAATGTGCATTCTAGCTCAACAAACCAATCTACAGATGAAAAAATATGCAGCAGAGACCACGCCTGGCCCATCACAGAAAGCATGTGGGTCTTTACCGCGTCACTCTCTGTGCCCGCACAGATTCCACAGCAGGGCTGAGTGGGCAGGAGCGGTAGTACTTCCAAAAATGCCCCAGCAGAAACTCTCTGAGTGTGTGCGCTCTACACACGCAGGTCACGAACACACACGCACACACACACCAATGCAAAGCAGATGAATGAGGCACACGGAACTGGATGTGTTGCCCCCGGGAAGCAGAGCAAAGGCGGGATGAGTCTGAGGTGCATCCGGGGTCCCGGTTCCCTAACAGAAACAACGCGGGGTGCCAGTGTGACCAAACCACCGCAGCCGTTCATTCCGGGGGCTTGTCACAACAGTCTGTCCCCAAACTATTGAGACTGCCTCGAAACAGGTCCTTCCGCTCAACAACAAAGTGAGACTACAAGTCCCTTAGCGCGCAGCTCTCAGAAGCCCCCCACGAGGCCCCGGAGAGCGGGGCGCTGGCCCCTCCGTCACTGCGCGGGGAGGACCCTCAGATGCGCAGAGGGGCTGGGGGCCGCGGCGGGCCTCTCATGCCACCACCGCAGCCAGACGCCCCCGGCCAGGCCGCCTCACCTGCAGCACGTTGCTCTCCGCCTCCTCCCCGGTGATGACTTCCACTTTTTCCAACAAACACTTCCGTGCTGTTGCCTTGGTGTAGGCTGCTGCCGACTCGGCCAGGGACTCTGAAATGTTATTAGCTAAACGACATTGACTATTTATTTGCTGGGGGGAGGGGGGGTGTATGTGTTCCTCACGACAGAACAAAAGGGTTGGCTCTGCGCAAGGGTGGCGGCTCCCGGGACGTGAAGCGGATCCCAAACACACAGCAATCCGGCCCTGGATGCTGCGGGGAGACCATCTGGGAGCCAGTTGCCAGCGTGGCTCCAGATCGCCCACCACCACTCGTCTGGTAGAGGACAGGGGGACAGCGAGAGTCTCCCGCAGAGCACGGAAGAGAAATTCCCCTCCCCCACCTCAGGGCAAGCCGGGAGAAGGGGACAGCCACCTCAACCACCCTAGCCCCAGAGCCGTCCCAAAGCGCCACGGCCTCTCTGTTTCAGGATGAACAAGACGCCCTGTGCTCGCTGAAAACCAGGACCATGGCTTTCCGACTCTGCCCTGGTGGCTGGATCATGTGTGGCTACTACTGCTGCCACGAGCCGGGGCCCGTGTCCCTCCTGGGCGGGGATGCGGATGGCTGGTGCCCCTGTCACTTGGTACCCTTCCCAGAAGGTGGTGGGACTGCAGCATACCTTTCTCGGGGGTGGCCTCCTGGGATGAGGACTCGGAGCCGGACTCAGCAGCTGCATTTTCCCTGGTGGCATCGGAACTGACTTCATTTAATTTGGGTGGGCTCTGGAGGGGGACGGAAGCACACGGGAGGAGAGCATGTCCGGGTGCCCCTGGTGGGCCGCCGTGGCAGGACGGGAAGCCCCTCTGCTGGCACGGCAGGGAGGGGGCTTTTTCCTGCAGATGGCCTTTCCTTCCCGGCTCTAGGGACCCACCCACACCCGGCAGACGAGATCAGACACTCCCTCCTCGGGGGGTGGCTTCCAGCCTGGGGCCCTGTCTCCACGCCATGATCCTTGAGCATCACTTGGTGGTAAAACCTAGCAGACAAGCGCCCTCGAGAAACAGGTAGCTCGGTCCTCCCAAATCCACCCTGCTCTCGCCGGACTGCCCTCCACGTCCCCGGGTGGGGCCTCCCCTGACATCTCAGGGAGGTGCGGGTGCCAGCTGGTTATCGCTGTGTGAGGCAGCTCTTGGACCATTCAGTTGTAACAGGAAAAGGGACAGTACTGATGCCGGAGAAAAGCAGCAGGAGGCTCCTTAAAGTAACGCGGACTGAGACGAAGATGGCAATAATGAATGAAGTGGGACAAGACCACTCCTTAACCACACTCAAAACGGACAGGGTGGGGTCTGACGCATTCGAGAAGGAAAGCAGAGGAACAAAGGTAAGGAAGCAGGTTAACAATTCTAGAACCCCATCCCGAGCCGGCCAGGCTTCCCGGGAGGGGAGACAGCCTGGCCATGGTGCACGCAGGAGACAACTGGGACACTCCAGGGGCCCCTCAAGGCCACATCCCCAGAGCCCCCTCCATGCTGCAGCCTCATGGTCAGGGACGGGGCGCTGAGCTCCCTTGGCTCCAGAGGTGGCTCAGGGTAGTCTCAGGAGCATGTGGCTAAGGACTCCGGTGTGATGCTTACCACTACAGCTGGCCTCGGCCAGCAGGAAGCATGGCCCCTGACTTAAGGGGAGCCGGTCCTGGGATGGGGCTAAGCTAGCCGGCAGAGAGGAAAGGCAGGAAGCTCGTACACCAGCTCCTAGGGAGCCTCCCAGTGCAACACCCTGTCCCCGAGTCTGAAATGGGTCTTCTTTCTCCTGCAGCTGGAAGCATCCCCACTTTACAGAAGACAAGGTGGCAGCCATATTCACACACCCCTTGCCCTGGGCCCCAGGAAAAACAGTCCCCATAGGGGCCACTCACCAGCACGCGCTCGCTCATGTTCTGGCCAAACACAAATTTGTTGCTGGCGGTGTCGGCACTATTGGTCGAGTTGTCTAAACTGAAGAGAAGGCACGTTGTGGGGTGAGGTGTCTCATGGGAGCGGGGCCGGCCGGTGGCATACTCGTGTGTGCACGGTCGGAGTGGGTAAAGGCCAACCCCCTGGGGCAGAAAGCCCCGCTGTAGGCACTGCTCAGCCTCCCCTGTCGGGGGTGGGCCAGGCACGGCAGGGACAGGTGCTCCCAAGCCTCCGAGCCAGGCTGTGCTGACCAGTAGAGACCTTCGGCTCCCACTTCCCAGGGTCCACTGCATGCGGCCACTACGTGATATGCCTGACAGCGACCTTATCATCCCCAACCTCCTCGAGGCTTGGGTCATATCAGGGTGATTGAGGACATCAGCTTGGAGAGGCTGATCACAGAGGTCAGGCCAGGCACCACCCAGCTCCCTGAAAGAACCCACCAGTCCCCTGGCCTGCACAAAGGAGGGGACACCTCCCACGCCTGGGCCACTGGCGGTGACACTGGATGACCTCGGAGCTGATGTCACCATCACATTTCGTCCAGTTTAAGATGTCACAGGTGTAAGCACATCCCAACTTGGGAAATGCTGCAGTGCAAAAAAATGTGTCTTTAAAACAATATCCAATACACTTTGCTAATCAGGGTCCAGGCAGCCAAGTGTGAGGTCACCACCCTTCATGCCAGGCCTCCCTGAAGTCCACACCCACGTTCTACCCACTCTTCCGGCCTGCCTCCTAGGCAGGGACACGCTTCCTCTCTGAAATACCCATGGGGCATCCAGGCCATCAGTGAGCACCACCACCAGCAGTGTAAACCCCGGTGAGCCCGAATCCCGGGTAAGGGGTCCCCACAGGATGGAGCCTGGCAGGTAACAGGAGGCAACCAAGCAGCCACTGGCCCACTGGCTTCTGTTCTGGGCACGGGACCCAGGTGACACAGGTCACTCTGAGGGCCAAGCAGGACCCTTGTCTATCTGTCGAAGCCTGTCCTTCTGGCCCCTCCACAGCTGTGCCCAGAGTGGGACTATGAGGAGCAGCCTGGGGGGTATCCAGGATTTCAGTGAAATCTGCTTCCTCCCACTGCCCACCTCCATCCTGCCCCCCAGAAGGACCAGGGTGGGTCCTGGTCCAGCTGCTGCCTCTTCCCCAGGCCCCAAGCTCAGGGCGATGGACAACCCTGGGCTGCTCTGAGGGTGGGCACCAGGCCCAAGACACACACCTGGAGCTGATATACTGAAGGAAATAGTTGGTCGCAGTTGGCGTTTCTGAACTGGGGTGTCCGGCATTCTCCATGTCAGCTACTTCAGTGTTTTCATGTGTTAACTGGGAAAGAGAGAGGCAACACTCACTGCTCCGACAACCGCTGTTCGGGACCTCTGCAGCTCAGCCTGTCTGCACACCCCTAGGCCATGTGGCACAGCTCGTGTATGTGCGTGTGTGCGTGCGTGCGTGCGTGTGTCTGTACACACAAGAGGTGGGCGGGGGCTGTAATCAACTTCACCATTTCTGCTTTTAACGGTTAAGACAGAAAAACAGTCCGTAAGGGATTGGTAATCTTTTTCTACCTTGTTAAAACAAAATAAAACAAAACAAAACCCCCAGGTTGGCATCTTATTGCCTTTTTCACTAATGCTCTGTAATGAGAGATCACAGAAAGCTTCCAAATCTGACATTCTAAGGGGCTTATTATAAATATAACGAAAGCATTATTTCTTGAGGACTTTTTCTATGCTAGCTAACTGCCGCGTCAGCTCTGTTAAATGTATCATCGAATGTGATTCTCCCAGGAACCCTGAGAGGTGGGTACCATCAACCTCGTTCTATGAGTGAGAGAGCAGAGGCTTGGGGTGCCAAGAAGTCGCCCCCACCCAGAGGCTGGCATGTAACTGTGAGACACAGATCACGTGAGCCCTGGGCCTCCGTGAGGTGTGGCCCCCACCCCAATTTCAAGGCAGCTGTGCCCCTAAACTCGAGGAACACAATCGACCTGACGGCGCAGGCAGGCCCCGCTCCCCAGCGCGGGTGGGTCTCAAGGTCCTCCCTTCTCCGGTTTCCTCCTCCCTGGAGCGAGCAGCCCCCAAGGGACTCATTACTTTGGCTGAAGCCATGCAACAGCAATGCCTATTTTTCACCCCTGGGAATTTGTGTTTCTGTTGGACAGCAAGCACCAAAGGAGAAGGCAGATGGCATAGCCTGACATTTTCGACGTGCCGGAGAGACGTCCGTTCCCTTTTTTCAGCATCATGGACATCGAAGCTACATCGCTGTCTGGGGGGCGCCGCCCTGACACCGCGGGATGTTGGGCAGCATCCCCGGCTTACACTCACTGGATGGCACCAGTGTCTACACCCCAGCTGTGACAACCACAGACGTCCCCAGATGCAGCCACGGATGCTGTCTCTCAGGCTTTTCAAGGAGCTCCTGCCAGACGAGCTGCTGGAAATGGCACAGAGGGACGCTCCGCCCTGGTGGCTGGAAAGGCAGTGCTGCCCCAGTCGGGTCTCCCGGCGTGGCAGTGCGTGGGATCCAGAGCCCAGACCCCCCGCCACCGCCAGGTGCTCTCTGCCCCGGACTCGAAGTCCCCGAACTACGCCCGCAGCCCTGGGGGGCAGCCAAGAGGGGACAGGGGCTACTGCCTCCGCTGGGCGAGGCAAGTTCTTTTTCTACCCACCAACCTTAAAAAAATAAGGGAATAATTCTCAATTAAGGGTGACTTTGTGCCAAAGGGAACCCTCAGCACTATTAAGGGACACTTCTGGCTGCCACCACGGTGGGTGGGGGACACTCCTGGCACCTGGAGGACGGGGCCAGGGATGCTGCCCAGTATCCCAGGACACCCACGACAGGCCTCCCACAACCAAGAAGGAACTGGTCTAAGTGTTGCTTAGCGTCAAGACAGGGAGGCCCATGAGTCAGGCAACCACAGTCTCTCCGGCGACGCTGAAAGCATCAGATCGTGCTGTCTCCTTTGCTACGAAGACGTGGCTTCTCAGGGACAGGCACGCTCGGCTGCCTCCCTGTCCCCTGCTCCTGGGAGAACAAGGGAGCCTGCGGGGCGTGTGGCGCGGTGGAGCAGCGCACGGAGGACGGAAGGCATGCAAAACAAGAAGCCAGCGGCAGCGCCACGAGTCACAGACGAGCCCACAGGCGCAGTCTTTGTCTCCACCTCCCCGCCCTTCGAAAGGAAAAGCGGAGTTCCTGTTGTTGAACCTGGACCAGGCAGAACAGACCGACTCGTGAGTGCGAGCGCTCACCCAGGCCTCTGATCACACACCTTGACTCTGTCCCTCAGGTTCTGCCCGAACACAAACGCCTGCTGTGCAACTTGCTCTTTTCTCTCACAGTTTTCCTCCTCACAAGTATCGCTAGACTCATTTTTCTGGGGCTCTTTCTCCTAGTTAGAAACACAAACAAGACAACTGAAAAGAAGTGACAGGTTAGCCCCGAGAAGCAAGACGGGCCACGTCTTGCTGTTCCATCTGCTCGCTGTGTCTCCTCCGGCACGGGTCCCCGGGCCGCTGGTGCTGCCCAGTCGTGGCCTGCCCCTCGCGTCCGCAGGGGCGCCGGAGGCGGCGGGGCCGGGCCGCTTCTCGGTCTCCCTCCAGCGCCCAGCTGCGCAGCAGACCCTAGCTAGCCAAGTGTCCAAGCAGCAGCAGCTTGCAGAGATGGTTCCGAATTTTAATTCCCCTAACTGTTTGAAGGAGCGGGGCGGGGTGGGGGGATGTGTGTGTGGCGCTCAGGGAAATTCTAAGAATGAACTGTAGCCGATCATCTTCACCATGTGCGCTCCGACATCTCTGGGGGGGAGGTGGAGGTGGAGGGTACAGAGCCTCAGGTAGCAGCTCAGCTGCCAAAACGGCCGAGTAGAAACAAATTCATACACGCAACCCGGCTTTGTGTCTGGAAGCCTCGGTGTGGTGCTGCGACTCGCACGTCAAATCTGCCTCTGCCCCCTGCACACGCAGGCTCTTCAGGACATGCCCCTCATTTATCAGCTGCAGGGCAACAGTGCTAGAAAACACATGCTCTTGGCCTGTGTAATCCTCCCAGAACCCTAGACTGTGCTTAAAAAAAAAAAAAAAAAAAAAAAAGCTGAACTGACCACCCCCCTCCCAGGCAGATTTCTTCAGTTAGAACGGGCCCAAGTATATGAATCCCTGAGCTGTTCAGGTGTGGAAACAGGGAGGGCAGACATCTCTCCGTGTAAAATGGCACAAGACCTCGTCAATGAAAGCCATTCCTCTGGCCTGAGGGACTCCCCAGCGGCCAGTGGACAGCGTGCCCGTCGGCAGCCAGCCCAGCACCTGCAGCGGGGCACTCTGGAACCTCGGACAGACCATCCGGGCATTCAAGCAACTATGGACATCAGCCGCCGGTGCGCACACACCCCGCCGAGCAAATCCAGAAAGCCTTAACACGCCACCCCCCGCCACCCCACTCCCCGGCGCCACTCAGAGCAGGTCACCGTCCACACACTCAGCGAAGCTCCGAGAAGTTTCACGTGCGCCCTTCCCAGCACAGACACACCTCAAGTGCTCTCGCCTCGTCGGAGGGACTTCTCCGTGCGGGGTTGTCGGGCGATGTCGCTGTCACGGCCCCCGTGCAGTCTGCTGGGATGCTGACCCCGTTGGTGCCGCTGCTCGGGACTGCAGGGACAAGAGGACAGGGTAGGGGGGTCACAGGGGTTCGGGGTGGGCCCTCGAGCACTCCCTTCTACCATTTAGACCAACCGTGTAATTTCTCCTTCTTAAAGAGAAGGATCTGGTATCATTACTGAAAATCACAAATTCTTACATTTAAAAAACCCCAAATGAACCCAGAACTAAAACCTCACAGAAGCATATCTTATTGCTTATTCCACAAAGGACTGTATGAATTTCCAGTGTACTTAGCGATATTGCTATCTAAGGTAAAAAAGAGAAAAAGAATATACATTGAACAAGGAACAATTGTGAGTTTTATGAAACAGTTTTACTCATAACATCTTGATTCTGTGCACTTCTGCCTCTAACTAGCTGAGATCGCATGTGGCGCAGCACAGCTTTGAATCTGGCTGATCGGCCGGCACAGCTTATCAAAAAGCCTTCCTGTTGAAACTCTTCAGAGATACTATTTCCCTCATGTGGGAGGCTGGATTGCTTCTGACGGAGAATTTTTGAATTACAGGGAGAGACCAAAAGGAAAACAAGAAAAGCTCATTAATATTAAGAAATTAAGGGTCAACTGAACACCATGACCTGTGTGGAGACCGGGGACATACAGTCTTAAGAGTTAGGCCCTACGGGTGGCAAATGAGATGAAATTGCGCACACAACCAGAATGACCCTTCCAGTCTCTCAGACAAATAGGGCCAAGTTTCACCTGCAAACGTGCTGGGATGGACTGGACAGACTCAGGAGGGAGCCAGCTTTTGTGAAGCCAGCATGTGCAGAGAGCATGGTGGTCACCCTGGCCTGGGGCCACGGGGAGACGGTGGGACTGTGCTCTGTCCTCCCTGGGCTCACCACCGACTTAAAGGACTGTTTCCCCAGCTCTCTATTTCTGAGTGCATTCAGCAGATATGGCCGAAGTCACCTGTGTTGAAACACAGCTGTCCCGGGACAACTTCAGGAATGCTCTACACCCTGCCGTGCAAGCCTGGGCGCCAGGGCCATTTCTTACCAGTCTGTGAGAGTGCCTTTGGCTGTGGGGCTTGTAACACTGCCGGGCGAAGCACACTGCGCTGTTGCTCCTTGGGCTTCTGGCTCGGCAGACCTGAGAACAGAGGTCGGTTTGCCTGGGGCCCTTCTTCTTAGGCAGAAACACACAGCCCCGTACTGGCTCTCAAGGGCTTTCCGGAAATAAATTAAGTGAGGACAGTAATGCTATAGGGGGAACCAAGGGACAGCTGTCCTCAAGCGCTGGGCTCAAGGATCAAGCGCAGGTGGTGCAGGGAAAGCAGAGAACCACAGGCAGCCCCCCAGAGTTTAGGACTTTGCTCGGGCTCACATAAAAATAACCCTTTGCACCCGCTTTTCAAAGTGCCACGCTGAGAAAATCTATCTGCCAAACACAAATTGGGCAAGAAGCATGAGAGAGTGCTTCCAACTCTGCAGCACTGCCAGGCCCTGCTCCCCAGCGGCCCACCACTGGATCGTGGCCACTCTGCTCATCAGGCTTACTCTGTGGCATGCTGGGGCTGGGAGGCTCGGGAGACACAGCCTGAACCAACTGAGCTATTGCTGGGCACAGAGCCCCACACCAAGCCAAGTCTGTTCTCTTGCCACCCACCCCCATCCTCAGGGTGGTGGAAGGCTCACAGTGGGGAGAGTCTCCTTGGTCTGATGGGCTCCTCAAAGTGGCTTTTCAGGGCTCATGTGCCAGGTAACTGAGATGACCTAGAGAGCAAGCTGAGCCCGGAGCATGGCGGTGGGCTGCCTAAGGCAGCTGTGCAAACAGATGTTGCAGAGGCAGGAAGGGTGTGAGACAGGCGGCCCTTCCACCTTCCTCCTTAGAGGAGGGCGCCTACCTGCGCTGGGTGCCTGGCCGTGGATCAGTGTTGGCGGCTTCAATCGGAATCCACTGCTCTTTTCCTCTACAAGCACAAGACAAAAGATAAAAAGCAGGCCTACCTAGGCAGTAGCAAAGCCGAGAGGGTCAAGGGCAAGGGAAGACTGCTCTGGACCTCAGTGACCGTGAGCCCAGAGAATCAGGGAAATGTTTCCAAGTTAAATCAGAGACACAGAGGCCCAGTTCAACCAACCAAGGTTATAAGGCAGCTTGGACGAGGAGGCGCCAGGGGGCTGCAGGAAGTGCTGGCTCCAGGCCAGGTGTTGACAATCAAAGACCGGGGGGTGTCAAAGGTGAGCGACAAGAGTGACAGCAGGGCCAGGCTGGTCCATCCCTGGGCTACCTCACCCAGCGGCTTGCTGGGAGCTGTGCCGGGCTCACAGGCCCCGGAGAATGTCAGGGAGCCACCCAATAAAGGTCCCTGGGACCAGTCTCCCTTTCTTAGAGACTTGTCAGAGGGCGCATCTGTAATCAGGAGAAGCCTCTGTGCGACCAGCAGACGCCTGGGAAATGAGACACGTCTTCTGTGGTGAAAGATCAAAGGCGGCAGGCGGCAGGCTCGCTCTCTCTCTCTTTCCAGATGTGCCTGGAGAGCTTCACCTCGTTGCTTCCTGAGAACACGGGAAGGCCCAGGACAAGGAAGGGGAAGGAAGCAGGGCGACGGCTCAAAACCTGGTTTCAGTCGGGCCACGCTGGTCACCTGTGTGGGCCGGTGAGGTGGCCTCTCTTATAAGGGGGTGGGGAGTGGGGAGAGTCTGATCGCCTGGACAGGAAGGGTCAGCAGAAAAAGCCTTGGGACTCCAAAAGATCGAGTCTGTCCCTGGGGCAGCACGGGGACGGCAGCATTCTGGACCACCAGAGGCAACCTCACTCTCGTGCTAAGGTCTAACTCATCTGAAAAAACCCTTGTCAGGGTGCAGGAACAAGATCAATACACAAGTATCAATCGTGTTTATCTATGTGCTAGCAATGAACAACCCAAAAATGAAGTTATGAAAACATGTTATTCCATTTATAACAGCAACAAAGAGAACAGTACTTGGGAATGAATTTAGCAAACAAAAACTACAAAACATCATTGGAAAAAAGACAAATGAGGATGTCTTAGAAGATCACACAGTACGTGATTCTATTTCTACGAAACATCCGGAACGGGCAAATCCTTGCAGACAGAACGTGGATTCTTGGTGCCCAGGGGCTAGGGGAAGGGGTGGTGAGTGACTGCTCATGCGGACGGGGTTTCTCTTTGGGTGATGGAATGATCGAAAACTAGTTACGCTGGATAGACACAACTCAGTGGATACACTAAAAACCAACCAAGTGCACACTAAAACAACACAAATGCCTTATCAGACCGAACTCGGAGGCATAAAACAAAGTCAAATCAGAACTCTTGATGAAGCAGGAAAGCCGCCTTCCTGCTGTCTGCATGTTCGTCAGCCAAACTGCTCTCCCTGGGCAAAAACAGAATTACAAACACTCTCACTGCTAGTTAGTTAGTATGAAGGAGTTGAGTCCACCAGGCTTCCGAGAGCCGTGTTAGTGGAGTTGGGGTCTCTCCCAGAAGAGAGGGGTCATAAAAACCACACTCAGGAGAATCAGATACCGCAGATGCAGGGGAAGACATGCTGCCAGATGTTCCTTTTTAGGAGAGAAATACTGGATCACATTTCCAAAGCTCGGGACTATGCAGAAGATGACGGGCAATTCATAAGCGTTAAAAAAAATTGAGATGAAATTCACAATTGAGATAATTTTTAAAAGGCCTTGTTATAGCTGGCTTTGCAATGCTTACACTGAAGCTGCCGATCGACCTCCGCCGCCCTGCCCTGTGTGGAGCAAAGTTACCAGCAAGGGACCGGCCAGCTGAGGCTGACCAGTGGGATCGCAGCCTGGACGGTCACTGCCACTCAGCACCCACTAGCACAGGGCCTGGCACCCGGGCCACCCCGCAGACACACGAGAAACCACACTGAGTGCCGCAGTGAACACATCACAGACAAGACAGACAAGGTGTGCCACACCTGTCATGGCAACTGGGGACAGAAGGAGCCCAAGGCAGCAGGGAGGTGTGCTCACAGGGCAGCCAAGCCTTGGCCTGCCTGCACTCCCCATCTCCACCAAAATAGACACGCTCTCTTTTCATGACCTCAAAAAACACTTGGCCGACAACGTGGCCAGGGTGCAATGAAAGGCTGCTGCTGATGGCCAGCACCCTAGCACACAGGACAGGGTCGCTGGGGTGCACGAGCGACTGCACCTGCGTCTTCTTGAGGACACGCACGTGCCCCGCTGTGAGCTCACTGGGGTAAGAGTGGCTCCCTCTGAAGCAGCCTCTGCCCCCCTCCTAATCATGCCAAAAGCAAGTGGGTTCCTTTGATGGTGCTTTCTGCCCTATCTTGGGAAGACCCCAAGTGACGTCTGAGGAAAGCAATGCTCACCCCCCAGCGGAACTTCAACTTGGTGTATGCCACAGGGTAAAAAGACTCCAAGAGGAGACAGGCTGGTGGGGGCTGGGCAGGGGCAAGGAAGGGTAGCACCAGGGAGGTGGGAGGGTGCTTGGCCTGTACGGGGTGGGAGGAGGGGGGTGAGAGCGATGGGGACAAGCACTGTAGACAAAGGGAGCCAGGTTTGTCAGAAAGAGAGGTAGACGTACGAAGCAGGGAGCCTCAGGTGAACCCTGCTGGTGCTGGACGCACACATGTGAACCCAGGGTTATCCGCACACGCAGACACAGACACACAGAGAAACGCGTGTATGCGTGCACACAGGTATGTGCATATGTATGGGGCTGCGTGTCCCCGTCTCTGGGCACCGAGGGGGCCCAAGCGCGGCGAGAGTCCAACAGCAGTGAGCCTGCTGAGCACGCAGATCTTGGTTTCTGGAGACTGCTCTCCACTAAGGACCCCTTTGAGGAGGACCCCTGTGAGAGAGGATGATGCGCTTGGAGTCGCTTGTTAGGACAGAAGAAAGAGCTTACAAGAATAATGAACTGTGGCAAAAGGACACAGGAACCTGCTTGGTGGGAATGCCGTTAGCCAAATCTGGGACGATTAAAAGAAATTCTGTACTAACAACAACAGAACGGAAGCTGCCGACTAAAGCAGGAATCCACGCATCCATCTTGCTGTACACTATAACCAGGGACTAAGCGGGTAAGAAGGACCGCTCTCTTATAGAACACCAACTAAGTGTACCAGTGACAGTGAGGGCAGAACGCCCCGGTCCCTCTGGCGATCGATCGTCAGAGTCATGACTAAGCCAAGCGAGAGAACATCGCTGGAGGCGGACCCTGGAGGGCAACAGTGGGAGGAATGGGCTTTCGTAGTGTCTCAGAGTATCTCTCCCAGCAAGAGGCGATGATCTCACAGTGGAGAAACCGACAGAGCCACTAACCGAGTGAGCAAAATCAGCCCACTGGTACCAGGACAGGTAAGCACCGTGTGCCAGCGGGGACAGCGCAGCGTGAAAAATACAGCTTTGCTTCTGTGTAATTCTAGCCCCAAAGGCACTACTGGGAATCACTGGACAAACCCAGACAGAAAAATTTCTCCAAAATCATTGGCCTGTAATCTTCAAGGCCATAAACATCAAGCAAAGAATGAGGAAGTATTCCCGATGGAAAGAGAGATATGGGGTATGTGATCTGGGATCTGACCGCTCTGCTACGAAGGAGGAAAATCGAATGGGCAAAGGGATAGGAAGTGCTCGAGAAAATTCTTCCGTCAGTTAAAAAACTCTCTGCATCCCCCCACCGCCAATTAAACCTAAGAACAAAAGAAAGGCAGGCAGGCCAGGACAGAAGAGGACCGACAGGACTCCACCCTGCCTCGGAGACCGGGAAGTGAGGCTGCGCCGGCACCCCTCAGCAGGCCTGGGAACCCCCGTTTCCTCAGGGCGGCCCTGCTCTCAGTGCTGCAGGATAAAGGTTTTGTGGGGCAACAGAAAGGAGTGAGGCCATCAGTCACAGACCTCAGAGGTGATGACGGTGAAATCTGTACTGGAAACTGACAGCACGAGCGATCGAGACACGCCTCGACGCAGCAACTGGTCTACCAGAACAGGATCGCCCCGGCTAACGCCGCCCCTCCAACTCACAGCAGCTACTTGCTAAGCCAGCACTCCAGGGGTTCCCAAGGACTCTGACAAACCAAACTCCTCCTCAGGTCCTGGGGAGGGGGTCAGCTCAAAACAGTTTGCCTTCAGAGTCAAAATAAATTCTATAGTTTGAAATGGTACTATTGAATCAACCCCCTAAGTTATAAAAACATCGCCCTCATGGCAGAGTATGACTTATGCTGCAATGCTTTTGAAGTCAGCAATGAATTTATATAAGGCAGGCTGGGTTACAGAATTCGGGTAGTTGAACCTGCTCATTAAATCTTTTATGAGGAATTTCAGCCATGTGGGGGAAACTTTCAGGAAATCTTGGGAGTTGGATCTCTAGCGAAAGACCAAAAAAGGAAGGCTCCATGGTCTTCAGAGGGGAGGCAAACTACTTTCCTTCAAGGCTTGAAGCTGTGATTAAATATGCTTACATACTTATCTGAACAGGTCTAAGCAATATTGATTAATGTGAGATCCTAATGCACAGAACCCATCGACCTCACAGCGGTTACCTTGGGGTGGGAGAGGGAGAGGGAGAGGGGCAGGCAGATTCTTTTACTCTATGTATTTCTCATTTGCCTTTCTAAAAAAGCAGTATGAATGTATTATTTGTGTATAATTTTGAAAAACGAGTAATATACCTCTTTATAGTTGCTTTTTGTTTTTGAAAAAAGAAAAGGAAACGAACAAAACCAAAGAACAAAAAACCCAAGACCTTAAAGACTCCTTGTGACCAGGCCCTCCTGCAGAAACAAAAAATTAAGGGCTTATGAAGCCTGCCTCACAATGGATTCCAAATCTATGAGCTGAAGATTTGGGAAAACATTTAGAAACTGAAAAGGAATCCGGTTTTCAAATTGCCCGTTCCTCTTTAAGATCTTATTTTACAGTATCAACTGCTTTTCATCCCAGGAAAACCCCCAGTGACTGGTAGTAAAAGGCAAAGGGACATGAGGGCTCACCTGGTTCTGAGTCAGAATTGCCTGCAGATGGCTCGCAGAAGGTTGATGGCATAAAAACATTGTTTTTTGATACTGTCGACAAGGAGGTGCAGGCAGGGAAGGGAACAAGAGGAAAAACAGTGTGAGTAGGCAGGGCACACATGCACCCGATCACCTCTCCCACTTGAAGGCTCCACCTCCAAGCCCCACTAGAGGGGGCTCAGCATTATGAACTGGGCCTTTAGATGCTGTGGTCTACTGTGGCCGCCTGTATTGTCTTCATGCCCTTGGCTTTTCCTTGGCACCACAGGCCCCAATGGGAACAGCCAGGAGGGAAGCAGAACGAACCGGATGTTCCAAGTCTCAGGCCCTGGTCCTTGTCACCTGCCAAAGGCTTGCTGGTTGGCTGCACTCCTGTCCCCTCACCTGTTTGGAACCTTACTTTACACTTATCCTTTGCTTCCCTGGGTGTGGGCCAGGCAATAATGCAATGGGCCTCAGAGCTGAAGAACTGGGTAGACAGAATACAACCAAGCAGAATCAGAACGCAGGGCACAGACCATGCCTTCCAAGAAACTGACTCTGCTCCTGTCTCCACCCCTAGTGACTAGCGGCAGTTTCTTATGCCAGTGCGGCAGAGCAGGAGGGAAATGCTTGGCTGTCCCCTGTCCCTGCAGCCTACGGCCTTAACACAAATCACCTCTCCTCTTCTCCGCTGTACCTTTTGCCACAGGGTGTGGCTCAGCAGGGCACAGTGAAGGGGAAGGAATACAATCGATCAGGGAGCAGAAGCTCCCTTGTTTCACAGAAACGCCCATGCAACAAGGCAGAAAAGGAGGTCTCTAGAAGCTGCTAACTGTCCCGCGGGTCCTCAAGGCCTGCTTAGCAAAGGACAGCGCATCCATGCAGGAGGGTCTCGGGCAGTCACGAGAAAGGGTGTGGCAGTGTCCACAGTGAGTGTTAAGGGAAACAGGAGTGAAATCCCGTGTGTTGCAGGGACGATCTCAAAAGGACCTCTCCATGGTGCCTTCCCGTCACATTTGCATCACTTTTGTAGCAGAAACAGCCTTCCAAGGGCATCTTTTCCCCTTAAAGTGCTACCCTTTAGGTTCACAGGTATAAAACGCTGTACATGAGCCTCCCCAGGAGGCACGCCAAGTTGGGTAACTGGAAATGTGTGTGTCTCTCAGTCTGCACTAGAGAGCCGCGACTGAGAAGACAGACGATGCCGGGGGGGGCCAAGGCAAGACGGGGAGGAGAGGGGGCGAGGCCTGAGGCAGTGCTTACCCTTGAATCTGCAAGGCTGTCCCCAGGGCTCACAGAAGCTCCCACCAAACAGCCCCAGCATCTCTCCTGACCCTGGGAAACTGCCTCTTTACTGCACCGGTCTTTGTAACAAGCCCCCAGGCTGGTCTGTTGGTCCCCATCCATAGAGCCTCCGCACCCTCGGGGCCCAGCCACTTCCACAGGGTCCCGTCTGTGGCCCACCCGTCAAGGTTCCACCAAGCCCTCCTCCTCCGGGAGCTCACGGCATCCCATCACCTAAGTGTGTTCCGGGGCCACTTGGTTCGATATGTACTGTGTGCGTGTGTGCGCTTCTCAACCAGACCGCCAAGCTCTAGGCACGTGGTTGAATGGGCAGGATGACACTCTTACTTCCCGCTTCCTACACCTTCAGTCTAGAGACACAGCCACAAACCTGGGAAGGAGGACGAGTAATTAATGGCCAGAGCCCCCAACAGGACGGGCAGTCCTTTCCCTCTATTTCAGAGGGACCATTTCTTGGCGCGTCTTCTTTGAGTCCACTAGGTCATGACCCTCTATCAAGTGCCACTGATTCCAGAGGGGGCACCTCCAGCTTCATTCCTGACAGAGACCGAGTCTCAGATCGATTCTAACTGGATGTGGGCAGGAGACAGACGCGAGTGGGCGGCATCGCAGGGGGACGGCGGGCTCATCTGCACGGACGCGCTCACCGATCGGCAATGCTCTGCAGCGGTTACCTGACTGTGACGGTGGGAACTGGGTTAAAGAGGACGTTCTTTCTCGCTTGACGGGAGGGCAGTAATTTCCATCTTCTCGGTCGGAATCTACAGAAAATGAGGAGGAGGAGGAGGAGAAAAATCAGGCTGCTTCCACTTTTACAACCAAAGAGAACAAGACATTCTAGAGATGTCCTCACCTTCTCCACCTTCGGGGCTGGAGCCTCCAGCTGGCCTCTGAAATGAGAGCACATGGCCGGGCGGTAAGAGAGGGCTGGGCTGCCCAGCACCCAGCGGCTTGACTTCTGTTGTGAACCGATCCTGAAACGCAGCGCTGAGGGCCAACTCCCTGAGCCCAGGCACCCAGGATGAGGACGGACTTTCACCCTAACCCTCAAAAATCCTCCCAGGAATCCTCTATGTCTGCCTTACCAGGCCACAGGCTGAGGAGTCCTCCTAAAGGCCGAGAACGCAGTTACTGCACAAAGATTGGTCTCTCTGTCTCTCCACGGGTCACAGCTAACTGCGTGCCACCCCCCAACTCAAGCATAGTGAAACGTTATCTGGCTGAAATTCATTCTGCCAAGAGCTGGCAAGCGACCTGCTCCACTCTGGAGGGCAGCAGGACTCTTTAAATTGGTGGCCTAGGGGCGCCTGGGTGGCTCAGTCGTTAAGCGTCTGCCTTCGGCTCAGGTTGTGAACCCGGGGTCCTAGGATCGAGTCCCACATCGGGCTCCCTGCTTGGCAGGAAGTCTGCTTCTCCCTCTCCCACACCCCCTGCTCGTGTTCCCTCTCTCACTGTCCCTCTCTGTCAAATAAATAAATAATATCTTAAAAAAATTTAAAAAAAAATGGTGGCCTAACATCGGATCGCAGCAGTTTCCATTCCCTGCCCTGGCTTATTCCCACTGCAGAACTCTGTTTCAAGGTGGACCATTACTTCCAGAGCAACAGAGAACTTTGATGCCTTGGACCTCAGTCTGCTGCAAAGTCTTCAGAACACAACTGTCCAATGTAACAACTCGGCAGACCACACAACCTACAGAGAAATCACAAGCTAAGACAGAAGGTGGCCGAAGAATATCTTCCTTAACCACCTTCAGTTTGGGGAACAAAATGTGAACACCTCGCCATCTAGAAGCCTTGTGAAGAGCCCCGCTCCCACCCCCAGATAATATCCAATCCCTCACAGACTTGCAACTCTTCAGAACTAAGCAGCCAGAAGCAAACGTCGAGGGGTGAACTCCATTCCTCCTGGGGCACTTGCGTGAGAGCAAGCAGAGGAGCCAATTTTCTTATTTTCTGAAAAGTCCCTAGGGGTCAAGTTTAGCCAAACGAGGACCACCTCCTCTAGGAGCTGTTAGGGATTAGAGGAGGCACGCCTGGGAAAGTGCTCTGCGAGCTGCAGGGCGGGGTGGAAACGCAGAGACTGCCCTAAACAATGTAAATAATGGGCTGTGCGCGCGGGCGAGAGCCCCGGGTGGCACTTTCTTCATAAAGGGCCACGTGCATATTCCAGCATCTTAGCTTGCAGACAGAGGCCCAGAGTCTGTGGACCCCGACCTAAGAGACAGGGAGAGAAAAGGATCCCAACCTGAACTCTCTCCACAATCGTCCAACCAAGTGGGCCAAGTGGCCAACAACCTGGGTTTGAGTGAGAAGTATAATTCTCTGTGAAAGGCTGAGGACTGCTGTCCCCACGCCCGCATCGGGTGATCAGAAGGCTCCGAGGAAACAAACCCCTCCTAACAACAGGGGTTCAACAGTTCTCGGATGACTGTGAACGCACCGCCGGGCCCCAGCTGGGCACCAACCGGCGCCGGGACCAAGAGCAGAGTGTGAAGGTGCTCAAGCCCTCCAGCAGGCCCGCAGAGCTTACTTTCTCCAGCTCTGACACCTCCTAAAGGTACACACCGCGGGCAAATCACTCACTCGCCCAGGCCTCTGTTTCCTTCTTTGGGAAACGGGGGTGCCAGCACCTCCCCCACAGGGGGACGGCCGGGTCAGTGAGATAAGCAGATGAGGCAGCCCTCCGTCTGACGACAGCCGGCCGAGGCTGACTCCTGGACCTGGGCCGGGGTGGCGGGGGGCTCGCCCAGCAAGCTCGCTTCTGCTGGATGTTATGCCCTCGCGAAGTCAGGATGTGCAGTCACGTCCCCGGGCAGCCAGAGGAGGGTGAGGGACCCAGGTGGGTGTAAGAGGGTCCCGAGCCTAGGACTAAGCGTTGGGGGTGTTGCTGAGACCCATACTCTGGCAGCGCTTTCCCTTCCCGGGGTCCAGGCCTGGGGGTGGCATCTGGTAACGCAGAGCCAAGCCACGGGCACAGCAGCTCTTTTCTCTCGGGACCGTCCCCTTCCTGGGGGGACATCACTGAGGCACAGTCACTGGGCACCTCCTTCCCTTTCCTTCCCAGTGGCTGGGCCCACTCCCAGCTCCGGTCCCATGGCTCCTGGCCTCTCTCCTGTCATTCGGTAAGCATCCCAGCTGCACCAACCCCACGCGTGATAGTTTCTCGGATCCCGTGGGATCTGCCGCTTCGACAGCGACCTCTGGGATCCTGAAATGGCCTTGCAGACACTGCTCCCTCCTCAGCTGACTTCTTTTCACTCTGCTCGCTCTTCCCTGGCTTCTCACATGAGAATCCCCTCAGCGCTGCCCCCTGCACTCCTCTGTACCTCTCACTCTGTGTCCCCTGAGCCAGGGGCCCCACTGGCTCGAGTCCCAGGAGGGCAATGGCCCTCAGCCCACAGCGGGAGCTCACCTGGCATTCGTTCATCGAAGGGACACAAATCGCAGCCCCGTGCGGGCCACAGAGAAGCCACTGAGGCACAGGTCCCCGTGTTACACACAGAACAGCGGCCGCTGGCCCTATCAGCGGCCCTGAAAGCTCGTCAGACTGCAGCTTCATTTCCTCAGCTGCCCCAAAAGGGTATTCCTCCACCACCTCGACCCCAAGAGGCCTCCACGCCTACCTTCCCTTTGCCCCGCTAGCTAGCGGGGCTCATTTCCATGCGTGTGGATTTCCAGAAATCTACAGACTTCTAATTTCATTCCACCGGTGGTTGGAAAAGACCTGGCACGATTTCAGTCATTTGAAGTTGACCCAAACTGGTTTTGTGGTCTAGCACAAATGGTCTGACCCGAAGGACGTCCCAGGCACTGCAGGAGAGCGCCCTCGACGTCTCCGGGCAGGACGCTCGCTAGGCTGGGTGCAAAGTGCGCTCCAGGCCCTCGCTCTTCCCCACCTTCCGTCCCGACGCTCTACCGACTACGCGAGTAGGGTGCTGAGCGCTCCAAGACTACGGCTCAACCGTCTCTTCTCCCTCCAGTTCTGTCCGTTTTTGTTTTGTGTATTTTGGAGCTCTTAACGACATGTAAATTTCTTATCTATGCCAACAACACCCCAAACCTCCCAGGAATGTGAGTTTCCTTTAGGATTTGATGAGTGGGCCCAGGTCAGGAGCTGAGGCCTCTGGGTCCCGGGCTGTCTGTCCTGATGACCCCTCCCTGCTGTCACGCTGCAGCCTCACTGTCTCCCTCCCGTTTTCCGAACATGCCAACACCGTTCCTGCCTCCACATTCCCTCTGCGTGTGCCACCCCCAAGGCCAGGAACGTACTTCCCGCAGGTCTGCTCAGTGTGGCCTCGCCAAGGCCTCTCCGAGCCTCCTCCAGGGTGAACCCGGGCTCACCTGCTGTCCTACCGCCCAGAGTGGAAGCTGCTCCTCTCCACCTCACTGCTCAGCCTCCCTCGGGCCTCCACCCTGTTTTGTGTACTAGCTAGAAATGATCTAATGTGTCCGCCTGGCTGTTCTGCTCACAGCTCAGGCACACAACCCCCAGGATGCTGTGCACAAAAGACGATCAGCATGTCTTTACTGCACGAATGGAGCCTGAATTGGTCATAGCCCTGTCAGTGACCTGGAGAAGAAAAGTGCCTGGCCAGACAAGATTCAGATGCAGGAGACCCTCAAACCCACACCCCAATCTCTTCTAAGAGGCATGTGACTGGCTTCTTGGTCCTGGAAAGGCTAAGAGGCCAAGGCCAGGGGAGGACAATACAGGAAATTACACCACCAGGGAGAACCTTCCAGGAGCTGCTGGAATCTCCTGTGCGGTCTGAACTAGCCAACTCAGAAGCAGTGAGAAAACTGATGCCAGCGACTTTCCTCAATAGGAGTTAGCACAAGGAAGCAAGGAAATGGAATGTACAAGGAAGTCATTTCTGCTTGCCTTTGTTGGATACGCCGACTCCCAGAAATCCTCCACAGAGGCCAGAGTGAGAAGCCTGATGTCTGCACCCCCTCATCCCCCAACTGCACTGAAGGTCTGAGCTTGCTATCTGGCAGCCTCATGCTGTCTTCTCCCCAAACAGAGAAAGGTTTGGGGTGAAGCAACTCCCCTTTAAGCCACTCCGGCCCAAAACGAGGCCAACGCTGGCTCCATACACGCACTGTGCAAACCCGGCCGCCTGGTGGTCAGGGGCCACCCCTCACCCCAAGCGAGGGAGAGGCCCCTCAGGGGTCAGCTGAGGACACTGCCCGGGACACACACAGGGGTGCACCCTGCAGCTGCAACCCCTCGGACCCCGGAAGCCTGCATCCACAGCCACCGCCACAGGGACTCGTGTGCAGAGGACTCTAAGAGCAGGCTTCCGGGGTTCCTCCTCGCAGAGCCGCCATGGCAGAAGCAGGTATAAAAGTCCCGTTTCCTCCTCTGCCTCTTCCCACACTAGACTCCACCTCTGTGCAGATTAGGGCTTCGGGACCATACCTAGGCGACACTGGGGTCAGTGCTCATTTGGGACACCAGGACGAACATGTCCCAGACAACTTTTACATGAGGAGGCAGAAGAGAAAGAAGCCCAAGAGACTCCTTCAGTGCACTTCCCTGGAGTCAGGAAGCATGAACGAGTGAGGTGGGCTTACAGAGGGTGCAAAGCCCCCACGATGGCGGCTAGTGGGGATGAGAGCTGCTCATTCTGTGAGGTGTGCACATCCTTGCCGAGTACAAAACAGGTGGTAACGTCTAACCCAGAGTGGGACCCTGGAGCTGTAGATATGGGAAGCTTTAGTTCTTTGTAAAGGATGAAACAGTGAAAATTTACGATCGTTAACATTTATCAAGGATTCTGCCCCCCCTCCAAACCCTGAAAGAACATGGCCCTCATGAGGCTGCCTGGTATGGCCTCAAGGAGGACAAAGGTGCCAGGCCAGTCCAGGGGAAGGAATGGGGCTGAACGCTGTGTCTCAGAAGCTGACACACAGACACACAGGGAGAATAAGCAGGAACGAACAGCACTGGTGGCCTTTCTGACTTCCCAGAAATGACCAGAAAACAAGACCATGCCAGGCACCCATTTGGTCTGCCTGGGCCTCAGTGATTTCGATATGGACTGACTGGGTATAAAGCCCGCTGTCTGTGGCTGCCGAAAAATGGATGCCCGGGATGAAAGATCAACCAAGGAGGTAGCCTGCTGATTCGTCCTTGTCTTCAAATGTACTGGTCAATTCCATGCTGTTTATTCTGCTACCGAGATGACCAGCTCAGAGGTTCTTACCAAAAAGGCAGACACCAAAGAAAGAAAAAGAGCTGTGGCCTCCAAAGGTCTGAATGTTGGGTGGGAGCAAAATGAGGGTCAAATCCTGTGCAGAAGCTGAAAGATGAGGGAAGCTGTCCAGCCAGGGATCTGGTGCCAGAACCTGTCTAAACTTCCTGGTGGATCTAACAAACACATTTCAGGCTCCACAGGGCTTAGGCTCTGAGCTTCAGTCCAGGGGACTTAAGCCAGGCTCGGAGTAAGCACTAAGAGCTGCCTGCTCTCTCCGGATCAGAGAACTTAATCTGGATGTGGTCTGGTCTTCTCCAAACTGTCTTCTGAGAGCCAGGAAGTCTGATATATAGAGGCTTGTTCCCGGTACTGAGTCTTCGATGGCCAGAGTCTGGGGAGACTGAAAGATGAGCAGGCCCTTTGTAAGCAACAATTTAGCGAGCCACGATTTATTATAAAGACCTCGCGGCTTTACATTCCCTCCAGGGAGCGTGCAATAAAGAACAGATTAAACGTGATGGGCGAGACTGGCTGGATGAGGGTGGGCGGTTTTCTGAATTCCAGTGTGGTACGGGTCAAGATCCAAATCTGTTTGGCTACAAAAGCAACTAGTCCCAGCTAACCAAAGAAACACCTCAGCCCAAGAGGAAGCTGGGATCGGGTTCCATCTGCCTTGATTTATGCCCTAATTGACCTAAAAAACATTTGCTTTGCCTTGAACACGCCCAATCACTAAAGAAAGCCAGTTAATGGGAGTCATTGGCAACAAGCTAGAGTCTTCTGTGCTGAAAGCCCAACGGAGCGAGCCCTGGTCGGCTCAGAACTGTCACCGAACGATGGGACAGTGGCACTGTTGGGACTTCTGATGGAACTGACGATTCCTACAGTTACGAGAGCTAAAACCAAATAGCACATGTGTGTGTCATGTGCATGGCCCTCACCGCTATGCTGGTACATTCATCAACTGCTCCCCCCAGTCCTGACTTCCTCCTACAGGGACCCACAACCCATCTTGAGGTTCCCTACTGTTAACACTTGACCTTGCAGGACCAGGCTGGGGATGGTTTGAATTTCTTGGGATTAGAGCCTCTGACCCCAAGTCCACAAGCATTGAGAAGTCAAGTCCCACCGGCCAGGCCTCAGAAATCCCCATCTGGCCTAGCCACAAGCAGAAGGTGAGATCTCCTAGGTGCCTCTGGAGGAGCAGCTGCGGTGCCTCAACCTCTGTGACCTACCCGTTTGCTACTCTCCACTGAAAACCCTTAGCCCCCGCAGTTCGAGGCTGCTCTGTGAGCTGGCTGGTCAAACCAGGCGGCCGCAAAAGGCCCTAGGGCCTCTCGGGCAGATCCACGTGAAGGTCATCTGTTCTCGGGGAACTGAGAACATGATTTCCAGTGCTTGCGAGGGCCGACAGCACAATAACTCATAATGCCTGACTCAGGAGATGGTTCCAGGAGCTGCCTGGCCCCCAACCGAAAAAGTGATCACCTCCTCATTCTTGCTCTGTCAGCTCTAGTGCTCTCACGAGGGCTGCGCCCCTACAACACTTTAGGGTGAGTGCCTCCTGGCTGGACTCTTTACTGGGCCCAAACCCACTTATATGCCACGAGGGACTGCCCCGTCACTCCCACCTGGCACGTGGTAGAGACGGTTCCTCCTTTTCCCACCGCACACTGTCTCCTCTCCCAAATGTTAAAATTGGCCTCCAAACTCATCTTTGCTGAACATCACTTCTTCCTGTGTGTCCCAGGGTTTGGTGTTGTAACTGAATTTTAACGATTTCCTTAAGAACGCAGGGGGCTGGTGATGTGACACAAGGGATCACTAAAGTCTGGGACTGTGATGCCCTGGATGGCTGCCCAGTGCCTGCTGTGCAGAGCAGGGCCCCTTGTTTCCTTGCCTGAGAGCCATTTTCCCCTGCCACGAGAATGGGGGGGGCTTAGGTACCCACATGGAGTTTTCAATCCTGAATGTAGGATGATGTTTACCTTTCCCATTTTATCAACCTCCAAACACTCAAGACATTTCTTGTTCTCGAGAGTTCACAATCTTCTCCACCTATAATCTTCAAAAGCCTTCTCAATACAAAGATAAAGGGCTCAAGGGGTTCCCTCTGGATTCAAAGGAAGAGTCCTTTCTTCTTCCTGCTTTGATTGAAGACAAGCAGTTCACAGCCTAACCACAGTCCAAACACAATTGGTCTTGCAAAGCAGTCTGCCTTAGACACCTCCGTTTCCTCTAGATCAAGGAAGTCGGGGCTTCGGGTGTTTCTAAGACCCTGAACCTGAATGCCCAAATGCAGGGAGAGGAGAAAGAGAAATGGAAGGACAGAGAGGGGGTCGAATTTGGTTGGGAACGTTCTACCCCATCATTCAATCCCTCTTTTGACCCCTCTTGTCTCTTTCAGGAAACAGGATTAGCTTCTTGCTACGGGTGTATGTATATTCCCCCATTCAGAGAGTCTCAATGTAAAAGGGGACTCAATCTTCCCTGACTTTTGGCAGCGAGAATTAAAGGGAGCTGCAGAGATGGCGACCACCTGTTCAGTTATTATCAGCTGCTTGTGGTTTAGGGTCTGGATCTGAGGAACCCGGAGGGAGAGGGGCTGGTCGGGGTTGGGACCCCCAGGCTGGGAGTGCTGGGTGGAGGTGGACTTACCCCTGCCAGTTCTCGCGGGAGAGGAGGAAGCTGGGCTTCAGGAGTGCTGGCGGAGGCGCTAGCGGGGGCGGGAGGCTCTAGGGCATGCTCACCAGCTGACTCGGGGTGACCCGTGCCATGGTGGGGGGCCTCAGCCTCCCCCCGAGGCTCCTCTCCCGAATCCGACAAGTCTTTTTGCTCTGCAGAGGACTGGGAGCAAAAAAGACAATTTTCCTTCAATGTAAATAAAGGCTGCAACACGGGACAGGGGGTGGGCAGGGATCAAAGGGCTGGAGACGTTCAGACTTCGGCAGCTCCCTCCTGGGAGGACAAGCCAAGGAAGCTGGCAATGCTGTTGTTTCGCTCAACAAAACCGGCCCTCCAGAATGAAAGAACGGAAAATGAACGTGGACTTGGCTGCAGTTTAACTTTGCAGGAGGCCTGGGCCCCTTTTTGCAAAACAGGCAGCATGGAGCTACTGTGCTTATGGGCTGTGAGTGAGGAACAACACCCGTGGTGACCAAAATGGGGGCAGAGCCTCTATCCGAGGGGAACAGGGGCGATCATGTCTGATTGTCCCTAGGGGTTAATGACCCATCTCTGCAAGAATACTGATGAGCAAGTTGGCCCTCAGCACCATTTCTGTCCACTAAGGTGGGGAAGGCACACAGCTACAAAACGGGGTGTAGAGGGTCCACAAGCTTCTGCATTCTGCTAGAGTGCTTCCGGCACCTTTCAGTTTGCTCTGCTTAAACCCGACATCAAGGCAACGCTTCCTCGCCTCAGTGAGTACAGATGTGTGGTGACCGAACTAGCTGGGAGAGACCAGAGAGCTGGTTTTGTATCACATGGGTGTAGGAGTTCAGCTGGAGGAAGGAGCCCCTTGGCCTAGGATTCTCCCATGTTCACCCCAAACACCTCGGCAAGGGTATATTTAAAGAATAGCCAGGGCAAGAGAAAGCTGGTTCTGGAAGTCTTTGTCCTTGAAAGTACAACACCCCTGGCATCCTTCGAGGTGGTTCCTGGGACTCTGGCGGGGCTCCCGTGGACCCAGAGCTCTGTGGCCAAGACTCCTTTCTGGAGGGATGGGTTACAAAGCCGGCGTCCTGGAAAGATAGGCTCTGGTCCCCATATCTCCTGCCCGGCATTGTCCACAACACAGAGCCATGTCTCTCGCTTTGTGAACTAAGTGGCTGCCCCGTCCTTCCACAGACCTGGCCATGTTTCTTCTGAGTATGAAGTGACTAAAACCTCTTTAGATAGGGCTTTGGGGCTAGTTCTTAAAAGGTGAGCCTGATGGATGAAAAGAACCCTGTAAAGAGGATTTAAGAGAATTTTCAAACATTCTGAGGAAGGCAAAAGAAACAAAATGTTAACTCATCCATACATCTAGAAAATCACCCAAATCAATTCTTCCTATCCAGGGGAGATCCACACACACAAAGGCCTTTCTTCTCAAGCTGTTCCTCAAACCTACTCAGGACATGAAGGCTGGTCCACGCGCCAACACCCGATAAGAGAAAAATTAAACCCAGAGCTCGATGGAAAATGGCCTATCTCTAATTGGAACCACATGAGATTTTCTTTTTTTAACCCCTGCTTTTAGAGCATAAGTGTTCAAGTGGCCTGGTGGCACTGAACTCGAAATGAAGCCCAAACTGGAAGACCTAAAAGAAACATAATGCCATCCCAGCACTTTCCACTTGGGTCTGAGAGTTTCTGCTGGACGAGAAAAGTGAGCTCTAGAGAACAAAGATAGGACCCGTAGCTCTTCGACGTGTTTGCTAAAACCAGACACCAAGATTCCGGTAGCCTTTGACTTCATCCTAAAATTAATACGGCTGACAACATCCCAAAACACACACGTGCACACAGGGTAGGCTCGTTACGTCAACAGTAAGCTTCACAAGTAGGTCAGACATCCTGTGACAGCGCTTTCAGGGACACCCTCCTCCTGCTCCACAGCACTTCTGCCAACGGCTTTCTTTCTCCCAGACGTCACCCTGCAAGTGAGACCTCCCCGGTTCAGATGAGTACACTTTTGGAAGATAAAGTATCCGAGAGAAATAGTCGTTACAGTCAATGAAACCACCACCTTCTAAGAAGGTTTGAAATCCCTTCACATCAAAAAGAAAAAAAAAACCATCTCCATGCAAGGCAGTTAAGAAAAAAAGTTTCATTTTTGCCACTCAAACCAGAAATGCATAAAGGCAAGCGGTTCATGAAGGGCGCCCTCTTGAGGAAGCGTGAGATTGTGGAAGGAAGGACGGACGGACAAACCGCGCACTATCAGCTGGGCTCTGGGCCTGGATTTTAGGCATTGGGGACTGGAGTTCACACCGTCAACCGTTTTCTCTAACTGGGAACAACAGGGGGATTTGACAACCTGTCCTGAGACCAAGCGATGCCACTGGTGGGCCACAGCCACCAATCCACAGCCTGCTACAAATGCAACTTGGGCCTCGGATGGGAAGGCCAGAAAACGCCATGTGGCTTTGCTACTGGATAAAAACAAAACACCTGGGCTAACCGCTTCGTTTTTTTTCTTTCTGATTTCAAATCTTTGACCTCAATCGTGACTCGGTAATAATAGCGGGGTCTGCGGAGTGTGTCCTTGGCAGGGGGACCTGAGCTCTGAAGGACAGCCCACTGGGTGGTTTTGAGACTGCTCACTGAAAGGAAAGTCAGTGGTCCCACAGCTGACAATGGGACTTCTTGATCATCATGGATCAAGAACTGGCTCAAGAAACAGACATTTGGGTGACAGGACAAGCCAATTATGGATTATATATACTAAAGGACATTTCTGACTTCACGATCATTTTCTTAGGAGTGACAGTAGCAGTGCGGCCACAGAGAGGAACGGCCCTCGTCCCGGGAGCCACCTACAGAAGGATTTAGGGGAGAAGCAGCAGATGGGCGTCACTTATAGTCGTGCGCTTCTGGCATTTACGACAAAGATGTCGCTGGGGAGGCCAGGTGAGGGACAGCCAAGTGTCCATGGTACCATTCATTCAACTTCTCTGAGGACTTGAGTATTTTCGAAATACAAAGTTGAAGAGGAAAGGAGCAACACGCCACAGCAGCCCGTACAGCCTGCTCCCCGCTCTGCCTCTGCAGGGTGAGGGGCAGACGGGCTGGAGGTCGGCGAGAGAGACAGGACCCGAAAGAGGCTCAAACTCCCATTTCTGTCCCAAGTGCCACGGCTGCACCCTGCAGCTCTGCTTGCCCATCTCCCTCGAAACGGGAAGCCAAGGAGAAACAAGGTTGGCTGTCTCAGCTGCGCGGCTTGCTCTCTCACTTCCGAGCTGTCCTAAGCTGCAGAGAAAGAAAGGAAGATTCCGTCTCCACCTGGCCACTCTCCACCGGACAGCTCAGAGAGCTGCCCTCGCGGACAGTGATGAAGGCTCCTCCTTTGTGAACATGCAGAGGTTCCCTGCGTCCTGCCGGTGATGCTGTCCCAGAGGCACGACAGGAGCGGAGAGCTGAACCCTGAAGAGCTGGAGATCGGTTATTTTTAGAAGCCCATTTAGAGTTGGCTCTGAGTCAGTATTTTGATAAGAACTACATTTGCACATTTTAAGATGACCATGAGCCGTTTCCTAGCTACGCTTCTGATTCAACTTCGCCCCAACCTTCCGGAGGTAATACATGCAAGTTAGCCTTTGAATTACAAGGCAACAGACAAGAACCACGTCAGCTGTAAAAACGGTACTGACGTGGAAATTAGTAATTTAAAAAATATTTTACAAGACGGGATCGGGAAGGAGACAAAGCATAAGAGACTCTTAATCTCACGAAACAAACTGAGGGTTACTGGGGGTGGGAGGGCAGGGATAGGGTGGCTGGGTGATGGACATTGGGGAGGGTTTGTGCTATGGTGAGTGCTGTGAAAGGTGTAAGCCTGATGATTCACAGACCTGTACCCCTGGGGCAAATAATAAAAATAAAATAAAGAAAAAAATATTTTAAATTCAGCCAAATATCACATTTTGGTGTTTTGTCCTGCTGGTTGTCTGAAAGCATCAGGTTTAAAGAATTATTAATTCCTATTGCTTATTTTAAGTCTGGGGTTGGCAAACTTTTTCTGTAAAGGGTCAGGTACTAAATATTTTTGATTCTGTGGGCCATATGTTTCCATCCAAATTACTTCATTCTGCTGTCACAGCGGGAAAGCAGCCTCAGCTACTGCGAACAGGATGGGCATGGCTGTGTGCCAATAAAACTTTATTTACAAAAACAGGCAGTGATGGCAGGTCTTAATAGTTTGCTGACCCATTTAAAAGTGGTTCAAAGGATCATAATAAAGTTCTAAATTCTAGAAAATCCTGAGACAAGCAACTTTCATATCTAAAACAGAAACTGAACACAGGCATTTCTAAAAGCTAGCAGAAATGCATCAGCCCCTTCACAGTGACTGAAGCTCCAAAAGACAAATGACAAAAATACATGTAATTAAGTTTTATATATTTGTCAGGGCCCATGGAAGAGGAGACCGCAGAGGCTGATGTGTCTTGAAATTACCACCTGGAAAGCTGAAACAACACAGGAAGAATGTTTCCTCGGGTGTTGGGATTCTTTCTTTAGCAAAAGGATTAACAACGAGAAAGTTTCATGTGACAGCAAGCCTAGCAGATCAGCCCCGGCCCACAGAGAAGGTGCGCTGAAAGCGGGTATGTGTTGGAGGGGTGGTTGGGCGGTCATTTCTCCCTCCTGCCCCCTGCACACACACATGCTCTTCCTGGCACAGTACTTGAACACAGTCCAGGACAATGTGGGCCACAGAGAAGTCTGGCCTCTCTTCTCAGACCGAGGGATGGGGTCTAGGGGCAGCAGGTGAGCTTCTAGGAGTCCCAAATTGCCAGACCAGCAGCCCCCAACCTCAGAGCTGGCCACCCTGCCAGGGGACTGGGGATCCGCAAGAGCATTCTCTCAAAATGCTGTTCTTATCAACAAGATGAAAACGGATTTCAAAGCACACCGAATCCAGCACAGCCCTTTGGTCCCTCGCTCTGGAATCTTGTAATGGGTATTCCGTTCTGTCTGCTGTCCTGGGGGGGGGGCGGGGGGGGGAGGGACCATCCATTTGTTGGACAGAGTCCTCATAAAAGCCTGGGAAGCACCGACCACAGAACATCAACTAACTTTGGACACAACCCCGACCTTCCACGCTGATTTGTCAAAAAATCCACGACTTCTAGGTAAACAGCGCACGCGACGTCGGAACGCTACGGCCACACGGAGCAGGACTTCAACAAGCTGCTCGCTCACTGCTTCAAGTTAGGCAGGGTATTTCCAGTGTCAGGGCAACCAAGACATTTAAAATCCAAGAGGGGGAAACGAGTAACAAAGATGGATGGTAAATACATAATGCAAGCCAACTAATAATTACTCTACATACACTCATGCCAAGTTGGCTGGGGGTCAGAACAGCTCCCTAAATCTTTAAAGGGCCTGTTTTTCCCCTTAACCACCATTACTTTCCCTCCTTCTCTCCCCTCTTCCTTCCACCTTTTATCTCCTACTCTTCCTAATGGACACTATTTCTAAAACGAAGCATTAGGAATTAGAAAGTATCTTTCTTGTTAAAAGCAAGGTTTCTGCGCCCTTTCCACACACGCCCGTCTTAACCTCTCACCATGGTAACTTAAAGCCACAGGACCTTTACCCTTCAAGCTCCGTGTGGTGGCTTAAAAGACAGAAGCACCCTTGGCCGTGTAACCTGGGAGAGCCCTCTGGGAGAAAACAAATCAGAGTAATCATGTGAAGAGAGAACATACCGGCCCCTTACCTTTTGTCCTTTATCCTTCTGAAACACAAAGACGGGCGGAGCAATGGCAGGTTTTTCTGCAAAAAGAAAAATTGGTTTTTTTCCCCCCAACACTACAGTAATACAGTAAACAAAGCTACATTTTTTTGTAATAAGTTAAAAACAAACCCAATATAAAACTAGTAACTCCAAAGAACATCAAATCACTTAGAAAATGGTTTCTTGAAGTGGCTGCGTGGGCGTGTTGTTTGTGAAAATCCGACACCTAATGTTCGGGTGCGTGCACTCTTCTGTGTGCCTATTATACACCAGGAGAAAGGGTTCAAGGCTCCCTGCGAACAGCCACGTCCGGGACTGAGGGAGAGGGGTGGGCTGCGGGGCATCAAAGGCGCGGCCACCGCTCAGCGCCACCAACGGTGGCCTTGCCGGGACGAGGCACAGAGATGTCGGATCTTTGGGTGGCACCTCCCCACTTTCAAATGCTGGAGGCTAGTTGAGGTTTTTTGAATTTCTAGGCCAGCGTGGGGCCTGGGGATAACCAGACTGCCGTCCCTGCCCACTCGGCTTGTGCTCTTGGGAGGGCTTACCCTGGCTGAGTCACCTGACAGTCCGCTTGGATCTCTAAGCGAGATTACCCATTTAAAAAAAAGAACTTATGGAGTTGACAAAAATCTGAGTCCATCGGCATAGTTGTTGCTGCAATGTTCTGTCCCGTGAGGAGCCCAGGGTGGTGCCACCTGTGGTTCTCAAGCAACCCCTTTGGTCTCCTACCCAGGGGCAGCCGAATCTACAGCCCTCTACGACTTGCCCCTGTGTGGATGGCAGCTCGGTGAGACCCTGCTGCCAGCTGGGGGATTCTGGAGGACGACCTTCACCCATGGGGAAGGCCCAGATGCCACCTGTCTCACTGCCTTGAGGTTGGGTGTGGTGGTTCCAGGTCCTCGCATGAATCCTATGGGGTGTGCCCAGGGCCCCCTTCAGCATTCCAAGTCCTGAGAGCAGACAGTGGATGGAAAGCAAAGGGGGATCACGAATTTGGGGAGCACTGCACCGCTCTGCTGTCATGGAGCCCTCAGTCCTGGGAAGCCAAGGTAGCCAGGAACCTGCACTCGTACACGGCTTCACCCAGCAGGACTGCTCTGTGGGAGGGGAAAGGATCTGTGGTTTGTGAGCGCACTCATGTGGGGAGCTGGTCAGAGAGGCTAGTCTGGAGTCAGGAAAATGTCCCTGAGAAGAGGTGGCTGCTGAAGTCCAAAGACAAGAGCCCAGAAGGGAGTGGCAAGGGTGAAAATACAGCTTGTAAAAGTGACAGGGATCCTGGGGGCAGATGATCGCCATGCTGAGGATTTGGGGGAAGTGCTGTAAAAGGGGTTGGGTTCAGGTTCAAAGACAGAACAGTCTGGGGAAGGGGGCGATAGGGACATACCAGTTAGGAGGGAATGGCGATCCCCACAATAAATAAAGCTGGGGAGGGGAGGAGGTCTGAGGAGAAAGAGGGCCAAGACTGAGACAATCAAAAGGACACAGGGCCACTCCCATCCCACCAAATTCCCACTCCTTGGAGAAGTAGAACAGACACCGGTCTTGACTTTGGGGCAACAGCCCACCGATGGTGGCCATTCCCTCCACCACGCACACTGAAGCCAAGCAGCAGCTGAGTCCCTGAGTCTGATTCACCGTGACAGTCCTCACCACGCACCACCCTCAGCGAACACAGGGGTGAATGACCTGTATGAGACCAAAGTACTACAAGGGAGGAGGGTGGGGGGCGGAAGGGTCACCGACGAGGCCTCCGCGATTCCCTAAGCAGCCTTCTCCCTGTAGAGGGACTGGTGCTGACAAACCCGGACGAAGGAGGGAATGGCAGTGCCTGTGCCAGACAGTAAATGATGGCGAAGGAATGCGGGAGGGACTCCGGGCAGCGGCAGCCGATCCACATCACTTCTACCGCGGGGAAGCCCCGAGAGCTTCCGGCACTGCCCGTCAGCCCACAAGCCCAGCCTTCAGGGCTGCAGATCAGGCCTCAAGCTCACTTCTGCGTCTGACTCCCAGCCAGCGGCAAAGAGTGAAGGTGCACGGGAAGGAGCTCCCAGCCCAGCATCCCTCCAGTCCCCCATTTCTTTAGGGAACCACCGCTCCTTCGCCCCGGGCTCGAGGTCCGAGGAGGAGAGTACTTCATACTCCTGCCCCAGGGACACCATGGCATGTGAATAAGCCAGACCACTGACAGTGAATGGGACTTTTATTGCAGCTACTGGGAAGCTCTGTTTCTGCTGGGGCTGCAGGGCTGGTAGGAGGTAACCCTGGGGTTGTGTGGTCTCACCTCACCAAAAGGGACCTTGGACCAGAGTCGATCCAGTGGGACAGAGAGCTGCAGACGGAGGAGGAAACTGAACCCTGGAGACACGGCTGGAAGCCCAGGTCCAGCCCAGCTCAAAGCTAACCCGACCCCCACTGACTTTTCAGTGAAGACAACAGTGATTTTTGCTTAAGCCTGTCTTTACTGTTTCTGTCCTTTCTCTAACAAGCTCCAGCCTGAGAGGCGAGGCCTAGCCACTGCAGACTTAATGAAACACACACTATACTCTGTAGAAGAGACCCTGCCTGGCCTCACAGTGAAGCAGACACCTTCTCTCACAGGAGGTACCACCACCAGATACATTAGGTATTTATGGGTTTATGCTCTGTCTCCCCTACTACAACATCAAATCCGTGAGATCGGAGAGCGCCTCGTTCCCTGGGTTGCCCTGTGATCTAAGAACAGCACTTGACATTGATAAATTGTAGAAATGGATGGAAGGCCACTGAGGAAGGACAAGAACAGCGGGAAAACCATCTGGACGGTGGGGGGGAACTTTCTTGTGTTAGCTGATCCGTAGGCACCCAGAAGGGGCTGCAGCGATTCGGGCAAACGTGAGAGGTCCAGGTTGCCTCTGGTCCCCGGGGCAGGACAAAGCCACAGGGCAGGGTCCCAGCAGGAGCTGGGAGAGTCCTGTCTGCTGGAAGAACAACTTTGCTGCGAGCGGGCACGGTGCTCAGCGGGGGGCGGAGGGCACGGGAGGCCGTGGGGTCGGAGCTCTGAAGGCAGCTTCCTGAAGAATTGGAACCCGGGTGAGACCCACACGGAGACTCCCTCACCACCTCCTGGCTGCAGGCCACCACGACTGTGGTCGAGACCTTCCTCTCTCCACCTCTGCTCTCGTTCCCTTCAGTCCGGCCTCCGCCGAGCAGCCAGAACCTCTGGTGTGAGACACAGACTTAAAACTCAGCACCGCCCCCGCCAGACTGGGGTCGCAGCGCCTTCTGACAGGCCACCCCGGCCTGACCCCTACGGTGGCGCTGAAGGGCCCGCCGCCCCCTGCACGCCCCGTGCTTCGGTCATACTTGTGCCTTTCTGCCCGGAACACACTCTCATCTTCTCTTCCGTGGCCGACACTCACTCGGGTAGGGACGCCGTACCCTTCGGGAAGCTCCCGGTGTGAGCTGCCCACTGTGGCCCCAGGGCCTGCTGTCAGCTTCGACCCCAGGGTCACACTGAGGCTACCCGTCAGGGAGGCGGAGAGGCCAGGGACCGGCATCCAAAACAGCTCTGCGCTGGCAGCCGGTGTGCGCCGTGAAGAACCACCCGGTAAGTGTCTGAACTACACCCCCTCTGCAGGTCTTCACACATGTAACCCTAGCTGCTGGGTACTCACATACCTATTTGCTAAGCCCTTACTCTGCAAGGCTCTACAAGGGAAAACGGTGAACAGGAAGTCAGGGGCAGAAAACCTCGGGGTCAAAAACCCGATAAAAAGCGATGGGTGTGTCTGCGCACATGGCCTGGAGCTTGGGCGGGGGGGGGGGGATTTGTTCATCTCCTTGCTGGCAGCATCTACCCCTGCATCATGAGCCCCAGAAGAGCGCGGCCTCTGTCATGTGGACTGCGGTACCTTCAGAGCCACACACGGAACAGACCCTCAACAAGAAGTCAGAGCCGATGAAATGTCGCTAGGACTGGGGAGGTCAGGACCCCCCAGGACCCTCACTGATGGATGGTTTGGCGGTCATGACAAACCCAACCACCACGCTAACTAAAACATAGCAATGAGCTTCCATCAGTGCTCCACCAAACACAAAAAGCACCAGAGTCACACAGATTTAATTTCCGCCGGGCTCCAGGAGGGCCGAAGCGCACGAGTTGCAAATGGCCCTGACGTCACAAAAGGACAACTCGAGCGCACCCCGTTCCGAGCAGGACTGTCCCGCACTCGCCCCGGCAGCCTCGGCCTGTGTTCCTAACCAGCTCCCATCGACTGCTTCTGGCTGTGGCCCTGGACAAGCAGCCTTCACTCAGCCAGCTGAAACCCAGGTTTGGGGAATGAACAGGGGACAGAGCAGTGAATGAGGCTTCTGTGACTTGCCTGAATGCCCAGCCTGTCTGTCACAGGTGAAGGGAAAACTACCGCCAGAGATTTCTAGAGACTCAGTGCACCGTGAAGACCTAAAATATTAAAATGTTAATCGAATGCCAACTATTTGATCCAGATTCTGTCAACCAGGTGTTTTGTTCCTGTAAAATCAATTCTTTGATCGACTGAGTTCATGAAAAGGCAGCCCTCCCTGGGGCACTGGCTCAAGATGTGTGCATAATAAAGGTTAAGAAAATCAACAATAAAGAAACTTGTTTAACCAAATGTTCTCCAGAGTTATTTGACTGGGGAACCCCTCTTTCCTCATCCCTTCCCTGGCATGAGGCCTGAGAACCATATTCCGTGGATGACTGTGGCCAAAACTGGTGTGTGAAGTGGTGTGAGACTCAGAGCGAAAGTGGCCTCAAACTATGACCTCGCCTCTGGGTGGCACGTGGGAGATGCTTTGCCTTGATCCCAGCTCTCCAAGGCGCTGCATGCCAAGTTCAGGTAGCTGCCGCTACACCCAACCCGTCCTCAGCGTCCTCCACGTGCCCCTGCCCAGCCTGCGCACCCCAGACGACACCGAGTCCCAGTCCCAGTGGGATCCCAGGTGTTACCAGGCCCCAGGCGGGGGAAAAGCCCCCCAACCCCCAGGCAAAGAGCAGGGGTGGGGACACGCCAGAAGCGGAAAGGAGTGAGCCCCCCCTGACATCTGGCCCACAGGGCCTGCTCTCCTCCTTCCTGTCCCCTGCCACCCTCCACCCAGCCGTGAGGTACAGATGCAAAATGGGACAGTCCGGCTGTAGTCCCTAAGGCCAGGGACTGTCCTGGACCTGGTCTTTGCAATCCTGCTAATCACATGGATAGGCAAGGCCAGTCACAGAAAGCCTGCAGATTTTGGCTTTTGAGGCACCGGGTGGAGGTGGGGGTCTCAGTCGTTAAGCGTCTGCCTTCGGCTCAGGTCACCAACCCGCAGTCCTGGGGTTGAGCCCTGCACCAGGCTCCCTGCCCCTCTCTCTGTCAAATTAAAAAAAAAAAAAAAAAAAGATTTTGGCTCTTGTTTCAAACCTCTGCCAGATGTCTGGGATTTCTCCACACACACCCCCTACCCCATCCTCAGGCAGGCCCTGCTCCTGAAGGCATTGCTGACACAGCCCCGACTGACAGCGCGCCCCACTCCACCCAGCGGAGCCTGGGAACCATTCCCCCAGCTGCATATCTTGCTGTGTTCATAGATTCAATCGTAATATTCATTCAGCAACTCTAACTTTCTGCAACTCCACACACCCGGTGCCCACTGTGTGCCAGGCCTCAGGCTGGCCTCTCGGGTGTGGTGGTGACATGAAGAGACATGTCCCCTGCCTGCCAAGAGCTGGCATTAGTCTCTAGTTGAACGTTGCAACACGGGAGAAGCACAAAAGGGGCTGAGTGCAGAGCAGAGGCGTCCAACCTGGTGAGGCCGTGGAAAAGGAATGGATCCAGGAAGGCTTCTCGAGGGAAGTACCATCTAAGCAGGAGGACGGCGGCATTTAGCCAGGTGACCAGAAATGGGGAAGAGTAAGGCCGCAGAAAGCAAGGTGCCCTGGAAGAACTCAAAGAAAGTCAAGGTGGAGCCTGCGTGTGCCTGCTACATTACTAATGCTCGAACATACCAGCTCAGTCCAGACCCTCGAGGACAGACAGAAAACAGACCACCCAGGCCCAGGGCCATAGGAGCAGAGTGCGCCCCTCTCCCTTCGCTGGAGCCGCGGTCTGCACATTTACACCTGCAAGGTCTAGTGTAGAAGCTCCTGGAAGGCAGAGCACCAACCACGCAGGCCGTTCCTTTCTTGAGGAAATGAGTTAAAGATGGCTCCAAAGGGGGCACAGGTCCCTGATACGCAGGCTCCTTCCAGACCCGAGGGACCACCGACCATTCTTCCTACAGGGAATGTAAGTCTCTGGGCAGAAGCAGGGAGCTCTAAGGAGGCAGGCCCTTCTAAAGCAGAACTGAGCTGGGGCCCCGAAACACAGAGAAAGTCCTCAGATGCCTTGGGTACAGGTGTGGGAAGCCCAAAAAGGCCTCACCTGAAAGTAAGGTCTATAATTGGGTGTATGCTGTCTGTGTTAGGGGGAAGACCCATAAAATACCTCCTCAAATAGCGGTAAAGAGCCTCAAAAGGAGAAGGAGAGTTTTAAACAGTCCCACACTTGAGAAAATTAAAACACTAGGCTTCCCAGACCACCCCTATAGGTAGGCCAGGGACCAGGACTCAGGTTTTGTGTCTTTCTTGCACTGAGACTAATGGCAAAATCCTAAAATCGGGGTCCCCTGGGTGGCTCAGTCGTTAAGCGTCTACCTTCGGCTCAGGTCATGATCCCAGGGTCCTGGGATCGAGCCCCGCATCGGGCTCCCTGCTCAACGGGAAGCCTGCTTCTCCCTCTTCCACTCCCTCTGCTTGTGTGTCCCTCTCTCGCTGTGTTTCTGTCAAATAAATAAATAAAATCTTAAAAAAAAAAAACAAAGAACAAAACCTAAAAAGCAAAGGACACATGTGTCTATCTCCCAGGCAGCAAGCATGGAGAAAGGAAAGGGGCACTGCAAGAATGTTCTACGTGGAAGCCCGCAGAAAAGGGCAGGGCTTGGCAGCTGCCCAGATGTGAGGACAGGAGGTGGAGTCTCTGCTGCCTGGGGCAAGCAAGGGAAGGAGAGCAAAGAACTGGCCTGGACCCCAGAGGGGGCCCTGGGACAGAAGAGAATGCTTCTCCATCTCCAGGATAACAGAGGTCTCAGGATCCTGACTTCGGACTCCTCCCAGCCTGTGTCCTGTGACTGACAGCAAGGACATTCCCACAGGGTTTCCCCAAACTGCGGGATGGTTTCTAATGCGGCCGGCAGGCAGTGAGTATTTACGGGCCGGGCAGGCACTCCATGCCTTATACGCCCATCTCCCTGACTCTTCGCAATCACTTTTGGGGAGAGGTCATACCAACGTCCTTATTTTAAGAAAAAGGACACAGGAGACTCAGAGGTTGAGTGACTTGTCCAAGGTGGGGCCAGGTCTCTGACTGCATCTGAGCTACGCCGCCATCCCCGTACGCGACTCCAGTTTGCTTCCTTCCCTGTTTTCTGCCCGGCTGGGTCTTGGGGCTAAGATATAGACAGTCTTTTCCTCTGAGAAGTAACATCAGGAAGAAATCAGCTGTCAGTTACCATTCCAGGAAAGCACAAAGGAAACTAGAGGGTGAACGATGAGTTTGGGGTGGGCCTGAAGCTTTCAAGTCACGAGACCCTCTGGCTCAGAGAAGGGTGCAATTAGGCCAACAGCGGATCCTTAGGATCATCAAGGACAGAATGAAGACACATCCCAAGATGCGGACGTTCTACAGTGAAACAGCATGTGCTGTCTCCATCTTTCAGAGGCTTAACCATACAATGCCCTGCAGAACAGATTCAGAATCTAGGCTGAACACACGCACATTCTCCCTGCACCGTGGAAGGAGTGAAGTACACCATAGCACGGGCAGGCCCTGCAACAAGCCCGGACATCCCCAGCGGCTGCCTCCAACCGTCCTCTCTGAGGACTGTCCATTAAACTAAACAGAAGAAACTATGTAGGCCCAGGAAAACACACAGAGAAGCAAATCTGGAATATCTTGGCCTGTTCTGTTTATTCCCCTCCTAAATGATGACTCAAACACCTGCCAGGAAACGGCCCCCATCTGGAAAGCCACTTGGAATTCTTGACCAAAATGTCAGCAAAGTACTTGTGTAAAATGAGCTTTAATCCTGGGCTGATGTGTCTTAATCTTCTTATCTGTGCAAAAAATATGGAAACCATCTTGGCAACACAAATAACAGTCTGTTAAGATGTGACAACTGCTTTAATCCCACAACACTTACTATCTCAACCCTTCAAGTCATTTCTTTTCTCAGGAATTATTATAAACAGTTCTGTGCAGCAAGATAAAGGTGAATTTGTCACTGATGTGTCAACTGTATTTGCAAACGAATTCTCTAGTAGAGAATGGAAGTGGTCTCAAACATGCTGTTGCTAGGTGATGCCTCTCTTGACCTTAGTGTCCTGAACGCTCAGTGGTCACCCGGCCCGGCTAGTAGAGGGTGGTGGGGCCCTTAATTCCTTTTTCGGTCTCGAGTATGTGTTTCCCCAGGCAACTCTAAACTGGTCTCAGGGAGATTATACGGGGCACAGTTTTGGCGATGATGGTATCTTTTATTTTATGCACTTCTTTCTGGAATGCTCTTCATCCTGTCATGACCTTCACCTACTGAAATCCCAGCCACTTTTCAATGTTCTAACCACTGTGTCCCGATACCCCATACACCAACAGGAGCAACAAGCAACTCACATTTGCTGGATGGTCTTTACTAGACCTAGAGGTAGGTGATTTGGACACCCAGGCTCATTTAATGTTATCACTCACATCTCTGTGACGTACATATTACTTAGCATCTCTGATCTGTGAATCATGAAATGAGACAGAGAGGCCTCAGACAGACAGTGCTTTGCTTGAAGTCACAAAGCTGGTAAGTGGCACGGCTGGAACCAGGACCCTAAGTCTGACTTCCGAGTTGGGTACCTCAGGTCCCCTGAAGTCCCACTAAAGGCCAAGTCCCATTCTGACTTCTTTACTTTTACACAAATCGGTCCTGCAGTCAAACCCTCCTATCCCTGCCCCCCCAACCCCAACTCACTCGCCCAGACTGTAAGTGACTGTAACAGAACCTGTGCTCTGGGCACCTTTGTGCCTTGAATCCAAGAGAAACCCCACAAACTTGTTAAATAAATCCTACAAAGTCAGCAATTTCACCCAAAAGAAATTCAGGGAACCAGCTTTGCAGCACTTTTCTGTTCTGCCACTAGAGGCGCGACATGGGCTGAGCTAAGAGATGAAATCAAAGGGGCTGAAAACTGGGGGAAAGTTCCAGGAAAGACAACGGAAATCCCCCCCACAGGAAGGAAATCTAAGGACCACAGAACTTCTGCTGAGGCAGCAGACCAAAACTGATGAAACGCAGGCTCTGGTTTTTGTGGGCATTCAAATCGACCTCAAGCACTTACGGCTGGAATCCTAGGGAACTCAACAGACTGTCCCTGTTCTCCAACAGTCCGACAGGGATGGTGCTATACCCCAGGCAGTTCTAGCGAGGATGAAATGAAATGATTTAATCCTCAGCAGACAAAGTGTTTGGGAAGTGGCTAGCACACAGCAGGAATTCCATCTGGGCATTGTTATCATTATTATAATTACACCCAGAAGACTGCAAGAATAGTGATGCCACCTTAAAGCACCAGCCTTGGATTCAAGGACTATCTCCAACTCCTAGGTCCCCAACAATGATAAATGCCTCAAAATCCGGCCCCATCTAAAAGCTGCTCAGATGCCGGGACAACTCACATGCTCATTTGCTCAGAATCCCTCAAGCCTGATCTGATGGAAGGCCTCCCAGTTAAGCTCTGCTTGCAGCCGCACAATTTACTAAGCACCTACCATGTGCCAGGCACTGTGTCTGGCACCGCCGGGGACAGGATGAAAGACATAGGTGCTCTAAGGAAGATAAAGCAGGGTGGTGGGAAAAAGAATGGGGAGAAGGGCACTGCAGGGTGCATGGTTGGGTACAGCCACCCTAAGACGTCATCTGAACCTCAGACATAAAGGGGTAAGGCACATGAAGGCAGAGCACCGTGTGCAGAGAGAACCCCAGCTTTGAAAGTCCAATGGACAGAAAGAATCTGGAAGCTAACATGGTAGAAAGTAGGAGGTGAGGTTGGGGAGGGGGCCATGGTGAGGAGTCTGGATTTAACCAGTTTAAAGGGAAGCCAGAGGAATCCAAGCAGGGGAGTGATATGAAGTGGCTTATATTTTTAAAGGGTCGCACTGGCAGTGAGTGGTCCTCAAGCAATTCTCCCCATTTTTGCATGTGAAGAAAGTCTGGTAACAAAACGCTGGGGAACACCTCCCCGGGGCAGGTGGGGAGGACAGGTGGGGAGGACAGGTGGGGAGGACAGGCGTCACAGAGGCAGCACATGGGAGGGGGCCAGCAACAGCCTTCAGGAGTCATCCAGGTGACAAGTGGCGGTGACAATGGCAACCCGGCTAGTCCTGGGCCTTAGAGCCGGGCCACAGTGGGTATTTTGGCAGATTTTGGAGATCAAGCCTGCCGGAGTCCCAGCTATGGGAAGACGAAGGGGATCTTAACTGGGCGGTGAAAGTCCATCTTGCTCCCACGGGGGCTGATGTGGTCAGCTAAAACAAATCCCACTTGTCTGACAGTAAAAGCCCACAACGGGGCGGGAGGACCTCCAATGGTGCTGGTGCTGATAATGACTGATCCAGGCCCTGGACTCTAGACCCCCAGCAGCCACCACCGTCAATGCTACAAGACATCATTTCCCTTCTGTGTCAAGAGTGGCCTGTTTCCCCCCACTCCCGACCTGAGAAAGCCAAACTCTCAAGAACCGTGTGCCCCACTCCCGCTCTGCTATTACAAATGGGACACAGGCATTATTCATTCTGGGTCAGCAAATTCCCAAGATTCTGTGTGGCAAACCTGGGGGAGTTTAACTAAAGCAAATGCACTTTAAACTTACTGCACTGGGCGCCTGGGTGGCTCAGTTGTTAAGCGGCTGCTTTCGGCTCAGGCCATGATCCCAGGGTCCTAGGACTGAGCCCCATATCGGGTTCCCTGCTCAGCGGGAAGTCAGCTTCTCCCTCTCCCACTCCCCTTACTTGTGTTCCCTCTCTCACTATGACTCTGACAAATAAATAAATAAAATCTTAAAAAAAAAAAAGCACAACCAATTACCGCACAAAGCAAGGCCTGCTTTCTAAACATGTGCACGAAGGAACTACTACGGTCTCTGCGAATACCTATTTCTCTTTGAGAGTGACAGCCAAGTACAGGCCCTACACGGGTCAGTTTTCCGGAGGCAAACAAGTGCCCAAGAAGTCGATGCTACTGATCCACTAGAAAGGATGAGCATGGGCTCCCAGGCTCTATGGCTGGAAGCAGGCGCATGTACCAGTTGACTCTCCCTGCTTATGTGGCCTTTGGTTTCAGCCCCTGGGACATGGAATGCCCTGGATCCAGAGCTCGTCTGAAGGTCCTTATGTTGAACCTGAGACAGTGCTGAAGGTCATGGAAAACACTATTCCTCTATCACAGGGATATGAAGTCCATGATGCCTCCATATCTGCCAAAAGGCCACAGTGGAAACGGAGGCTGGGAGGGTGAGCCCTAAATTCCAGCTGGCAAATAATCTGCTCCTGGATAGTTTTACTTAATCTCATAACCCAGTGCTTCTCCCCCAGGGGTGACTTTGCCCCTGGCAGTGTCTGGAGATATTTTCGATCACGATGTGGGGGAACTGCTAATGGCGTCTAGTTGATGGAGACCAGAGATGCTGATCAACATCCTACAGTGCACAGGAGGGTCCCCAAACCAACCCCAAATGTTAACAATGGTGCAGTTGAGAAACTCTGCATTAATTACTTGGAAAAAGACTAATTTAGATCCCTTACTCACATTATACACCAAAGTAAGTTCCCAGTGGGTCAGACAGTACAAACTGGGGTGGCCCCCTAGCTTCTGTGAGTCACCTTTTCTCTCCTTCCCCATACTTCATGTATTTAAATGTGTCCAGCATCCTAGGACCACAGTAGGTCAAATGATTAGGGAATGTAGTCTCTTGGGGGTCAATGGACCCCCTAACCCAGGGGTTCTTAAACTCAGGCAATTCTGCCCGGGAGGGGGCATCTGGCAACGTCTGGAGACATTTTTCCTTGTTATGACTGGGGGAGAGGGGTGCCACTGGTATTTTGTGGGTAGAGGCCAGGGATGCCGCTAAACATCCTGCAATGCACAGGACAGGCCCCACCAGCCCCATGTCAATAACCCTGAGGTGCAGAAACACAGCTATAATCCAAAAGGAACTTTTTCTCCATCCAGACATCTAATCAGAAGAGCAACATCCACTAGTAACTGACAGTATATATGCACCTGCCAGTGGGTCAATTACCCGACAAACGTCCTCTGGGAACGATGACCCTCAGACTTGATTAGCGTCATCCCCAGTGTACAGATGCAGGAACAGAGGTCAAACATCCTGCCCAAGATCCTGGGCAAGTATGTGGCAGAGGTAAGACACAAACCAAGGATAGTTAATCCAGGCATCTCCAACTGTGCCACGAGTAGTCAACCGGAGCCTGCCGGTCAGTCCCAGGTTATAACTACCCCGGGTTGGAGAGATGGGGATGAAACCCATGTCGAGCTCACAACAGGCTCCACTCGGCTCTTTACAACGGGGCTCCGCTATCACATGCCAGCAGTTCTAACTGCCTGGTCTCCAGACCGCCTTCCACACTTGTAAATTATTGAGACTCTCTAAGAGCTTTTGTAACTGTTGGCTACAGCTGTTGATACTTACCAGGTTAGAAATAAAACTAAAGGGGCACCTGGGTGGCTCAGTGGGTTCAGCCTTTGCCTTCACCTCAGGTCATGATCTCAGGGTCCTCGGATCGAGCCCCGCATTGGGCTCTCTGCTCAGCAGGGNGCCTTTGCCTTCACCTCAGGTCATGATCTCAGGGTCCTGGGATTGAGCCCCGCATTGGGCTCTCTGCTCAGCAGGGAGCCTGCTTCCCCCTCTCCCTCTGCCTGCCTCTCTGCCTACTTGTGATCTCTCTCTCTCTGTCAAATAAATAAAATCTTTAAAAGAGAAAAAAAAATAAAACTAAAAAAATACCAAAATGTTAACTTATTTAGGATAATAATAGTAAAGGCTTAGCTAAACAATAAATTTTATGAAAAATAACTGTTTAAAGCAAAAACATTAGTGAGAAATTGGCATTATTTTGCATTTTGACAAATCTCTTTAATGTCTGTCTTAAGAGAAGACAGCTAGAATCACTTATCTGCTTCTGCAGTCCATCTGTTGCTACATCACACTATTATAACCTTTGGATAAAATTCCACTGTCCATTCACAAGAGAATGGGAGTGAAAAGGGCAAACAATGTCTTTGTATTGTTATGAAAACAGTTTTAAACTTGCAGTCTCCTTGAAAAAGTCTTGGGGACTCCCAGGGGCCCCTGGACCATCCTGGAGAATCGCTGCCATATGCTGCTGAGTACTAGCAGTCGGAGGACAGTGAATCCTGAATTCATTACAGACCGTCAAAAGCTTTACACTGAGGTTCTCTGCTAAAGTGCAGAGACTGCTGCATCTAAGAGGTGGTACAATAGGGCTGAAATGCCAACCAAGATCAGGCAAGCACCGGGAAAGAAGGAAGCGGGCCAGGTCCCAAACTACTTGGTGGGGACTGTGGTGTCCTGGAGGGCACACGATCTATCTTTTCATTTTGAGCATTCCAAGTCTTTTTATTCACTTGCAGACATATCTTACATATTTGCGATCAGTGTGTCTACACTGATTTCATCGAATATTTCACCTAATTTCGCTAATTTTCACCTAATATTCTCTCCTATGCATTTCCTGTGTTTGCTGTATCTTCGACATTATAATTTGGGGCACACAGCAGTCTGTCTTAAGGGCGGCAGCTGCTCCTTCGTCCTGGCGACTTGTTATTGCACAAGACCATTGGAAGAACCTGGTTACAGCTTTTCAAGAGAAATCAGAAACCTAGATTATATCCCCCCCACTGAAATCTCAGAATTCTTAAATGTTGGTTCCTACTTAAAAACAAACAAAAATCCCTAAACGGGCCAAATTAAACACATCTGCTTGCCCCTGAAGCAAGTCTGCAACTTCTGCCTGTGGTTTTTGACTCTGGCTTCGTGTTGTAAAACATCTGTGGAGCTTTTTAAAACTACCAACACTCGGGACCTCCTGCCACCAACACTGATGGGATGGGCCCAGGCGTCACTTTTTATTTTCCTCAACGGGCTCCTTAAGCAAGTATGGAATGCACTCAGGGCTAAGCCTCACGGCAAGTACTAGGCAATAGCACTGAGTATCAGGATTGCCAAGGACGAAGCCAACTGTGGACAGCCAGGGGGCTTTTCCCTGAGGCCCTATGCTATATGGTTTTCTACCAAGTAGTACAAAGTCACACCGACCACGAACAAGACTCCACAGGACAGGAAGGATAATGTGCATAGGTGGCAAAAACAAATCCCTTGCAAACAAAACAGAGAAGTCCTGCTGCTCGCTGCCACCTCCATCAGCTCCACTAGATCCTGAATGGATAATGCCGAGAACCCACCTTTCTCCAGATTGGTTCAAAGTACCATGGAGAGCTACCAAGGCTGGGCCAAGTTAATACCAGCCACCTCTGCTGCCTGCCTTTCTCAGGGTTTTCATAACAGAAGAAATGCCCTTCTGAGATCCCCCAAATAGTCCTCATCTTCTACTCTACCCTGGCCTAGTCTCTGTGCCCAAACTCATTAAGTAGGCTGGAACTGAACTGGTACCTAAAATGTCCCCTTTGCTGCTCCCACACACTGTCACTCTTCCAAATGCCATCTGAGCTCGCCTGCTCTAACCTCAATTCGTTCCTATTGCTTCCACTCACTCTAACTCCCCCACAGTAAAAACACACCAGACCCCGACTAGCCCTGACACCCAATGCATGTGCGACATAACAGGACTGCTGGGGTCATCCTATTTTTCAGTTAACTGAGAGGCAGACTGAAGACATGGTTCGAAAGTTTTGCAGAACTTTGACCTCTTCAGTCTATACAATGGAACCAAAACTTAAATTTTCTTCAAAGTGTATAAAGAATCTGCAGCCTCAGAGGTAGCAAGACACCACCTAGCCACCACCAGGCCCATCTGGTATAGACGGAAGAGGCACCACACAGGGACACAGACACATTCTGATCTCAGAACAAATCCCAGGGTTAATGTTTATCAAAACCTCGTAACAAACTTTAAAACGGTTGTCTCTCACTCATCCTAAAAATAAAGTTTATGGCAGGAGATGGTGAGAATTTAGTGATTTGAGGATTCCAACCAATTCACTTGTATCTCATTCTCTCAGGCGTTAAGTTTTAAGTCAACAAGTAAGGTGAAAACTGAGAAAAGCCACGCCACCCTTGAAAATCTCTAGAGTGACATTTGGTCAGGCGAGATCAGAGGTTTTCAACTGTGGGCAAGTTTGTCCCCCTCACCCCCCAGGACGTGGGCAATGTCTGCAGACATTCTTGGTTGTCGTGACTGGGGGAAGGGGGAGGGTGCTGTTGGCATCTAGAGGGAAGAGATCAGAGAAGCTCATCAATATCCTACAAGGCATGCGGCATTACACATGCCAAAGAATTACCTGGCCACAAGCGTCTACGGTGTTGAGGCCGAGAACCCTGGGTAGGTGAGCACGTGGAAGGCCAGACAGAACCCAGCAGCGCTGACAGCTCAGCTCCAGTCGGGATCCCATCACGGCTCACCCCAGGGCCACCCGCACTATGCACACTCATTTCTTCCTCTCTCTCTGCTGAAGACTTAACGCCAAACCATTCCACAGTATGAGTCCACCGTAGTCAAAAATAGTTACCATTTACAGTTTATTACTGTGTGTGCAGCTAGGTGTTAAATAATTCATATGCACTAATTCATCCAATGCTCATAGCAGCCATGAAAGACCCATGATTAGCATGACTCTCATTTTACTGGTGAGGAAACCGAGGTTCAAAGGGGTTAAGAAATTTGCTCAAACACTCAGAGAGTACACGGTAGAGTCAAAACACAAACCCAGTTCTCGGCAAGGCAAAGCTTAATGCCCTGCCATTATTTTACACCAGTGGGTCTCACCCCAGGGGTGGTTCTCCTCAGCCCCTGCCCCAGGACATTCCGCAATGTCTGAGGACATTTTTAGTTGTCACGACTGCTGGGGTAGGGGTGCAGGGGAGGGTGTGTGCTACTGGCACACAGTGGGTAGGGTTAGGGACAGTGCTATGCTGCTAACATCCTACAATGCACAGGACAGCCCTCACAACAGAATTATCTGGTTCAAATGTCAGTAGGGCCAAAGGTAAGAACGCTGCTTTATACCATGTCCACAGGCCAGCAAGGATTCATATGTATATGGAATCTTTAAAACACTGGGATCTGGAATCCAAGATAACCTATAGCTCAAATACACTTTACTCACCCCCTGCCCATTCTTTACCTTTCAAAGACATAAAACTCTGCAATCAAATCCTGACATCCATCTATGATGCAGAGTAACTTTGGGGATAGGATGATTAATGTGTTTGGGATATATCAACAGCAAAATGCCAAGCAAAAGAGAATATCCCTGGACACAAGTGTAAAACACACGCGCGCGTGCACACACACACATGCACTTCCTCTCTCTCTCCTAGGGGAGAAGCATGCCAACTGGACTTTAAAAGTCACAGACTATAGGAGTACCAAGAAAGGGCTGTGGGAGTTGCTGTCACCATCCCTGAAGAGATCACCATGGCAACGAAGGCCAACAAGATGCTGTATTAAATACACAATTGGAAACGTTTCTTTCTGAACAAGCACAGCACACCTAGCCTGCACCACTCAAGCCAATGGTTTTCAACCCTGGCTGCACGTTTGAATCACCCCTGCCGCTCTCTCACTGTTCAGATGCCCAGGGCCCACTCGACATCTCACAGAATTGGAATGGGTGGGGTGTGGGGATTAAGCCTTTGTGGTTTTAAGAAAGCTCCCCCAGTGATTCTGATGCTCCAGCCCAGGTGCACAGTCATTGCCTCAGACTCAGAGAGAAGTAGCAATGGCCCAGGGAAGAGAGACAGAAGGGCTGGGTGTGAAGATGGACCAGCTTGGAAAACCACTCTCGAAAAATAGAAGCTAAGGGGTCATTTGACTGGAGCTTAAAGAGCACACATATGGGGCAGTCCCTAAGGCTTCAAAATGCATAGGCAAGAAAGCCCTTGTTTATACAGGAGATAATAAATTAAACATCTCAGCAGGCTGTACAAGCCAAAAAGCCACTAAGATTTACGTCCTGAGGACAACTATGCCAGAACTAGTGTCAGAGGCAAAGTGCTAAGTAAGTGTGGCATTTATTAGACAAAAACTTTAAGTATAAAGCATTCCATTCCTCTATTTTACACTTACCATTCAATTTAGCAATTAAAAGCTCACGTGACAGCCCATGTACTAGAAATGGTATCCCTGGAAAACAGGAATCCACAATTTTCCCTTTGTGCTCAAAAGTATACCTCACAATACGGGTCCTCCGTGATGAATTCATTCATTTATTCAACAAACATTTCTTGGATACCTACTCTGTGCCAGGCACTGTTCTAGACGTAGGGAATCCATCAGTGATCACGACAGAAAGAAATCCTTGCCCTTATGGAGCTTGTATTCTTGAAGGGGTAGTCAAACAAACAAGGCAACTTCGACTGTCAGGTGATGATATGTACAGGGGACTAAAATAAAGTGGGATAAAGGGGATAGGAAATGTGGGTCCAATTTAAAATAGGTGGCCAGAAAAGTTCTCCATAACAATATCTGAGTAAAACCGGAAGGAGGTGCAGGAGTGAGCCACAGGGATATCTGGGAGAAGGCTGTTTCAGGCAGGGGAACTGGGAGGTCCAAAGGCATAAAGGAGATGAGTGTAGAGTCCATTCAAGGGACACTGAGGAAACCAGACTGATTCAAGCAGAGCAAGTCAGGGAGACAGTGGTGGGATGGGAGGAAAGGGAGGTGTAAGGGGGCTACTCTGCTTCTGGGCTGAGTTGTTAGACGAGCAAAGATGGATGGGGGGCCCAAGGGGTGCAAACCAGCGTTGGTGGCGAGAAGTGGTCACCTTCTGGAAATATTTTAAGATAGAACTGACAGCATTTGCTGTGGCATATGAGAGGAATGAAGAGGCAACTTCACGGTTTTTGGCCCGGGCAATTCAAAGAATGGACTTGCCATTTACTACAAATGGGAGGAAGACTGTGGAGTGGGCAGGTGTTGGTGGCAAAGAAAGGGATTTTGTCTGATGATCTGATGTGCCCATGAGACATTTAAAGGCAGATGCCAACTATGATGTTGGATATGTTGAGTCTTGAGTTTGTGAAAATTAACAAGGGAAAAACCTCACGAGAGCAGACTTGCGGGGCTAGAAAAGGAGGCCAAGAGGGATTGCCTTACCACACAATAGAGATCAGGGGAAGACCTGTCTGTTACAGCCCCCAGCAGAAGAAACATCAACAGGAAAGAAAGATCAATTCCAGGCCCTGACAGAGGAGGTACACTGAATCTTCTATCAGAAATCATCTGCCCCTGTAACTTAGCCAACGAGAAACTGTCATCACCCTGAACTGCTGCTTTTCTCCAACAGACTTCCAATTCAAAACAAGTTCTCGCAACGTCCCCCTTCTCCCTGAAATAAGGTTCCTGTCCTTTACTGTGAGACTCGCTTATGGTTTTGTCAGTGCTTGCTTGTCTTACCTCCAATTCTCTGCTATTCCTGAGTATGCCCACCTTGCTAGTAAGATGGCTGACGATATTATTTTTAAGATCAACAAGTTCAAGAAACCGAATGGGCCGGATCTGTAAATACATACGGTATGTCCTACTGACTCCCATGCCTCCACTCCCTCTCCTGCCTTTAACTGGCTCTTGTAAACTGGAATGCCTCAGCCCTCCCTGGGCCTCTTTGTCTTGTGGAAGAGATACAGCCCAAGGTGGCAGGGGGTGTGGGGGTGTGCATGGGGGGACTGGGCTCTGAGGCCAGACGACCCGAGTCACCCGTCCCTGCTGCTCACAAGCTGTGTGACCTGCCTTGGACACGTAACTTCAGCGCCCTAACTTGGTTTCCTCACCAAGAGGACCGGCTAACAGTACCTACTTCACCGATCTTGGGTGAGGAGTATTACAGGACAACAGGATTCAAAGACTTTGAAAGGTACAGGTACTACCCCGGAACGCTCCGCCGGGGTGGGCATTTATTGTTGCAGTCATGCATTCTTACAGTTCAGTACGGAAACCTCCGGACACCCCCGGGGAGCAGGGAGCGTGGTTCGGGGGAAGAGGGCCAGGCAGGTAGACGGCTTGCCAGAGCTACGGGTGTGCACCTAGAAACGGAGGGCGCTAAAAATAGGCCTCGCAAGTCCTGAGGCTACCGCGATATCAACCCCACTATTGACTTAAGCAGACATCAGCTTATGGAGGGCTTTCTCCGGAGGATTTGGAACCGTAACCTTGTCAAAAACGCTCAGGTGGGATGTCAGCGCTCCAGAGAAGAGGGAATTCGCACAGTCCGTCTCCCTCTCTCCCCCTCTCTGGAAGTGCAGCGAAAAAGGGCCAAAAAGCAGCCGGGGCGTTCAGGGATCCACATCCTGCGGCCAGGCCTAAATGCAGGGAGCTGAGACGCGACTCTCAGGTCGCCACTAACGATCTGGGGGAACTGGCGGGAATTGGGGCCGAGTTCGGGGGAGTGGGGAACAGACCAGGTGTCTTCCATCCCGGGCAGGGAGCAGACCCGCTTCGGATGAGAACCCCACAGCATCCGGGGGTGGGCTTCCTCGGCGCCGGGCCGGGGAAAGGGACAAGCCGATCCCCGGGAACGACGGGGCGCGGGAGGGAGCGCGGTGCGCTGGGCGACGACCAGGCCCGGAGGTCTATTTACATCTGAGGCCACGGCGCTGAGGCCGCGCCTCCCGCCCCCTTCAGGCCCCGGCCTAGCCCGGGGAGCTGAAGGGCCTCAGAGCCGTGGCTCCAGCGGCCTCCCAAGCCCTCTGGCCGGACGGTGGCAGGGCCGAGGCTGCCGGGAGTGATGGGCCGGGCCGGTGAGCCCGGCCTGAGGGGACGCAATGGGGGGCGGTGGTGGGGCCCGCTGGGCCGCTATCCCGGAGCACACGGCCCCCCGCCCTCCGGGGTGCTCACCCCTCGGGCTTGTGGCCCTTCGGTCTCCCGCCGCCCGTTCCCTGGCCGCCAGCTGGCCCCCGACGGCGCCTCCCCTACCTTCGTTCGCCAGGTCCGCCATTTTACTTCCTTAAGCCCTCCCACAAGGCCCCGCGCCGGCCCGGGCTCGCTTGCTTTCTGCCAGAAACTCCCGCGCGTGCGCACTTCGCGAGCTGACTCCGAGCCGGGGGCCGGCAGCTCGCGCCTGCGCGCTGACACCGGCGCGGAGTCGCGCTCCGGCGGGCGGGCCCGGCCCGGCCACACTCCGAGCACGCGCCTGCGCACTAACGGCCCCCCACCGCCTCCTTTTCCCGCCGACCAAGGGGGCGGGGGCAGGGCGCATGCGTAGTGAGCGTCGCGCGCATGGGGGAGCCAACGTTCTCTGGGGCGGCGCGGAGGGGGCTGTGTTTCGACGCCCGAGCTTTCTGCTCGTTTCCCGGGAGTTCCTCGCGGTGGAACCGTGAGCCGCCGAAGGAGCCGCGACCGAGGCCTTCCCCGAGGTGAAGCTCTGATCTGTGGGGGGCGGGGGAGGTCTTCCACGTGCGCAGAGCTGGCAGGTGGCCTTCGGGGCGCCGCAGTTTCCCCTTCCGAGGGCCCAGTTATTCAGGGGAGCGGGTTCTTCAGGTCACGTGGGCGGTGGGGGAAGTTGGGGAGGGGCAGAGGGATCGGTCGGGGAGGGGCCGCTGAGGGCGGGGCCGGGGAGGGACACCGGGAT
>LNAC01000276.1:4178788-4198166 GCA_002007465.1 Ailurus styani
GCGCCTGGGTCTGGGAGCCGGGCCGAGGGAAGGGGTCGGGCTCACCCGCCGGGAGTCTGTCCGCACGCATTCCTGGCTCCGCTCGGGGGCCGGGACCCAGGCGTCGCGGGGCCGGGCCAGCCTCGCCTCTCTCCCCGGGGAACCGCGCCGCCTCCTGTCGGGTCCGCGCTGCGATCGCGCCCGGCGCCAGGCAGGGGAGTCTTTCAACAATATGAACTAGATCAAGCTCCCATCCTTCCTCCGCGCGCCCAGAGAGCTTGCTCCCGAATTTGGAGTAAATTCTAAATCTCTCGTTAAGGCTCACGAAGCTCCCTACGCTTTGCTCTCATGCCCCGCTCTTGCTCGGCGCAGTTTAGCCACGCGGGTCTTTCAGGCCTGGGAGCATGCCCTACTCCTTCCAGCCTCCGGGTCTGCGCACCTGCCGAGCCGTCTGCCGGGGCTTTGCGTCCCGGGTCTAACCATCCGCTGTGAGTCCCAGCTCCACGCCTCTTCCATTGTGATCTAGACAAGGAGGTCCTACAGCCTCTTGGCCGCATGTGGCCTGTGAGCGCAGAATGGTTTTACGCTTTCTTTCAGTGGTTGGAAAAAATCGGAAGAAGAAGATGATGATTTCACAACATGTGTAAATTGGATGAAATTTAAATTTCAGTGTTCACAAATGACACTTTATTTGAAAATAGTCACACTAATTTACATATTGCTTGGGGCTGCTTTTCAAGCTGCAGCAACAGTGATGTCTCCTTTCTACCGGAGACAGGCCAGCGAAACTTAAAATGTTTGCCATTTGGAGGGGCCTGGGTGGCTCAGTCGGCTAAGCGTCTGTCTTCGGCTCAGGTCATGATCCCAGGGGCGTGGGGTTGAGTCTGCCTCAGGTTCCCTGCTCCGCAGGGAGTCTGCTTCTCCCTCTGCCTCTCCCCTCACTTGTGTTTTCTCTACCCACCTCCCATAAATAAATAAATAAATAAAAATCTTTAAAAAATTTATTTGGCATTTGGGTCTTTACAGAAAATGTTTGCCAACCCCTAGTCTACATGGTTGCCCTGTATGCATCTGTGGGACCTATGGGGTTTGGCAGATGTTTAATAACTGCTTCTCTGGGGGAGAATGTGTGTGTCAGTATGTGTGTCTGTATATGTGATTTATATGTGTGCTTCTGTGGTACAGTTTATTGTAAATTTTACTTATATTTTCCTATCACTTTCTTAAGGCTAGAACATAATAAAACAATGAAATGAACCCTGGTTTGTAGCGCTGGTTTTCTTGGTGTAAATTCTTCAACCATGGCTGATTTCAGTCTACTAATGTGAACATCACTAACTGCAGAGCTAGGAAAAGATGCTCAGAACACACTATATTTGTCCCCCGAGCTTGCTATGTTTTCCGTGTGGTCCCCAAATCAGCAACATCAGCATCACTTGGAAGCTTCTTAGAAATACAGAATCCCAGGTCCTAAACCAGACCTTAATCAGAATCTACATTTTAACAAGATACCCAGGGGTTTCCTATGCATGTTAGACCTTGAGAAGCACTGTTCAGAAGCTTTCATTTATTTGGGGGGGGTGAGAAATGGTTAATACTATTAAGAATTACACTAGCGTTATTTAATAGACGCCTTGTCTCCTACCCTAGATTTTGCCACCAAAATATAAGCACAGGCCACAGACTTTGAGTTAAAAGTTCTCTAGGAATAGCTGGAATGTCCATGCTTGAAAGGACCCTGGTGGTCATTGAGTCCGTCAGGTCTCCAGCAGTGAGTGTGTAGGCTTAGGTTTTCCCATTTTTAATTTGTTGGTTTCATTACATTTCATTTGATATATATTTTCTCTTGGGTAGATCTTTTTGGCTTTTGCCGTGTGTCTAAACTCTGACCCTTAATGAACTTAATACTTTTCTTTACAGGCCTTTTTATTGATTTACGTTTACATTAAACAGAGTATATCACCATCCAAATAGAAAACCACTAAGCCAGGAGTAGGACATAAGTGTGCAAATAAACATGAAAACAAACAACATTTTTAAATTCTGGGTAGACATTATTGACTGCCAAGGTGCTAAGCCCCAAGCCTGCTTTTTCTTTGATGTAGAGAGAGATTAGCACAGTATTAGAGGGTTATTAAAGGCATGTTATCACTCGGTGGAAACTCTCCGAGACACGATGAGAAGTACTGAAAGAGAACTGAAAACCGGATAACTGTAAATCGTGATTCGGTGTCATCTAATGCAATGTCTGTGTGTCTCCTGAAGTCATTTCATATACCACATTCATCCCACACTTCAGGCAACTCCCAGCAACACGTCATCACTTGTTAAATATAACCCAGTTGAGGTTTTTCGAGGGACATAGATGATAAACCCATCAGCCTGACAAGCCAACTAAATTTCCACTGGTTTCACAATCGTCCCCAAAGTGCCAACGGCTGCCAACACTCACCCCTTAGGCCTGTTCTTGCTTTGTCTGGTCTCCTCTAAGAAATTAACTTAATCAATAGTTATTTATTTATTAAATACGTATTTGTTTATCACTTACTGGTGGTAGTTGGAAAATATGGTCCCGAATTCTTTGACCCTCTTTCCATCAAAAAAGTGAGGTCCCTGTTCCTTTCCCTTGAGTGGAGGTTGACTTATTAGTGGTGGATGAATAGAGTACAGTGAAAAATGACATTGTAACCTATGAGGCTAGGTCATACAGGGACAGAGGATGCAACTTTCATCTGCTTTGCCGGAACAGCAAACCTGAAAACCTTCAGTCTTGTAAACAGTCCCATCTGCCCTGAGCCACCATGCTGTGAGGAAGCCAAGACACAGAAACCCTGAGAGCACTGCCCAGCTAGCCCCTCCTGTTCCCCACACACAGAAGGCATGAGAGACATTAAATGGTGGTTGCTATTACAAGCCCGTGAGACTAGGAGACAGGTGTCACACAGCAATGCACATCCATGACGCTGCTGTGCATCAGGCACTGTTCTGCATGTTGGGGCAAAGGATGAACAAGACAGACCCTGGCTTCCTGGAGCTTTGATATTGCTGTCCGGAGTTTTGCATTCTTTTGTAAGGAGATTTACAATAGGCAAACATATGAGATAGTGACTAGTGCTGCAAAGAAAATAAAACTGCATATCGTGACAGTGAGAAAAAGGGGATGTTGGGGTGCCTGGGTGGCTCAGTTGGTTATGCATCTGACCCTTGATCTCAGCTCAGGTCTTGATCTCAGGGTCATGAGTTCAAATCCCATGTTGGGCTCCACGCTGGGCAAGGAGCCTACTTAGAAAAGAAAGGGAGGCAGGGAGGAGAGAAAAGGGAAGTCCCCTCTGAGGAGGTGGCACTTAGTAGAAGATCTGTAAGTGCAAATGTCCTGAGGCAGGACCCAGCTTGGTGAGCTGGAGGAGCCATGAGGAGCTCAGTGTGGCTAGGGCAGAATGAGGAGATGAGGTCAGGGAGGGGGCATGCAGGACCTCGTAAAGTGACGAGTTTGGAGTTTTTCCTAATACAAAGGTGGGGAGTGGGAAATGGAAGGATCCAAACGATCTACCCGAAACTGCCGATCGACTGGCTTCTCAGCTGCCTGCTTCCTCCTTGGATCACCAAGGGACAAGTCTGAGGACCCCCTGAGCCCCGGCTGGGCTCTGAGAACTGTGAACTTCCCTTCACAGCCATGTTCTAAAAGGCTTCTCTACTTGGGCTCCAGTAAAAAGGGCCTTCACAGCTGCAATTAGGTTCTCATCTTCCCTTCATGAGCAGGTCTTTGCTCTGTGCCCAGCCCACACTGAGATTGGGGCCCCAGAGATTAATCAGCTACACAGTTCCCCACCCTCAAGGAGCTCAGAGTCAGGTGAGGGCAAGGGGAGTCATCCTGGGTTGCCTCCTCCACGAAGCACCCTCCCCTGCCCTCCCTCAGTCCACACAGGTGGAGTTTCTGACAGCAGGATGTCCGACGCTAATGCTGATGGGGGGGCCCTGACACAAGCTGGGTGCGTCAGCTTCCCTCACTCCCATATTCTGCTGCAGCTAAATATAGTATGGGGTTGGGAGGAAATACTATATTTTACTTGTAATTTTTAAAAATCTAACTTTTCTATTTAAAATGCACTTAAACGAAAAGTTGCAAAAATAGCACAAAAAATTCTGTATAGTCTTTGATGTGGGGAACAAAAGCAAAAGAAAAGTACTAAATTCCTTACTACTTACAGCCTATTGACAAGTCCTTGAAACAGGCAGAGTGACATTCTTCTAGGGACTCAACTGCCTTTATTTTAATACTTTGCTAAGGGCAAAAGGCAATCTTAGCCTGCCCCCCGGGACCCTGTAAGTCTACTTTAACATATAAAAATTCCTTTGAAATTCCTTTATCTCTACCCCCTGCCAAGATACATGCTGGCAGTCTTCCCCCAATCATATAACCCATTGATACACATCTGAAGGGTCTCATGACTAAGGTTTTATTAGTAATGAATACATGATATTTTCCTAACAATAGCTACCCCCTTAAGGTCCTGGAAACCTTGCTTCCAGAATTCCTTAGAGACTTACGCTATCCCTAACCACCTCCCAACTTGAAAGTATGTAATGGGCCACTCCTCATGACCCCGGTGCAGCTCTTTCTGCCCTTGGGTCTTGCTCCTGTGCTTTAATAAAACCACCTTTTTTGCACTAACGACATCTCAAGAATTCTTTTCTTGGCCATTGGCTTCAAACCCTAACATCTTTCCTATGTGAGTCTTAATCAAGCTTCCCTAAATATTGACATCTTATGTAACCACAGTGCAATGATCAAAACTAAGAAATTCACATTGATGCAATACTATTCATGAATACACAAATCTTATCTGACTTTCAACCATTCATCACTAATGGTTTCTTTTCCTGTCCCAGGATCCAGTGCAGGATCTCACATTACACTCAGTTATCAGTTGTCCTTTGTCTCCTTCAATCTGGATCAGTTCCTCAGTCTTATTTTTTCTTTTTTCTTAAAGATTTTATTTATTTATTTGACAGAAAGAGATTATAAGTAGGCAGAGAGAGGAGGAAGCAGGCTCCCCACCGAGCAGGGAGCCCGATGCGGGCCTCGATCCCAGAACCGAGATCATGACCTGAGCCGAAGGCAGAGGCTTTAACCCACTGAGTCACCCAGGCTCCCAGTCTTATTTTTTCTTGACCATGACACTGGTATTTGGAAGAATGCCCCTTAATTTTGGGTTTGATTCACGTTTCCGCATGATTAAGCTCAGGTTACCAATTTTCGGCAGGAATAACGCAGGAGTGATGCGTCCATCTAGGTGCGTCCCATCAGGAGGCACATGATGTCGATATGTATCATTCGTGATGATAATTCAGATCACTTGGTTTAGATAGCCTCTGCCAGGTTACTACTTTTCCTAATGTAATTACTAAGTATCTCATGGGGAGATACTCTGAATCTATGTAAGTAAATAGGGAATATTTGAGGAAGAGAAGGGGAGGCAGAGGAGGGAAAGAAGGAAGCTGGCTCATTCAATCTGTTGCTTGTGGTCTTTCCTAACTTGCATCGTTGTAATTTATTAAACAAAACTGCTCCCTGTCTAGGCAAAAAGCCCAGCTTTCCGTGTTCCCAGGGGAAAAGGAAGCGGCCATGTCGCACAGTGACCACTGGGGGGCAGCAGAGGATTGGGAAGCCATTCAGTTCCTCCTAAGTAACTGAACATGTTGGGGACTCAAAGGCTCTGGATCAGCTGGGGGATCTTAGTTGGGGATCTGGCATTTCCCACGAACCAGGTCAGGTAGGCGCTGGCGCACCAGCAGAGACGGAACCTGTCTTGGTTGAGCTGCACTTGCTGCTCTGTGGATTCCACGCCCAGTCCTCTTACACAGTGCCTCTCCGTCCTGGGAGGACTTCAGGGGGGACAGGGGATCCCTTCTGAATCCAACTGCAAAATTCACGGGTAGTGAGGGTGTGTCGATTTGGACACTGGTTGCAAAACCCCAAAACAGTTCTGGCAAATGTAAGCAAAGGGAGAATTTGCTGGAAAGTTATGAAGATCCTCCTGAGATCAAGGGGAAAAGAAGAAACTGCGTAGGCTCCAGTGGGTCTTGCCAGAGAACCCCCACACTTCTGTTGCTTTCGGTATTACATCAGCTCACAATTCAGACTTCTAGGAGAAAGCGTTGGGTGGGTCCAGCACGGTGGAGCACTTTATTACCCTGTGCCCCCCACCCTGCTTCCCCCATCGATCCAGGTCATGCCTCCAACTATTTACTAATCAACTCTTGAGTGAATGCCTCCAGGTGCCCGGCTGCTGGTCTGAGAAGCCATATGTCGTTTGAGATACCCAAGCGGAGCTGTTGGGTGGGCAGTCATACGTCTGAGAGCTGATGGAGGGGAGCTCTCAATCTATTTTGATCTATTTTGAGTGATCTATCTCACTCCTGGAATGAAACCCTAAGTCCTGGCTAGGATCCAGGAAGCCCTCCATGTCGCCCTCCCCCCCCCACCTTATAGCCAGTCATACTGGCCTCTTCACTGCTCCCCACGGTGCCAAGCCCATTCCCTCCAGTGCCCACGTAGAGGTAGTATTTAAATTCACGGGAGAAGAGTTGTTCCTCAAAAGGGAATCAGGGTGTTATTCCAAAAGAAGGTGGAATGGCTGCTAGACAGCAAAACCCCACAGACATCTATCACAGAGGATTCTGGAAGAGACCCATGACCTCAAAATAGGTTGAGAAGTACTGCTTAGTACTTGTGGCTTTTGATACATATGTATTCAATATATTCAAATGTATTCAATACAATTCAATGCAATGTATTCAAATGTATTCAATACATTTCCTACATCCAGTACGTTGTACATTAGGCTGAAATGGCAACCCAATACCTGTGTATGTATACACACATATTATACTGAAACAACTTTACAAAGTTAGGTTTATTTTTGTTCCATCAACACTTCTCATGTTTTCTACTTCTATCCTGGTCCATTAAAAAACAAACAAACAGGGCACCTGGGTGGCTCAGTGGGTTAAGCGTCTGCCTTCGGCTCAGGTCATGATCTCAGGGTCCTGGGATCGAGCCCCGCATTGGGCTCCCTGCTCAGCGGGGAGCCTGCTTCCTCCTCTCTCTCTGCCTGCCTCTCTGCCTACTTGTGATCTCTCGCTCTCTGTCAAATAAATAAATAAAATCTCTTAAGCAAACAAACTAAACTGGTCATAACCCACCGACTTGATTTCATAACCCCTCAATCTGCTGTTAGGCACTGGGCTCTAGCGGACCTCTTGCTTCTGCCTGCTCCCCTCCCCCGCTGTCTCCACCACCCGCTCCCTCCCCCTCATTTGTACCACCTTAGCAAGTACCTCAGCAAGTAGCCTTGCTTCAGGCTTATGTATAATCCACTGTACCAGAAAAATTTTTCTAAAGCCTGGCTCTGATTAGAAAAAAAAAAAAATTCTGGTGGTGCCCTCCTGAATGGATTTCTCTTCCCTTTGGCCACGACTTAGTGTTCCTCCGTGTGTTTTCTTTCCTCCTTTCCCCTGCCTTCCCGTGATTACCATGAATAGCACCTTCTCCCAGAAACCTTTACTCACTCAGTCACTAAACGTTTGCCGAGCCTACGTATACACTGTGTTAGATTTCGGGATGTACTGTATTGAGCAAGGCAGACGAGAGCTACTCACCCACAGTGGGTATAAGGGATCCTAATCTAGTGGGAGAGCTTCCAGGAAGGCTTCCTGGAGGAGGTGTCAATCAGGAGAAGAGCTAAAGAGGCAGGCATGTATGTGTGAAGGTGTGGAGGTTAGGTGGGAAGACCAAAGAAGGTGAAAGAGCCCCAGATGAGACCGTGGGCTGAGTTCCAGGAGCAAGAAATAAGAGCACTGAGTGGGTAAGGGTTTGTGTGAGGCGTGGGGAGAGGAAGACAAGTGATAACGGATGGGGTTGCCAAGGTTCAAAAGATGCAGGGGACTGGTCATCATGACAGTTCTCCCACCTGGTGGTTCTCACCTGGGGCCCATTCTGCAGCCCCACCCCCTCCAGGGGCTACTGGGTGCTGTCTGGAGACATCTGTGGTTCTCATGACCAGGGGAAGGAAGGTGCGCTTGGCGGGGGGTGGGTGAGGCCAGGGAGGCTGCCTCACATCCCACAGTGCCCAGGACACCCCACAGTGAGAATGGTTTGGTCCCAAGTGTCCACAGTGCCGAGGCTGAGACAATTGTTGAGTGCTTACTCCAGTACTAAGTATTAACTTATTTAAAGCTCACAGGGCTGTGAGGTAGGTATTTTTATTACCTTTTTTTCTTCAGATGGAGAATCTGATTTAAGTACAGCTGACCCTTGAACACTATGGGTTTGAGCTGCGTGGGTCCACTTATATGCAGATTTCTATCAATAAATAGAGTGCCGTAAATACCCTTTCCTTATGAGTTCCTTTTTTCTCTGGCTTGCTTTGAGGATACAGTAGATAATGCATATAACATACAAAACATGGGTTAATTGAACATTTATTGGTAAGGCTTCCAGTCAACAGTAGGCTATTAGTTAAGTTTTTGGGGGGCCAAAAGTGATGCATGCATTTTTTTGGCTGCAAGGGGGGTTGGCGGCTTTAACCCCCATGTTGTTCAAGGGTCAGTTGTAATTTACCTGAGGGCACAGCCCATGACTGTGGAGTTGGCACTCAGACTCGCATAGCCTAGCCCTATTTCCCCCACCACGCTGCCTTTCCCGACCAGGAGGAACTGGGGAGTGGCGAGGAGGAAGGAGAGAGTGACCATGTTATGGGTGTTTTGGGGAGGTTGGGGGGGGCAATGCAGGTGGCCCTGGGTTTCTGGTCTGGACGGTTGGATGGATGGTGGGCAGCGCCGTGACGGAGACAAGAGGAGGTGGCCTGAAAGGTCAGATGCTGAGCTCCTGTTTTGCCATGTGGAGGGCAAGTCACCCACACACCTCTGAGCAGTGGTGGGCCGGGCTGCTGTGGGGCAAGTGAGCAGCACATGGACGAGCATTTCCATTTGGGTTTGGACAAGGTCACCGAAGGCGTGGATGGGTGAAGTTCTGGGGTGGGAGCCAGAAGATGGGCAGCAGCCGGAGCTGCAGGAGGAAAAGTGGTGGAGGGGGTGACACCCTCAGCTGGGAGAGTCCCTCCCTTCTTAGCACACCCACAGTGTGTGTGTATGTGGGGAGGGGTGTAGCTTGCTTCAGAGTTGCTTCCAGAGAGTTCCCAGAGGCAAGAATAGCTGTGGGTTCCCCTACGCCCCTCCCCCCTCCCCAGTGCAGCTTACTGAACTCTTGACTACAATCGTCAGGATTGTAATGCAACTCCATGATCACCAGGGACCCAGGTTCCTTCTGTCTCATTGCTTTGCCATCCTTATTATAGGACGCCCATGTCAATCAAGGTCTAAAATGGCTGCTGATGCTCCAGCCATCACAGCTGCATTCCAGCCAGCAGCTTCAATGTTCCCATGTGTACAATATGGGTAACACCTACTGTCAAAAAGAGGAGACTGGACAGAAGCATCTAGTATGGAGTCGTTGTGATTAGTTAGAACCTCCCAGAGGCTCTTGGTAGGACTAGGTTCCCTTTGTTGGTTGGCCCTGTGCCCTGGGTCCCTACCCAGTGGGCCTTCTGGGGGACTTGATAGGCTGTGGGCCTTCGATAAGTCCGCCCTGTTCATCTCCTCTCTGGTTCCTCAGGCAGTGGTCATGAAGGCATCTCCTGTGCTCATTCTGTTGCCAGCCACGCAGGCCCAGGAGCAGGACCCGGCTCTCCTCCTCCAGGGACCCTGCCACCCCAGCACCGGGCCTGGCTCTTGGACAGGGAGGGCGGGGGAGGCGGCTGCTGCTTGGTGCCAGGGCTGGCACTGTTCGGGGGCCTTAGGCTGCGGAGGGCCTGCGGTCACGAACCACGAGAGGATGGGGCGAGTCCGGGTTCTGCTGGGTTCTCAGAGCCTGGCAGGGACTCGCCACAGGGACAGGGCCCGGCTGCCCAGCTAAAGGGGAGTCTGTATGGTCATGTCCTGGGCGTTTCCCAAGACTGGCCACAAAATTTGCCCTGGGCCCAGCGCAAGATGAAAGCGTGGGTCCTTTGTTCGAAAATGATTGAGAATGTCACGATGGGGATGGCAGAGCTCTGAGCCACATGCAGGCCCCTGGAGGTCCCTGCCCAGGGAGGTAGTAGACGATTTTAGTGTCAGCCAGGGGGCTCAGGGCCTCTACTGGGGACACGTGGGCCTGGGGTGGGGCCAAGGCTGAGCATCTGGGGCATGAGGGCTCCTGGCACAGAGGAGCAACTTTTAGGGGCGGCTGACCAGGAATTGTGTCTGGTGTTTCTGGAACATCTTCCTATTTGTGGGCCCTTCATCGTTCCTGAGCCTGTTGGGTCTCCTCTGCAGGGTTCTTCAAAGTCCTTTAATCCCCTGGGTCAGAGCTCCTCCAAACAATGTGGATTCCCAGCCCCCATGGTAATCCCACCAGGCAGCCTCTCTGTGGATGGGGCCTGGGAACTGGCCATGTTAGAACAAGCTCATGCGGTGATTCTTAGGGGATTCCCAAGTTTGGACTCCACCCCTCTACCGAATAAACCCTGGGAACGGGCAGGTTTCACCAGTGCCTGGAGCCGGGGGTCTATTCTGCCGTATCTGATTAAGTCCAGTCTGCTTCCAAATGGTCTTGATCATCCTGGGCTGAGCATTGCTTTCTTGCCATCTCTGGCCCAGAGCTAGCCTTGCTAAATGAAGCTCAGGGAATCTGCTCCTTCTGGAACACTCCCCAGAGAGCCAAGAAGAAAGTGCTGGAGCCCACTGCTTCTTCTCGGAGCCCCACATGGCAGAAGCCTGGCCAGGCTGGCAGTCCAGGGCAGGGGATGGGCCTGGAGGGAGGGAGGTCTGCATTCTCCTGACCACCCTGTGTGTGTGTGTGTGTGTGTGTGTGTGTGTGTGTGTGTGTGTGTGTGTGTGTGCGTGTGTGTGTGTGTGTGTCGGTGAGGAGCTGGAGTGTGGATCGCATGTGTTCACTGCTATGAAACATGAGAGTGGGCTTGGAAGGCGTGTGTCTTTACCGTCATTTGTATTGTTCCTTGTGGAATACTGCAAAGGCAGGAGCCTAAGGCGGGAACCCAGTTAGTACTGCTTAATCCGTGTGGAAGAAAAGGCAGCCCATCACAATCTGTGAACCGTGACCTTAAATGTCTCCCAGAAGGGAGATATATATTTTAAAGACATTCTTTCTGTCTGATTTCAGCTAAGTCTTGAGCTGTAAAACCAGACAAACATTGTGATTATGAGAGACTTTTGGTTTCTAAAACAAGCTCCTAGCTTTTCCTGTCTTTCCCTTCCACACCGCCCTGCACACCTGGAGTGGGCCTAGGAGTGCACAGCTTGTGGGGAAGTAAGGTTTTTTCAAGGCCACGTGAGTTTACATTAGGACCTTCTGCATGAATGAAAAAAAAAATATCGGGGACTGAATATACCTCAATATACATGTTCATAAGAAACATTCTAATAACAATTAGAGCACAAAACTATTGGTATAAACGTATTTCCAAAAGGAGAAACTATGGCATTTCATAAGATGGTGCTTCCTAGACCAGAGGTTTGTCTTTCTTCTTTGCAGTTGGTTTGGGGGAAGAACTCTTGCACGGAGCTAACCGAGTGCAATGTGTTACGGCAGATACATATCTGGAGTGTTCAAAGTTCAAGGGCTGTGCAAGTTCTCGGGATTAATTTCACCCGGTGAAGAGTTTTGACCTTGAGCAGTTCAAGATGGGACTTGTCCAGGGTCAAAGTGCTCCAGGATCGCTAATTCAAAGGCAGGCATTCCAGAAGATTCTATGGAGGGGGAGCCAGGCAGACTTGGCCTGATGGCTTCCCTCTAAAGCGCCAGTGAAACACCAACCACCCAGCCCCATCAGAACAAACTCATTCCAGACCCAGCAGTTTGGCTTGATGTTGGCGTGAACTTAGACAGAACCCAAGTCCTTCCAGTTGCTGATAAAACTTCTGGTTTTGATTCTTAAAGACACCACTATGTCTTGGCATGGGCAGGCCATTTCCGTGACTTGTTCTTCGGGTGATTGACAGCTGCTTCAGGGGACCTTTGGTGTCTGCAGATGGGGCTCCTGGAGGCCAGGTTCCACGTCTCAGCCCAGCCGGCAGGGCAGGAGGCCCTGGGCACAGCGTGGAGATGGTCCCTTCCCACCACGGGGCACCAAAGCTGGGGCTCTGTGGACACCGGTCAGCTCAGTACTGCCCAACGGCTGCAGGACACCCCTTCCCTCCGGGATCCAAGTTTTAAAAAAAGAATGTTGGAAGCTGGAAGCAGCTGAACCGCGGAGCAGCCCAACGTGGAGGTGCCAGCTCGTCTGGCACGGCCCCTTGCAGCTCTCAGAAGGGATGCGGAGACTCCGACCCAAGTTCACGGTCCGGCAGAGGAGAGGGTAAGAACACTCAGAAGGAAAAGATGACCCAGGTGGCACCAGGTGAGCAGCTCAGGCACTTGGGAGCCCGACGTGACCTTCTGCTGTGGGTAACGCCGGGTTTCTTCTGGAGGAAGAGCGTGTCCTTTGAGGGTGCACTGGCGCCCCCGTGAGGCAGAGCCAAGGCCCCACCATCTAAGAGGCCCTATTACAGTAGAGCTTGGAGGCCAGGTCTGGAGCCCGGGGAAGGCACCACGGAGCTAGATGCCCTGCAGGGAGTGGTTCGGGTCACTTCGCTCCCGCTTCACCAGGGGCTCGCCCAGGCTGCGGGCGTCGGAGTCGGCCTCACTGCCACGATCCTCGCTGAGGTCATCTGCAGGGTCAGTGTTGGGGATGAGGGGTGTGGGCGCGGGGCGCAGGAGGGAGGGAGAGAGAAGCACGTGCTCGGAGAGGTGCACAGGCGTGGACGCTGCCCTGCAGCGCCCAGAGAGGCCTTGTTCCCGGACACCTCCCTTGGCCAGTGTCCGTGTGCTGGGTCCCACTGCTGGCAGGGCACCCCCTCAGCAGTTGGTGCCCCTACCACGTGGGGCAGGGAATGGGCTGGGGTAGGGGCAAGTGGATGCAGGCGGCCCAGGGCTGGGGCCCTGCTCCCGGGCCTGATGTGGAGGTGCCTGGGGAGCAGGGTTAGACGGCGGCCCAAAGCAGCCACCCGAGGACAAGGTGCGTGGCTGCTCCCCTGAGCCCTAGCAGGGCCGGCCCTGCACAAGCATCCCCGGGACACCTGGTGCCCAGGCCTCACCAGCCTGTCTGGGTGTGAGCTCCTAAAGGCCCTCAACCCGCCCTGGGAGCCGCCTCGATCTCCGCCAGGCCCAGGGTGGGAGGAAGAGGCCCTGGGAGAGCCTCGAGGAGAAGCCATGGCCACACCCACCTTTATCGAGCAGCGTCAGTGACAGGGAGGCGAGATCGTTGAACTGAAAGAGAGAAGCCCAGAGTCAGGGGCCTCCGTGGAGGGGCTGGGTCCTGGAGAAGGTTAGTGGTGTCCTCTGTCCACAGTTACAGGCTTCGCTTCCCCCAGGGGAAGGGGCGCTGAGCCTGCTGTGTCCCCTCTGGCAGCTTGTGGGTCTTGGGTGCCGACTGCGCAGGCCACCGAGAGGACAGGGACTGTGGCCTCTGAATGGTGGCAGGCTTATTATGTACCAAAGCTCTCTGAGCATTACCGCATTTCTCCCTCAACCCCCCACGGCCCAGGAATTCCGCTCCTAGGAATGTACCCCAAAGAGATGAAGACAGGTGTTCAAACGGGAACGTGTGCGTAGATGGTCACGGCAGGCCAAAGCCGTAAACAACTCATGTGATCATCAGCATATGAATGGATAGAGCAAAATGTTTACTGGCCATAGAAGGAGTGAGGCAAAGATAGTGCTACAGTGCGGCTGGCTGGACCTCAAAAGTATTCTGTTGAGTGAAAGATGCCAGACATGAAAGGCCACGCCACATGTGACTTCACTGTGTGGATTGCCCACGACAGACAGATCCTGACAGAGAGGTGGGTAGCAGATACCAGCGTCTGGGGGGAGGGATGGTGGTGACTGCTAACAGGGGTGGGCTTTGCCTTTGGGGCGGTGGAATGTTCTAGAATTAGAAATGGTGGTTGCACAATTCTTAATGTACTAAATGCCACTGAATTGTTCACTTCAACATGGTCAGGATGGTACACTTTCTATGTACTTTCCAACAGGAGAACCACCCCGCACCCCCAGCCGGGTGTTCCAGGCCTCATTTCAGGGCCAGGATCGCCCTCGGTGGCAGAGGACAGGTGGGAACCAGGTCAGTTGGCTCCAGCATGTGAGCTCTTTCCCCACCCACGGGCCTCCTGCAAGTGTCCTCTCTTTGGGCCGCCCGCTGTGTCACACACATTGCCCACGCTGTCCTGGGGTCCCCAGGGCAGGAGGGGCCCTCACCTCTCCCATCACGGCAATGGGCGTCTCTCCGGTCGCCTCTGCGACGCGGTGCTCCACCAAGTAGAACATGTACTCATCATAGAGCAGGCGGATCAGGTGGAAGGAGCCAAAGCTGGCGGCGCTACGCAGCGTGAGGTCGCGGATCACCATGGAGCTGCGGGATGGGCAGACAGAGGCTAAGGGCACCTTCCGGAGAGCACGGAGTCACAGGCAGGCCATCCAGCCAGGCTTTTCGGGGGGCGCCAGAGACCCACGGGGGGCCTGCCAGCCACCCAGGTCACCCCTGTGTCCGTTGTGACAGAGGTGGGGGCAGGCGGGGGTGGGGGAGGTGCGCAGGGCGGTCAGCTGTAAGCAAGGGGCCATGGAAACGTGACATTGTGTCTCTGTCCATCACAAGCCTTAGCCAATGGCCTGTGGTCAGTTGTAGTGCCCGGCCTTCCCTCCTCCTGCGATTCCCTCCCATCCAGCCTTCGAGCCTCGGTCAGGGGTTCAGGCGCCTAAAACAAGACAGAACTTGAGGGAGCTTTCGCCTCTTCCATCTGCACCCGGGGCTGCCAAGCTGTGGCCCCAAATCCAGACCAGCTCCAGCCCACTGCCCATTCCTCCACAGCCTGCGCACTACAAATAGGTTTTACAGTTTTAAATGGTTGGAAACACAGTCCAAAGAAGAATTATGTCCCCGTGAAAAGTACCTGAAATCCACAGTTTAGTCTCTGTAAATAAAGTTTTATTGGCATGTCGGCCATGCCTGTTTATTTACATGTCGTGTACCGAGAAAAGTTTCTTTCTTTCTTGGAAATACTTACTATCTGATTCTTCACAGAAAATGTGACACCTGATCTAAAGGAATGAGATCACTTGGCACCCGACCCCGAACTCTGGCCCCCAACACCCGGCGGCCCCACCTCAGCTTCCCCACTCATCGCTGTGGTGGCAAAAGAACCGGGAGGGGACAAGGTAGGGAGGAGGCGTGTGTGAGCCCCTGACAGAGTCACCGAGTGAGGGGCCCGCACCGCAGCGGCTCTGACGCCCTGTGGCCTGGGACTCTGTTTGGCAGCAGGGGCAAGACAGGTGGCTTCAGCAGACTGAGGATTTGGGAAGGCTGAGCCAAGGCCGCCAAGGAGGGAAGCCAGGTGCTGCCCATCGCGTCCAGACCAGCAGGTGGGAGGCCAAGGTCGCCTGAACGTGTGTGGACCCAAAGGCCGCGTCAGTGGACAGAGCGGAATGGCTTGGGATTTGGGATGTTTTCTCTCCAGAAGCTGCTTGGCTCTGTGGGGCCAAGCCCCCAAAAGGTAAACAAGTGAACTTGGATTTGGGGTCCCCGGGGCAGGGGGCGGTCTCTCCGCGTGCCCCCTTCCCCAGCCCTGGGAGCCGTGGCCTGGCGGTTAACGAATGCCTCGCGTCAGCCAGAGGAGAGCGCAGGTCGGGGAGGGAAAGTCGCCGGCCAGGTGCTGCTTCCGGCCGCACACTGCGCCTTCCGCGGGTTCTCTTGGAAGCCGGGCCGGACTTACCTGTAAAAGGACCATTTCAGAAGGAACTGGCGGGCGGCCTTGGGGAAGCTGGGGCTGCCGGCGTGCTGCTTTAGGACCTGGGTGACCACGTTGTCCAGCCAGGTGGCCCACTGGTCCAGGGAGCTCTGCCGCTGTAGGGTCAGCTTGAAGTCCTGCTCCAGCCGCTGCACCACGCTCTCCTCGCACTGGCACACCCACGAGGCCTGCTCCTGCGCGGCGTGGGCGCCCGGTCAGTGTGGGCCGCCCCTCCCCCCACCGGACCAGCACCGTGCAGGGGAGCACGGGGACCAGCAGCCAGAGAGGGAGCCTGCCCTGGTTCTAAGCGTGTGAACCCCTGCTTCCCGGGGCCAGAGCTCAGATCACACACGGTGTGTTGGCGGTGTTTTACTTGAAGTGCTCGCTTCTCTAAAACCGTGCGTGTGTGTTTAGTGGATGAACTCGGAGCCTGAACTCGGCACGAGTGTCGCGGTGGCAGGACGCGCGCGAACACAGCCTGCGCTTTCCGGAGCCCAGAGGAGAGAGCTGTGCAGATGGCCGCAGGAGGGTAGATTCTTAAAGAGGGTGAACCAAGGTGTGGGTCCCAGCCCCCGGGGCCTGGGGCCCTGGGGGCGCTGCAGGGGGCTTCCGCCCTGACCGTTTCTCACGCATGCTGGGTTTTGCTGCTGGTTGCATTTTATGGTTTTGAGCGTTTTTCTGGAGGCTGGAAGGCGAGGCCAGCGGGGTGGGGGTCCCGCACGCGCGCTGTCGCTGGGCCGCAGCCGGGTCCCCGTGCCCCACCCCAGGCCGCGGGGGACGGTGTTGGAGAAAGGCACCTGCACGTTGGCGAAGTCCACGCGGTTGAGGTCACTGAGCATCTGGTTGATCTGCGAGGTGTTCTGCAGCACCGCCCGGGCTGCCTGGGCCAGGTGGTTGAGGGACGTGTATCTGCGCAGGGTCTGGGCGAAGGCGCTGACCACGCCCACCTGTGGCCGATTGGGGCGCAGAGGTGAGGCGGGGCGGGGCATGGCAGGAGTTCGAGAATTCGAGAGTTCCGGTGAGAGCTGGTTCTCTCTTCTCCCTGGAGGGCGCCTGGGCTCCAGGGCAGTGCAGAGGGCAGGGGGCAGAGGGACCCACCGTTCCGACAGTCTCACAGTCTCGAGGACCCGAGGAGTGAGAATAAATGGAGGACACGATCCTCACCGAGCCATCTGGCATGTAGAGCAGACGCCACGGCATCGGTGAGCGGGCACTCGAGACAGGTGAGTTTTTTCTATGCTGCTGTTTCCAGAGTTCCTTTGGCTCTCTGGAGTGGCCCAGGGCGGGGCGGCTACAGATTCCTGGGTGCCACTGGGTCACGCTTTGTGGGGGTGGGGCCTGGGAGTCTGAGATTTTGACCATGACCTTGGCGACTCCATGCACCCTGAGGTTTGAGGGTTGCTGTTCTAACAGATTGCTCCAGACTGTGGTCAGGGAGGCCCGATGCTCAGAACGTGGCCTCGCCTGTACGCGGGTCTCTAAGAGCCGCTGGTGAGAGTGGCAGTCACTGTCTTCTGTGCATGGGGGCCCGCTCGCCACATCTTAAATTATGCTTTGTGGCCAAGACTATGGCAGCAAGGGTGACAACCAGGAGATTAAGCCCTCCCTCCTCTGAGGCGCATAGGAACATTCTCTCTGTTCTGAATCCACCCAAATGCATCACAGTAAACGGCAGCGTCTGTCGCGCCCCTCCCTGCAAGTGTCCGTCCCACATGGCCCGCATCCGCGAGGCTTCCTGTGGGGGCGTGGGGGGCACTCATGGGCCTCAGGACCCCTCCCCGAGCCCTTCCCAGCTGCCCCCGGTGGAGCGGAGCGGTTACCTTGGTCTGGATGACCTGCTGTGGGAAGTCTCTCATGGCATTCGTCAGCCAGCCTTCCAAGCTCTTGGCAAAATTACGGATGGCCTGTGTCAAGGTACCTGGGAGACACAAGGCACGATACTTAGAGTGGGAAAGGTCGTCTTGATCCCGATCAGGCTCAGCGGGAACGGAAGAGGCGCACGTGCGATGACGCCGTTAGAGCAAGGGAAGGGGGGCTGAGCACACACGGACGAGGGCCCCGGGAGAACGCGGGGCATTTAGTGAGAGAGGCGCCGGGTAAGGACTGGGGGCCGCCCAGGGCCTTCATCTCTGTTCCTCTCCCTCCTGCGTCACTGATTTCCTCCCCCAGTGTGACTCGGCCCCCAGGGGACGCTGGGCCATGTGTACAGACATCTGTGGCCGTCACAATGGGGGGCTCCCGGCATGGAGCGGGTGGGGGCCAGGCTCGACCCCCGCATCGTGCCTGGGACGGTCCCCCAGTGCAGAGAACAGTCCACAGTGCTGGGAAGCCCCGATCCACACACGTGCATGGACGTATCTTCCACCAACGTCCAAATTTATTGTGAGGTGGCGTGCAAATAAGAAACAAATCAGACTATTTAAAAGGAAAGCACTTCAAAAATGTAAAAGCAAATATACCCCGACTCGAACCTTAACACAGAGACTCTAATTGAGCACCGCAGCGAAGGGTGTGCAGGCGGGCAAGCCCGAAGTAGTTTGGCCTTTTCCCATTTTCTGGCCCCGAAGCAGCAGAGCAGTTCATTAAAAAAGACCGAAGTTCCCATCACGCCAAGGGGCGCGAGTACGGATAGGTCACGGCCAGGTGTACCCGGGGCCCCCGCCCCACTGTCTTTCATTAAGAGCGAGGTCCCAGGGCCCAGCTGCCTCACTCCGGGGCTTCTGCCCTCAGCAGCCTGGGGGCCCCGCGGGAGAGCCTGTAAGGGGCTGGCAGGTGCGCCCCGCGTGGGGGGGGGCATGTGTCATCGTCGGGGGGAGGGGCCCGCAGGAGGTCCCAGGGGCAGGGACACAGCAGACCAAGACCCTCTCCAGGGCTTTCAGCGTCCTGACGACAGGGGTAGGGCTGTGTGTGACCTCGGCCTGCCCTCTGGGGCTCTCCTGGGGGGCGTCCCGGGGCCCAGAGGAACTCAGAACCTGGAGCGTCGCTGGGAGCCCCACAGCACCGAGCCAGCGCTGGCGGGCGGCGACCAGAGCGTGGCGGGCCTCGTTCCCGGGGAGGGGGTGGGGGGGAGGCAAGGAAAGCACAGGGGCGACGGGCAGAGCAGCGGCGGGCGGCGCGGCTTACTGGGCACGGGCCGCAGCACGTCGGGGGGGAGGATCTCCACCAGGGCCTGGTACAGGATGTGGTCGCAGCTCCTCATCCACTTGAGAATGGGCTCGCATTTACACAGGGACACCAGCTTGTCCTTCGGGAGGACGGCGCCTTCAGGATCCCCGTCGCTGTGGGGATCGGGAGAGCCGGGGTGAGTCTGCAGGGGGGCAGGGGGCTCCCCGGGACGGACCCCGCCCCGCCTCCAACTCCCCGGCGGGCCCGCGCTGCCCCCCTCCCTGCCGGCGGCCAGGGGATGGCACGGGGGTCCCCCCTCCGGTCCCTCGTGCTGAAGCAAGGGGACGGGCAACACGGAGTGGGAAACACACACACACACACACACACACACACACACACACACACACACACA
>LNAC01000276.1:4198282-4266252 GCA_002007465.1 Ailurus styani
GCATGGGGGCCCGCTCGCCACATCTTAAATTATGCTTTGTGGCCAAGACTATGGCAGCAAGGGTGACAACCAGGAGATTAAGCCCTCCCTCCTCTGAGGCGCATAGGAACATTCTCTCTGTTCTGAATCCACCCAAATGCATCACAGTAAACGGCAGCGTCTGTCGCGCCCCTCCCTGCAAGTGTCCGTCCCACATGGCCCGCATCCGCGAGGCTTCCTGTGGGGGCGTGGGGGGCACTCATGGGCCTCAGGACCCCTCCCCGAGCCCTTCCCAGCTGCCCCCGGTGGAGCGGAGCGGTTACCTTGGTCTGGATGACCTGCTGTGGGAAGTCTCTCATGGCATTCGTCAGCCAGCCTTCCAAGCTCTTGGCAAAATTACGGATGGCCTGTGTCAAGGTACCTGGGAGACACAAGGCACGATACTTAGAGTGGGAAAGGTCGTCTTGATCCCGATCAGGCTCAGCGGGAACGGAAGAGGCGCACGTGCGATGACGCCGTTAGAGCAAGGGAAGGGGGGCTGAGCACACACGGACGAGGGCCCCGGGAGAACGCGGGGCATTTAGTGAGAGAGGCGCCGGGTAAGGACTGGGGGCCGCCCAGGGCCTTCATCTCTGTTCCTCTCCCTCCTGCGTCACTGATTTCCTCCCCCAGTGTGACTCGGCCCCCAGGGGACGCTGGGCCATGTGTACAGACATCTGTGGCCGTCACAATGGGGGGCTCCCGGCATGGAGCGGGTGGGGGCCAGGCTCGACCCCCGCATCGTGCCTGGGACGGCCCCCCAGTGCAGAGAACAGTCCACAGTGCTGGGAAGCCCCGATCCACACACGTGCATGGACGTATCTTCCACCAACGTCCAAATTTATTGTGAGGTGGCGTGCAAATAAGAAACAAATCAGACTATTTAAAAGGAAAGCACTTCAAAAATGTAAAAGCAAATATACCCCGACTCGAACCTTAACACAGAGACTCTAATTGAGCACCGCAGCGAAGGGTGTGCAGGCGGGCAAGCCCGAAGTAGTTTGGCCTTTTCCCATTTTCTGGCCCCGAAGCAGCAGAGCAGTTCATTAAAAAAGACCGAAGTTCCCATCACGCCAAGGGGCGCGAGTACGGATAGGTCACGGCCAGGTGTACCCGGGGCCCCCGCCCCACTGTCTTTCATTAAGAGCGAGGTCCCAGGGCCCAGCTGCCTCACTCCGGGGCTTCTGCCCTCAGCAGCCTGGGGGCCCCGCGGGAGAGCCTGTAAGGGGCTGGCAGGTGCGCCCCGCGTGGGGGGGGGCATGTGTCATCGTCGGGGGGAGGGGCCCGCAGGAGGTCCCAGGGGCAGGGACACAGCAGACCAAGACCCTCTCCAGGGCTTTCAGCGTCCTGACGACAGGGGTAGGGCTGTGTGTGACCTCGGCCTGCCCTCTGGGGCTCTCCTGGGGGGCGTCCCGGGGCCCAGAGGAACTCAGAACCTGGAGCGTCGCTGGGAGCCCCACAGCACCGAGCCAGCGCTGGCGGGCGGCGACCAGAGCGTGGCGGGCCTCGTTCCCGGGGAGGGGGTGGGGGGGAGGCAAGGAAAGCACAGGGGCGACGGGCAGAGCAGCGGCGGGCGGCGCGGCTTACTGGGCACGGGCCGCAGCACGTCGGGGGTGAGGATCTCCACCAGGGCCTGGTACAGGATGTGGTCGCAGCTCCTCATCCACTTGAGAATGGGCTCGCATTTACACAGGGACACCAGCTTGTCCTTCGGGAGGACGGCGCCTTCAGGATCCCCGTCGCTGTGGGGATCGGGAGAGCCGGGGTGAGTCTGCAGGGGGGCAGGGGGCTCCCCGGGACGGACCCCGCCCCGCCTCCAACTCCCCGGCGGGCCCGCGCTGCCCCCCTCCCTGCCGGCGGCCAGGGGATGGCACGGGGGTCCCCCCTCCGGTCCCTCGTGCTGAAGCAAGGGGACGGGCAACACGGAGTGGGAAACACACACACACACACACACACACACACACACACACACACACACACAGAAGGGGGCTCTGAGCGCCCATTCTGGGAAAGGGACCCATTTGCCTGTGGGTCAGCGTGTGGGCGTCGGCAGCCTGCAGGTTAGCCCCGGGGTCCTGGGAAAGGGGCCGGCGGGGCGAGGCCACTTACCTGGCAGCTAGAGAGGCAGGGCCATCACCCGAGGAGGCTTTCGAGTTCCAGAAGGAGAGCCACAGCTTCTCAATGTAGTGAAACTGGAGGTTCACCACGACGTCTAAAGTCGCCTGTGGACAAACACAGCCCGCCGAGCTCACGGACGTGCGTGTTAAGAAGTGTGCCCAGCACGTGTCGTCGGGACACGCCAAGCGGGCAGCGTGACAGGAGCTGCAGCGGGGTCCCTTGAAATCAGGCAAGACGCCACCAGAGGGGACGGACGGGCCACGGTCTAGAGAGGAGAGGGTCTCTCCGGCTAGAGGAGGCAGGGCGGCTCCCGTGTCCTCGGGGCCCCCCAGGGACACCTGCGGGTCTGAGAGTCTGGTGATTCTGGCGACGCGGGAGGCCGACCGCCTCACTGCGGGGAGGCTCGCTCTGCGCTCCCACCCGGCCCGGCGCCCCCTGCCCCTGGGGCCCAGGTCAGGGTCCCCCTGGGTGGTCACCTCGCAGTGCCGCCGGTAGACCAGCTGCAGGGCCTTGACGTCGTGCGGCGTGACGCTCTCCTGCAGCAGGACGCTGCCCAGGTCGGGCGCCGGGAAGTCTGGGAAGACGTGAGAGACATCTGGGGGGAAAACAGGGGGCAGCAGAGCTGGAGGCCCGGGTGCTGGGGGAATAGGGTTAGGGTTGCCAGTGACCAAGCCCCCCGCAAGCCCCGGGTCTCACGACTTCGAAGCTTTGGTTTTCTCGGGGACAGAGTCGGGGACAGCACGGTCATCTCCCCAGGGACAGTAACTACCCTGACACAGACGAGCCCGGAGCCCAGAGCCCGGCGCGGGCGCTCCCATCACCGCAGCGTGGGGCTCCCCAGGGCAGCGAACCCGCGGAGGGGGCCGGCCGTGGCTGTTCTGAGCTACTTCCCCGAAGGGATCTCTCTGGGCTCCCAAAATACTAAATATAGATGAAGGCCACTGCTGTGTTCGGAGTGTGTGCGTGTGGACGTCGACCTCCGCAGGCCTCCCTGGGCGTGAGCCGTGAGGCAGGCTGCGAGCCGGATGCTGTCCCGGCGGCCGCGGGGCCAGGGAAGGGCCAGGCAGCTGTGGGGCAGGCCACCAGGACGGAGAGCCAGTTTTAAGGAGTCCTGAGCCCCTTCCCTGGCTCCAGGAAAGCCAGGAAGGAAACCAAGGAGGGCAGCCAAGTCCCGAGACAACAGGTTTTAAAATACATCTAGTCTTCTTTCCCATGGGCGTTTCCTTTTCTTTGCTTCTTTTTCTGATGGTCACTTGATACACATTCATTTTGGGGGCATCTGCCGACTCTTGTCAAATCTTGGGGAACGCCGTGAAGGTTGCTCTAGAACATTTCTATGTAATTAGAGAGCTATTCTACAGGCCGGCTGTTCAGGGCAGCCGGCAGGTGCTGCCAGTGCCGAGGCGCCGGAAGAGCTGAGCGCAGCCCACTTTCCCGGGGGCCCCGCCGCGGGGTGGGGGGCGCTCACCTATGTACTGCTGGTGGTGCTGGCTCTGCGCGGCCATGGCCTGCTCCGGCGTGCTGTGCAGGCTGCCGTGTGAGCCACTGTCGCCAAGGCTGTCCGGCTTCTGCACTGGCCGGTACCTGGACAGGGGACACGGTGCCACGGTGAGGCCCCAGCTGTACGGCCCGGGGGGGCTCAAGATGCAGAGAGGCGAGCAGGGCTCAGTTTGGGCTGCGTGTGCGTGTGTGTGTGCGCAAAAATTTGTGCTAAAATACACACAACATGAACTTCACCGTCATAATCGTCTCTAAGTGCACAGCTCAGCAGCATGAGGCACACTTAGCCGGACAACTACTCCCTCCCTCCGTCTCCAGAACTTTCCATCGCCCCACACGGAGACTCCGTCCCCACGAAGCACGGACTCCCCAGCCCCTGCCCCAGCCCCGGCTCCCACCCTCTCCTCTCTGTCTGTGTGGACGGGACTCCTCGGGGGCCCTCTTGGGAGTGGGGTCCTGCGGGATGCGTCCTTCCGGGTCTGGCTCTTCTCGCTGAGACCGGGGTCCTTGGGGTCCCTCCGCGTCGTGCCAGGGGTCAGATGTCCTTCCTTTTTAAGACTGAATAACTTCCATTGTCTGGATGGACGGACCCATGTGCTTATCCATCCACCCGCTGGTGGATGTTCGGGGCTACTTGTGTTGGGGGCATGTGTGTACCTTTTTTCCCCCCTAATACCTCTCCCTTCGAAGATAAGTGAACTTCTTTACATAGAATCACAATTATCTTACTATTCAATGGTCTCAAAGGAAATGCTGGGATTTTCATTTTGCCCTGAGCCATGCAGCGGGGACAGCTGTCCTGGCAGCAAACGGGAAACATTCCGAGAGCAGGACTCCCCAGGGCCCCGTGTGCCCGGAGCCCCGCGACGGCTGGGGGGCGCTGATGGCGTGTGCTGGGAGACGCAGGGGGGCCCGACTCCGGTGGGGAGCGCCTTTCCTCGTGGAAAGCGGGGCCGGGCTTCCCGTGAGGACGGAGAGAAGCCTCTCAGACACGTGTGGCCCGCCTGACGCGGGCGGCGCTTGCGAGTGTAAATGGCACGAGCCTGTCGCCAGGAGACGTGTGGCCGCTCCCGAGAGGACACTCTTCCTGGCGAGGTGATCCGCAGGTGTTTGGAGGGCCCAGAGCAAACAACAAGCAGCAGCTACAGAGTCCACGTCTGTGGACACGCAGCTTTAGGAGGGACTGTTGGTTCCACTCTTATCTCTTGGTTGCTGGAGAATGTTCTGGAGACTCTCTTCTGTGACCGCCAACTCCCGCGACTGGACATGTGGTTTGGAGTCACTGGGAAGGCCTTAGAGCCGCTAAAGTGGGTTCATAGCCTCACGTGGATGGGCCGAGTTACGAAGGGGCCACGTGGAGCAGTCTGGACTCTGGAGAGGAGCCAGCGCCAGAGGGAAGCAGGGAAGGAGGGGGGCTGCCAGGGATGTGACATTTGAGTGGGGCCCTGAAGCAGGGGCCTGCAGAACACAGCTCTGGAGGGCCAGTGCTGCTCCTTGTTTCATGAATAAAGTTTTATTGGCCCACAGCCACGCCCACTGGTCTCTGTGCCGGCGTCATGCTACGACGGCAGGGCTGAATGGACAAGCTGATGGACAGACTGTCTGGCCTGCGAAGCCTAAGATATTTGATCTCTGGCCCTTTACAGAAAGGTTTGCGGAGCCCTGCCTTAAAAGATGAGTTGGGGAGTGATGGATAGAGAACATTCCAGAAAATGACCAGGCCTTTCCAGCCATTGGGTCAAAATGTCAGGAAGAAGCAGGAACTTAAGTATAAAAGCTTCTTTCTCCAGGCTTCTTGGCTTAGTTTCAGTGTTATCTCTTTTTTTCCCCCCTGTAGTTGAAAACTGAAGATCTAGGATTCCAACTCTATGGTATTCTGGAAAAGGCAAAACTCGGGGGGCAGTAGAAGGGTCAGTGGCTGCCGGAGGTTGAGGGGATGGAAGGATGAATAGGCAGGACACAGAGCATTTTCAGGGCAGCGGAACTACTCCGTGTGATCTATAATGCCCGAGACATGTCACGATCCGTGTGTACAAACCCATTTGAACGGAGCACCCAGGGTGACCCCTAACATCAATTATGGACTCGAGGCCATAATAACGTGTCGATGTCAATTCGCCAGTTATAACAAATGCACAGCTTTGGTGCCACATTGATGGCGGGGGGACTGTGCATGTGAGCACAGTGGGCATATGGAAAACTGCACTTTCTACCCAATTTTGCAGGCAACCTAAAACCATTCTAAAAAATAATGTCTATTTTTTTTTTTAAAGAGAAAAATTTGAAGGCTCTGTTAGCTGGAGGAGGTTGCATCCCCAGCCTCCTGTGCCTTGGCTCTCCCAGGACACTGGAGACAGAGGTTAATATGAATCTATTTTTTCCATCACAGTTTGGAGAATCCTCTCCTACCTGTGTATTTAAAGTTTGAGAAACGCTTCTCTGTATGTTCTCCCAAGCGAAACTCAGACCTGACCCGTGCCTTGGGCAGGAAAGTTGGTTCTCAGGCTGGCTTTGGGCCAGGTCACCCACCTTGGCTTCTGATGCATGGGCTGTTGCCGCATGGCCATATACTGGGTGTCCTCCTGCAGCCGGTTCAAAGGCGAGTCTGGTTTCAGGCGGATCCCATAGTAATGATACTTGGAGTTGCCCCTAGAAATCAAGCATCTCAGGGTCAGCTCTCTTTGCAGATGTTCTGAATGACAAGACAAGTGCTCTGTCTTGGCCCTTCATTTTGGGTGCTCAGGTTCAGTGTTCCCTGGACCATGTGGGAAATGTTCACGGGCTGTTCCATGATCAGAGAGGTTTAGGAAATTCTACTTGGCATCCCCCTCTCGGAGATTCCCTCTTGCATTTTAGTATCATAAAGGCTCTGAGAAGTCTTGCAGTGGGAAAAGCAGTCCAGCTTTGCTTAATCTGGCATGGCCTCGCCACCATCACCATCATCATCATCACCGTTATTATCATCATCATCATACCATTACCATCATCACCACCATTGATACAATCACCATCATCATCACCATCTTCACCATCGCCATCACCATCACCATCATCACCAACATCACCAACATCACCATCATCACTGTCATCACTATCCCACCATCACCATCTTCACTATCACCACCATCACCACCATCATCACCATCACCACCTTCATTATCATTATACCATTACCATCATCACCACCACTGACACAATCACCATCATCACCACCATCTTCACCATCGCCATCATTACCACCATCATTATCACCTTCACCACCATTATCACCATAACCTCCACCACCATCACCAACATCACCATCATCACTGTCATCATCACCGTCATCAACTATCCCATCATCATCATCTCACCATCGCCATCATCACCACCATCACCACCATCACCACGACCATCATCACCAACATCACCATTATCACTGTCATCATCACCATCAACTATCCCATCATCATCATCTCACCATTGCCATCATCACCACCATCACCATCATTATCACCAGCACCATTATTACCATCACCACCACCATCATCACCAACATCACCACCATCATTGTCATCATCATCATCAACTATCCCATCATCACCATCTTCACCATCACCACCATCATCACCATCACCACCACCATCATCATCATCGCCCCCTGCCCCCAATCATCTAACATGATCTGGAAAATGGCACACTTTGGGAAATATTATCATACCTTATTATGGGAGAAATGGATGTTCAAAGCTCTAAGATAATTTGGTTAAGAAAACAGGTCAGAAGGGCTCCTCAGGAGAGAAGTACTGAGGGACAGACATGTGTCTGTCAATAGGGACAAGTGGGCAGAGCTTGTCCTATCTGGGTCCTATGGGTCCTATCTGGATGAGGTAGGAGCTTGGCTGGTGCCAGGAGGAGGGAAAGCAGGGGGGGAGAAAAGCCCCAAACCTGAGGCCAGCATCTGGGACACTCTGACGGTGGAGGCCATGCACGAACCTTCTGGAGAGGCCCCAACGGCAGTAGTGGCTGTGTCCCCAGAGACCACAGGCTCCCTCTCCTTCTCCCCTGTCCTTCCCTCCTCTATCCATTGATGCTCTGTAAGGATATTCTCCTTAAAGGATCAGAGGGTGGCAGAGAACATTCTCTTGGCCCCACCCCAGTTTCTGAGGGTGTGTGAATGACCTCCACCCCCATGTGTTACCTCACAGACAACAGCCACGCAGGAAGTGGCCTTCTGTGTGCTTTAGGCCATCCACTTTGAATGGAGTATGGCTGCTGTTTTCTAATGGGAGGAGCGTTTCTTTCCTGCCTGGGGTAAGTTTGTGGCATGTGACAGTCCCTGGCTGCTGCAGGCCAAGGGCAACAGTGGCCGACTGGTCTAGGCAGAGCAGAAAGCACCAAGAAATCATAACTCAAACTCTACTTGATAATCCAGAGGCTGCCTTTTCAGAAAACCTGTTATTATGGAAGATTTTAAATAAAGAGAGAGTGCTGAAGCAAAGCCCATGTCCTCGTCACCAGGAGAGAGAGGGCCCACGGTCAACACCTTGGACTGGTCAGGCCCATGCTGCTGCCAATTCAGAACAACTGCAAGTTCACCCAGAGGCATGTAGGCAGGAGGAGAAAGAACACATTCTCCAAAAGCGCCATATCTGTATAGAGGATGCAGGGGGACAGGTAGGCGTGGGGCTACCGGGCACCCCCATGTACCCACCTGGTGCCCAGCCGCCGCGTCCGCAGGCCCATGAATACGGAGCGGATGAGCTTCCCGAAGGAGGCGGCATTCACAGGGTCCAGCTTGTGCTCCTGGCAGTGCCGAAGGTAATGGTTGTAGAGAGAGCTTCTGGGGAGACTCACACCTTCTGCAGTTTCATAGTTATCCAACAGCCACTGGAGCTGGATGAAGAAAGACACGCTCCCGTTCATCAGGATCCCCCAAAGTGCCAAAATGCTAACATGGATTCATTAAGAGAAGCGCATACTTTCCCTCCATTAACATGATGAGGAAATTCATAGCCACTGTCACTGACTTGGAGAGGAGGGATTCTGGGCACATGAATTAACAGCTTCTCTCCACTCCTGTATTTATTCCTTCAATGTTCAGCCTGGTTTTCAGATTCCTTGACTTAATTTACAAAAACCTGCAAGTGATTGAGACCTCTTGGGTGTGTCTTCCTAATCATTTCGAAAGGACAGGTCTCTTAAACTTACAGGAATGTCAAGACAAAGAGGATTAAAGAAAGCTCAGCCGACCCACGAACGCTGCCCCTGGCATTAGAGAGGACGATGTGGGTGGGCCTTTGGAGCCTGTCCACCTTCTGACATCTTGTGATCGAGGGACAAATCATTCTTCTAAGGACTAAGATGGCTGGAGCTCGGCCACCTGTTTCATCGCTGGTCACCGAATATGAAAGTCCTGATTGAATTCTTGCGCTATTGCTTGTGCTACCATCTTTGGCCCCAACCAGGAATTCTGTACCCTGCGCAGCCAGATCCTACTAGGAAGGGAGGAGTGGAAGGTGGGATTCCTAGACACTCCTTCCTCCTGCCCCTCTTCTTAGCAGCTCTCAGACCCAAAGTGAGCGGCTGGGCTTCCTCCCTGAGGTAGGGCACGTGTGCTGGCTGAGAGGTCTGTGTTCCCACGGCTGGTGGGGTGACCGAGTGGCCCCAAAACCATACACTCTGGGACGTGTGGTGTTATTTCCTCTCGGGAAAGCTTTTTCTTTTTCTTTCTGAAACAACAACAACAAAGCAAAAAAAGAGGACGACGGACAGAGGTGGACGGACCTATCCTCATGTCCCTGACTGGGAGAGAGCAGAAACGGGTCACAGTACTGAAAAGGCTTCTGTGCCAGGTTCTGTGCCCAGGCTGGGAGGCAGCCAAGTCGCTGCCCACCCCCCACCACTCCCCCCACCCCGCCCCCGAGCTCAGCCTCGGGTCAGAAGGACAGGAGCCCTCCAGAGAGAGTCAAGCCCCCACACCGCGCAGCCTCCTCCCCACCCCCCGGAGCAGAGTGTGTCTGTTCCCTGATCAGGGGAGGTCCGATGTGTGAATACCAAGGCCCCGACCCGTGCTGCGGATTTGGAGAAGGGCGGGAGCCATGTGCGTGGGGCCCAGGCCTGAGGCAGCATCCTGTGTGGGAAGGTTGGGGGGGGGCACCTAAGCCAGGGCCTCTGCCCGGAGCTGTGGGGGGCTCCCTGCCCTCTGCCGACCCGGCTGGGGGGGGCCCAGCACGTCGCACACCTTCTGCACCCTTCTAGACCCGAGGAGAACGTCTGCCCAGGGCGAGCTCAGCCCCAGCTGGCCCCAGGCCACTGCGGCCCTGCCCAGACCCAGCACGCACGCTGGGGGGTCGGCTGGAGTCTCCCCTTTAAAAGATCGTGTTACTATGGCAACGGTCTAATAGGCACAGAGGTAGAGAGAACAGAGGAACAGACCCCCGCTTCTGCAGTCGTCAGCTCGGGGCCAAGTCTGTCTCGTCTAAGCCCCACCTGGCGCTCCTGCCTGGCTCGGGCTGTTTTCCGGTGAACGCCTGACCTGCACTGCAGCCCTGGGCCTCCCTGCTCCCGTGCAGGCCGAGCGGGAGGCGGGTGGTGGGGCCAGCCGGGGGCAAGGGAAGCTTTGGGGGTGGAGGTGGGCACAGGTCAAAGGCCCGGGTGAAGGGACACGAGGACAGAGGCCAGGGTCCCGTAACAGACGGACACACGTCGGGCACCGGGAAGGCCTGGGGTCACGGGCTCGGCTTTGGAACGGAGGCCGGCTGGCTGCTGGGCCGGGGCTCAGGGCCGGGGTGGGGAGCAGGCGGGCTAACGGGGCGCCCAGGCTGAGGACAGGGTCTCTGGGGGATGCGCAAAGGGCGGTCCCACGCGCGGGGGCCGGGGAGGGGGCGGAGTGGCCTGAAGGCCTCGCACGAAGGCCCGGTGTATTTGGTGGCCGTGACCCCCCGAGAAAGCAGGAGGGGCTCCCGTCCCCGCGCTTCTGCAGAGAAATGTCCGAGCTGCAGGAGCCTCCTCCCCGAGTCGCGGGCCGGACCCAGGGCCGCCCCGCCACCGTCCCCGGCGAAGCCGGCCTGCTCCCCGTGCTCCCCGCGTGCCCCGCGGTAGGCCTGGGGCGCCGACAGCGGGCCCCTCCCCGCCCAGCGCCCCTGGGTGGGGAAACCCCAGGCGGTCTCCCCCGGCCTCCCCCACGGGGCCCCCGCGGGCGGTTAGGACAGGGAGCCACGAGCGGCACGGAGCGACGGCGGAGGAGGGTGGCCGCAGCCGCCGGCAGGGCCCCAGGACGGCGCCCAGGAAGGACTCCTCACCCCCTTCAGTGGCCTCCTAGGGAAAAGAACTCCCTGTGCCCAGTCCTTCTTTGGGGTGCTCCTTCTGCCACCCTTCCCCCTCCCAACACTCACTCTGGCCCAGGAGCCGCCTCCTTGGTCCTCCCTGGGCCCCGACCGCTCTCCCCTCGCCCTTGCTGTGACGCCAGCCTGCCCCTGGCCTCTGACCCTCGGGGTGCCCCCTCCCCTCCCTGATCACCCCTGGCCGCCTGCGCTCTGGGAGGCTGCAGGGTGGTAGGATGGGGGGGCATCTGGAGGGAGGCGGGGGGTGAGCACAGCCCCATCGCTGCCAGGAAGCTGCCCCCCCAGCGACAAGGCACAGGGGTAACGGGGTTCCCCGGCTGCCACCCTCTCTTATATTCAGGTCGGGATCTAGGTGAGGAAGGGCTGGCATTTGAGGGGGTCCTTTGAGCCCCAGGGTTTCCTTTAGAGATAAATGTATTGCTCGTCTTCCCCCACAGGAATAAGAAGCCAGGCGGGTAGAGATGGAAACGGGTCTGCCCACATTTGCACCCCCAGGAGGTGCAACGGACCAAGAGAAGGGGTCCTGAAGGAAGCCGACGGTCAGGATGCAGAAGCTGGAGTCTTTCTCTCTCTGCCCCCCACTCCGGTCCTCCAGGGAGCACAGAGCACCACTTCTTAGGGAATCCTCCGGGAGTGGGAGAGGAACACGGGCTTTCAGGGAAGAAGGATGAGGTCAGATTCCGGGGGTGGTGGGCGGGAGGGGGCCCTCGACAGGACCGGCTCACACGTATGAGGAAATGTTGGGGAAGAATGTTCGCTTCGGCTTATCACCATCCCCCAACCCCATGTTGCTGAAATTAAAAATGGATCTCTTTACTCGGGTAATTATGTTGCACTGACATCAGTGATGCGTGGTTATCTCGACAAGTGCTTCCCAAGCAGAAGTAACTCTGGAGAGAGCCGACACATCTAGCAGCCCCCAGAACAATCAGTTACACCTTTCCCCCCTTTTGCAACAGAGGGGAAGCTGATTCAAGTGACCAGTGAGTCAAGTCATGACGGAGCTGAGGGAGGGAGCCACGGGGAAGCATTCTAGGCAGAGCGAACAGCCCGTGCAAAGGCCCTGGGGCAGCACGGAGCCTAGCGTGTTAGGGGAACAGTGAGGGGCCCTGTGAGAGAGGGGGGAGGGGAGGGGAAGGAGGGGACAGGGCCGGTCGGGGCAGGGCCCTGGACGCTGTTTTGATGATGTTGGCTTCTACTTGGAGTGTGATGGGGGAACTGGAGGCTTCTGAACAGAGGTGCCATGATCTGACTTTGGTTTCAGGAGAGTCACTCTGGCCACTACTGTGAGAAGGGCCTGGAAGGTGGCGGAGGGCAGCAGCCAAGGGATCACAGGGTGGTGGCTGGGGCGCTCCACGGGAGAGATGTCCGGGGGAAGAAGTGCTCGGATTCGGGATGGTTCTGAAGGTGAGGCCAAGAGCATCTGGAGGTGGGGTCTGGGAGGAGGACGGGAAGCGAGGGTGAGCAGTAGAGGGTGGTGGGAGGCACGGGGGTTGGGGGGGGCAGTCGGGGCTGGGCCTTGGACATGCAGCTCCAAGCCAGCAGGTGGGAGAGGCCAGGCGGCGGCGCCCCCTGGTAGCAGCCTTTCCACTGGGAGCCGGGGTGGGGTCAGCAAGACCGTGAGGGGGCTTCGGGAAAGAAATCAGCAGTCTGACCAAGACAACTGCTGGAAGCATTTGCCACGATAATTTGGAGCAATTTCGGGACAAGGGACCCAGCCCTGGAAGCCGCTGATTCTAGCCAAGCCCCAACCCTGGTCTCCCCGACACGCTTTGACATCACACCGGCCTGCAGTCCGCCACCAACGGAGGACCACGTGATCTTCAGCAATTTGTGATTCTCAATGGAAACCAAAAAAGTCATAGAATCTAAATACAATTAATCTATAAGCGGGTCCTCCTCGCAGGGTTTGGAAATAATGGCTGCCCCCGTGTGACCGTGTGACTGTGACTGTGAATCAGTGGGGGGGGGGCAGCGTTGGGGGGGTGTCGTTCTTGTTCTGAGCAGGGATTTGGGGGATGGTGAGGGGTAGCTCTGGGAGGAACCCAGGCCCCTCCCCTGCTCAAGGCTGTGGGGGGGGGTGTGTGGACCGTGACCGAAGTCCCCCAGGCCAGGCATCAAATGCAGGCTGTGGTGGGGAAGGGGTTTTCTTGCCCAGGGCAAGTGCTTTGCCTCCTTCACTGCAAACAGCTACCCCGGGTTTTCATGCCACCAAATCTGCCCATCCCCGTTTTGGAGACCGCTCAAGGCCCACTTCCTCCTGTGGGGGTTTCCACCCCAGGCTGCAGACCCCCTGGGTCTCACTCAGGGAAATTCCCAGAGACCCTGACCTTGGCTGGGTCGGGAAGGCACTGTCTCGCCTCCCAGGCTCGGGGCGTCTCGCTAGCCCTGCCCACCCCATGCCAGCGCGTCGTCCTCGTGGGCATTGTCGTCGTCCTGGGGAAGCAGACAAAGTCCGCAGAGCATGAGAACCAGTTCCAGCAGGAAACCTCCATGGCCGACTCCCGTGCACGCTTCGGGGTGACCGCGGTGCACTCTCCCACACCTGCTTGCCTGCTGCCCACGCATTCCCGGCTCCCGTGCGGGTGGGACGCCGCGACCTGGGCTCTCTGAGAAGGGTCGGCTGGGAGGCCACCAGGAAACAGGGCTCGCTGGCCCTAGGATGGGGCTGGCAAAGGAGCCAGGGCCCGGCCAGCGTCACCCGGCACTAGAGTGTCAGCTGCGGGGGCCAGGGTGACAAGCATCACAAGTGAGCGTGGCCAGTGGCTGCAGGGCCACGGGGCCCCACCTATTCTCTCCCTCCCCTCCTGGCTCTCCCATCAGCCAGACAAACTCCAGGTGGCTTTCACCCTGGTGCACAGGGTCGACTCTTCAGAAAGATCTCATTTCTCTTCTCTGATTCTAAGCCGCCAAGCCCAGACCCTGCTGCTCGCGGCGCCGTGACACACGACACAAGGCCAGAGAGAAACGGATGCAGAGAGCCTTTCCTGCTCAGAACCCGAACCAGAAGGGAAGCAGCCAGAGGAGTCTCCTTCCAAAGGAAACGTGTTAGAAGCCAGAAGCGCCCCTCCAGCCAGAGACAAGCAGCTCATGCTTCCCCCCTCCGCCCCGCAGACATTTTAAATTTCCTGCAGAGCCCTCCTGCCTGGGGTTTGTGCTCCACGTTCTGCCTTCCTCAGGTCTGACCCGGTGGTGGGGCCCGTGGGCCGTGTCAAGGCCATGTGTGTTTGCTTCAGGGCCCTGCTGAACAGAACAGGCCCTTGTGCAGACTTGCCCGCACGGTAGCCTGGGTTTAAGACTGAGCAAGCACATGCCGCCGATTGTTCCCTGGCCACGGGGCTGACCCTGGCCAGCAGTAACTGCCGGCAGGGAGGCCATGAGCCACCTAGTCCAGGGGAAGCGGGGGAGGAGGGCGCTCAGCAGGGGCCTGACACTCTTTTATTTATTTATGTATTTATTGCTTTGAGACAATGGTTGTGCGACTGCTCTCCTTCCAGGGGCCAGGCCTCTGAGGCCCAGGAGTGCAGGGCCCTCATCATGTGTACCTGGAGCAGCCCAGCACACCTGTGCCAATCTAGAAACCTGGAAGTTTCTGGACCTTCCCTAGCTGGGTTTCTGCCCCGACATCACTGCCCTTTGAGCCAATGCCTCACTTGGCACGTTGGCCGGTACCAAAGTCTTGACGGGGTCTTAGTTAGGAAATACTCTTAGCTGGTCACTCCTGCAGTCCGGGCCTGCCTCACGAAGCCGCCCAGAGACAGGGACGTCCGCTGCCTCCTGGCACGGAAGCTACCATCACCGTCTCCCCAGGAGGAGGGCGAAGGAGAAAGACGTTGTACAGTTAAAATCAGTAGAAATGTGTCGCTTTGCACTTTTCTCCTATTATTCTTTTCTCCCCAAAGAGCTGATCACGGACAGGAAACGCAGCTAGGAGTCATTGCGGCGCTCCCGGTCCTGCCTTCTCTGTCGTGGTTGCTGCCTATCTTAGCATCACCGTACTTAGGACGCCTGTGGCCTGCCGGGTCTCGCGCTTCCCTCCCCGAGCGCCTGGAGGGTGCGTGCTGTCACCAGCCACCTGCGCAGAGGCAGGACCCTTTCCCTCACGCTGCTGAAAGGCTGTTTGTTGCAGGACGGAGCATCCTAGGTTGGCTTCCCCCCCACCTCTTGGCACCTGAGAGGGTCATTTCACGGTGGTCGCTTGCTTTTTAAAAGGCCGACGGAGGTTACGAGAGTGGCAGGCCAGGCTGCCAGGTCGACACACACTTACATGGCTGTTGAGTAAACCGCTTTTGTGTGAAGTGATCCCTTCGCTTTTTTGGAGGTTTTCAATCGCCATTTCAAGCTAAAGAAAATGTGTGCAGAAACAAAACAAAACGAAAAAAAAAAAAGGAAATCAGATGGTTAGCATCAGCCAAGATTTGTTTTTATTAATATCCAAATAATGATTCAAGCACCTACAAAATAAAAACAAGGCTTGCCGCAGGTGGAGGGGGCGTGGTTAGGTGCAGGGCTGGGGGGGGGAGCTGCGGGCAGGGGGGGCCGGCCTCCCGACATGCGGCTGAGCGCAGGAGCCGGGCCGACAGCACAAGGAAGCGTTCTGCAAACGGGCTGCTGCAGTTCAGCGCATCTGCATGAGTCCTGAGCCGAGGCGTGAGTCCAGGTAGAAGCAAAGCCAGCAGAACAATCACCCCGCGGCTCCCCTCGACCCGTCACCGTTTGCTAGGGAGAATCGGCTGTCCTCCCAAGGCCAAGGACAGCCGATGGCACTACTAACTTCCCAGCTGGCCTGTTGTGGCACAAAGCCCGGGGTCTCCCTCCTGGGCGCTCCAGGAAGATACCAACGAGACCAGAGACCCTGGTCCTGCCATCGGGAAACAAGGGGTCACCAGACGTGTCACAGAGATACGGTCCTGAATGTTTACAAAGCGTGAGCTGGCCAAAGAGGGTTATGTAGGACTGAGAATGAGTCCCAGAGGACAGTCATGGGGAGCTAACAGGGAGGCCTTCCTGGGGCCTTGAGCTGCGTTCCAAGGACCTCATGGAAGCAGGGAGCTGAGGTGGTCCAGCAGGCTGCTGCACGCGAGGAAACACCCGGCTGTGTGTGGCTCCCACCCCATTTGCGAGTGCCGAACCTGACACCCGCTGGTGCGTGTTAAGTGGAAATGGGGAATCTGCTGGAACCCGCCAGGACAGGCAGAGAACTGCAATGGAAGGAAATAAACCCAAGGCACACCCTGACCTTTCTCAAACACGCAGGGAAGGCAGACTTCAGCGAGGCGTGTGCAGAAAGCAGGTGGAACACGTATTTTGGAAAGAGCGGCTGGACGGGGCTCCTGGGGCTGAGGGCAGGAACGCGAGGGATCCTGCTTCGCCCATCACCTCTTCCGACCGCTGTGAGTGTGTCCACTGTCGCCACTTTTACTCAACACTATACTGGAAGTTCTAGCCAGGGCAATCAGGCAACGGTGAGAAATAGAAGACATCCATATTGGAAAAGAAGAAGGAAAACTATCTCTATTTGCAGATAGTATGATCTTAGACATAAAAAATCCGGAAGGATACACACATACACACAAAAAACCTATGAATGCTCATAAACAAACCCTGCAGAGTTGTAGGATACAAGACCAATATACAAAGATCAGTTACATTTCTCAACAATGAACAATAGGAAAATGAAATAAAGAAAACAATCCCATTTACAACAGCATCAAAGAAAATAAAATACCTACGAATAAATTTAGCCAACGAGGTAAAATACTTTTACATTGAAACCTATAACATTGCTGATTGAAATTAGACAAGACCCACATAAAGAGAAGACATCCTATGTTCATGGATCAGAAGACTTAATATTTAGATGGCCATACTCTCTGTTGATCAGTGCAATCCTTATCGAAATTCTCTATTAAACTTCCAACTGCTTTTTCAGAAGTGGACAAGTTGATCCTAATTTGTATGGCATTGCAGGGAGCCTGAATAGCCAAAACAATCTCGAAAAAGAAGAACATGTTTGGGGAATGCATTAGGAAGGCTCACATTTCCTGATTTCAACCAAAACTTACTGTAAAGTTACAGTAACCAAAACAGTGCAGTACTGGGATAAGGGTAGACACAGAGATGTATACAGATCAGTGGAGTGGAATTAAACATCCAGGAATAATCCCATATGTCTATGGTCAACTGATTTTTGACAAGTGTGTCAAGACCACTGAATGGAGAAGGAGTAAACTTTCTAACAAATGGTGTGGGATAAATGGGTTTCCACCTGCAAACAAACTGAGTTGGAACCTACCTCACTATAAATACAAAAATCAACTCAAAATGAATCAACAAAGTAAATGTAGGAGCAGCAACTATAAAATGATTAGAAGAGAACATAAGGTAGTCATGTACAGTAAGTTTATCTTCATGACCTTGGATTTGGCAATGGATCTTTACATACAACATAAAAGCACAAACAACAAAAGATAAAAAGATCTTTACAGAGACAAGCGGGACTTCACCCAAACTAAAAACTTTTGTACAGCAAAGGACACTATCAAGAGAGTGAAAAGACAAGCCACAGCATGGGAGAACGTATTTCCAAATTGTATATCTGATAAGGGTCTTGTACCCAGAATACATAGCGACCTCTCACAACACAGCGACCAAATGACCAAGACCCACTTAAAAAATGGGCAAAGGACTTGAACAGACATGACTGCAAGAAGCACCTGAAAAGGTGCTTGGCGTCCTTAGTCGTTAGCGAGATACAGATGAAAAGCACAGGGAGAGACCACTTCACACGCACTAGTATGGCTATTAAAAAAGAAAGAAAGGAAAGAAAACAAAAACAGTGTCGGTGTGGAGGCGGAGACACTTGAACCCTTCCACACAGCTGGTGGAATGTAAAATGGGGCAGCTGCTATGGGAAACAGTCCGGCAGTTCCTCGAAACATTACACATGAACTCGGTTAAACTATTACGTCTGAGCAATTCCACTCCTGGGTGTATTCAGAAAAGCGTGTATATGAATGTTCGTAGCCATGTGATTCACCACGGCAAAAACCTGGAAAAATCCTAAGGTCAGTCACACGTGACTGGATAAACACAATGCGGTCTATCTATACAATGGAATACGATTCATCCACCGAAAGGAAGGAAGTAGTGACACATGTTACCATGTGAGTGAGCCTCGAAAGCACGATGCTCAGTGAAAGAAGCCGGGCACAAAAAACCCCGAGTGTATGTGCCACTTACATGAAATGTCCCGAACAGGAAAATCCAGAGAGGCAAGAGGCAGAGTAGTTACCAGAGGCTGAAGGAGAAGGGAAGGGGGGCGGAGGGGGGACTGCTAACCAGTCAGGGTTACCAGTTTACAGGGTGATGAGAATGTTCTGGAACTAAAGAAGGTAATTGTTGTACAACATTGAAAATGTACTAAATGACACTGAGTCATATACTTTTAATTGGTTAAAATGGCAAGTTTTATGTTATGTCAATTTGACCTTGATAAAAAATATACAACTAATTAAAAAAACCCATTATTCTCCCTTGCCATTTGAGTGGATCTTTTCCCCACATGTGTGGTTTTGTAACCTCACACACCAGTCACTTGGAAAATACTAGTCCACTGACTTGGCAGATGTTCCAAATGTGGACATGCTTCATGATACAGTATTGAAAAATCACATTGGTTAATATCACTACCAAGTTCAAAACTGTAATTCTTCTTTGGTTGAAAATGTATTGGCAATTGGGGTGCCTGCGTGGCTCAGTTGTTAAGCCGCTGTCTTCGGCTCAGGTCCTGATCCCAGGGTCCTGGGATCGAGCCCCGCATCAGGCTCCCTGCTCAGCAGGAAGCCTGCTTCTCCTCTCCCACGCCCCCTGCTGGTGTTCCTCTCTCCCTGTGTCTCTCTCTTGTCAAATCAATCAATAAATAAAAAATCTAAAAAAATGTATTGGCAATCAGATTAGTTGGCTGTTTTCCTGGATACATCCACCTTGCACCACTCATTTTTGAGAAAATGTCTGCCACTTCCCCAAGTCTGAATAATCATCATTTGCCTGTTACTCCTTCAAGCAAACAGTGTTTCTTGACAAAAATGGCTGGTTTGGCTCACAGTCACTTGCCCGGCGGCTTTTCCTTAGGACAGTCATCATCCTTTGGCAACAGAAGTGCCTTTTGTCACACAGAATATTGGAAAGATGTCAATTCCAGGACTGAGATTTAATACAATTAATAGCTCCACCAAGGACCATAGGTTAACCTTAACTGGAAATCGCAGTACCCCAGGCGCAGCTTCTCTTTTCTTTGTCACTGTAAGTGCAGGGTCGTGAAGACCATGGTGACTTCTGGGAGAGTTCGTTGCCTCTGCCTTGCTCTGCACCTGCCTTTGTGCCCCGGGGGCTCATCGATGTTGATTTTGCACAATCAGTGCAAATGGCAGCAGAGGGAAAGTGGCTACGGGTGGCTTAGTATTATTATGAAAACAGTTTTGACCCTGTAGGGCCCCTGGGAGGGTCTTGGAGCCCCAGAGGAGTGCTGGACGTATCTAGGACTGACTCCTAAAAACCGTATTGTGGAAAAGAACACAAATTAAGTCTTGCTGCATAAGATCATCTTGAAGAACCCATAACTATTAAACAGGGTTTGATCAAGGCCCTGGATGCAGGAAACTAATTTAATGCATAGTGGAACCTCCCAAGGTGTTCACTGTGTTTTAAAATGAAATCTTCGTGTAAACATCAGTAGGCGCTGAAGGTCAGGAATACATAGCGACCAGAGGTTAGTACCCTGGAGTCAGCACTGAAGGCACAGTGTGCACGTCTGTCCAGCAGAGGGCGCGATGGCGCCACCACCCAGCCCGGCCCGGAGGTGCGTCCTGCATCCGTGGACAAGGAGCACCTTGCACTTGACTTGAAGTTGGAGTCTTCCTTACACACTTGCCAGAGCGATTCTCACTGCGCAAGCCCAAACGTCTTGCTCAATCCTCTCAGTGGCAGGAGAAGTTAGTGTTTAAATATGCTTAAAATAAAAACTAATTTTATATTTGACTGGAGTTCAACTTTTTACTATTTAAAAATACTTATCAAGGTGCTATCTGCACAGGCCCGCATATCAAACAGTAAGGAGGAGCCAAGATGGACGCAGTGGTGCCCCCACCCCGCCCCACGTCCAGGCAGTTTTCGTGAAAATCATTTCTGGTTTCTGAAATTCCACAGTTTCCTTCCATCTTGGTGTTACACATATGCTTATGCTTCCGTTTCTTGACTTATCGGGAGCTTCATTTTATTTTTCATTCAATGCAATGTAGCAGTATTCCTTTTTGTAGGCCACTTAATATCATCTGTTTCTGCTACATGAATTATTAACAGAATAAGGGCAGGGGGAGAGGAAACATATGCTTTAAGGGCTTGTTTGGAAGGAGGGCAGAAAATAACGTAAGAACTCATGATCAAAGATATAGTGTCTCAAGAACCTAATGTAATAGCAAATAGCAGACAAGTTTTAATAGCTCCCAAGTATGTTAAAATAAGCCAACTACTTAGAAAATTCTTCTCCTTTCATGTATATTCCTAGCAAGATTCCACCTGCTGTAAGGACTGTCCTGGGGCCTCCTAAGGGAGGGTGGAGGTGACTTCTCTGAGTTCATGAGTGTATGCCCAAGTGGCCATTCCATTTATAACATAATAATCTCATTAAAAGGACCCACCGGATGGGGTCCCCTCTGCCAAGGGCCAGCAATGACCACTGTTGGAGCAACAGCAGCACTGTGCTATGTATTCAGTTCCGCTACTTGGATTCATCACTGAATCTTCTGTGATTATCTTTCTGAGACAGTTCTCAGAGATCAAGTGTTGGCAAACTTCTTCTGTAAAGGGCCAGAAAGTAAATATTTTGGGTTCTGTGGGCCAGACAGTCTCTGTCCACAACTACTCGACTCTGTCCTTGTGGTTGGCAAGCAGCCACAGACAACAAGTGAAGGAATGGGCGTGGCTGTGTGCCAATAAAACTTTATTTACAAAGCCAGGCAGCTGGCAGGATTTGGCTGCGCAGCTGTAGTCTGCTGCTCCCCGCTGCCCCATAATTCTACCAAGAATTACATGTTACAGATGTATTAGATCCTACTGTTAAACTGACTTTTAAAAATGACATGGGCATCGAGGGGATAGTTGCACGACATTGTGAGCATCCTAAGGGCTACTGGTAATCATTTTTAGCAGCTGACGTGTTTAGCTCTTGTAATCTTGGAACTTTAAACAACAGAGGTCTACTTAATTAAAGAATTTTTAAACTTATCATTTGGAAATAATTCCAGACTTACAAAAACGCTGCAAAAATAGCACCAAGACTTGCATACCTTTCGGCCAGCCCTCCCAGCTGTTAGCATCTCGCATGATCTCAGCACAAGGATCAAGACCCAGAAATCAATCCCCATTCACCGCGATGAGTCCACAAAAGACCTCATTAGAATGTGATGACCACCGCGCTGACGTCCTTTTTCGGGACCGGGATCCAGTCCAGAGCCATGCACTGAGGTCATTTCGCATACACAGCCATGAGAGAAAATACCAGAAAATGAGAAATGGGTGAAGAGCGGAAGAGGATTTTATCAGATCAATGAACGGTCCATTTGTCCACAGTCGCCCTTGACATTTTACGCGGGTCTGCATCCCCCCGGGACAGGAGCGACGACTTCTCTGGTAAGTTATGTGCCACTTTTCCGAACAAGCGCCAAAGACTGCTATTCTTTCCAGGGCGACAGGCTCCTTCTTTAACTTTGTCACTGGAGGCAGAAGAGAGATGAAAACCTCAGGTCTCCCTTTCAAAGCAGTGCTCCTGAGTAAACCCAGGCACTGCTCCCACCTCCAGAGAGAAACGTGCAGAACCAACTTCAGAAGCAATGATACCATTGAATGTTTGTCAAAACCCACAGAACAAGCAGTACCAAGCATGAACCCTAATGTGGACCAGGAGCTTCGTTAAGAGTAACCGTGTGTCAAGATTGGCTCATTGACGGTGACAAATGTACCAAACTTCCGTGAAAGGCTAATGAGAGAAACTGTGTGGGGGTGGGAGTTGGGGTGGGGGGTTACAGGGATTCTCTGACTTCCTGCTCGATTCTTCTGTGAACCTAAAGTGGCACTTAAAAGAAAAAAAAAAGAGTCTATTAAATTAGAGAAAAAAGTGGTGATAAATACTTGAGTCCCAGAACAAAGCAGATGTGCTCTTGGCAAAATTCCTTTCTCAAACAACGTGCATTTGGTTGCAAAGTTTTTGCTCTAACAGTTGGACAAAAGCTCTGATGTGCAGGGGATGAGGAAGCTTCTAGCAAATGCTTGGTACGTGGGTGAGGTCATAGTACAGTCGAGATACTCTGCATCTTCACTGGAAATGCAGGCTACAGAGAAGACATGTTTTGCGATTCATAATCCATCATGAACTCTGACCTGTGTGGGTGGCATGCCAGCCCCGTGGGCCACATGGAAGGGCGGCCGTGAGACTGGAGGGGCACGTGTGGGAAGCCAGGCCACTCAAAGGGAGCCATAGACGGTCCCTCCACAGTCTCTCCGGCCTGGACTCAGTGCTGATGAGCTGGACGGAGAATACAAGATTTCGCTTTTCTGAACCCACGTGTGCTGGTGGTCAGGGGCGAGATGCTCTTTTCGTGTTGAAAATCAGGAGCTGAGTGTCGAATGAGCAGTAAAGAAATTCCTGTGATTTCAACTGGCCTATCTCCGGACTGTATGTTGTAGAACTTGAATCTGTCAATCCGGGGCCCTAAATAGCGTGTCTTTTAATATCGGGAACCAGATCTGAGGATTTTCGAAGAAGGCTCCAAGTGTCCCAAGGGGCTAGGTTGCTGACACTCTGGTTTCTCAAACCCAACACGTGCGGGTTTCCCTTCATCTGGGGGAGGAAGAAATTGACGGTGCAGTCCTAGGCATATTTGAAAGTCATATCAGGTGCCACGAAGTGGACGCAAGCTCTTGTAGCAGAACGCAGCCCAAGAAAGCTCAGAATCTGCCCGCCGCTGTTCTCCGAGGTGACTCCACTCCTCACCCTTCTGGCTTTGCCACAGCACGTGCTGATGGACCTGCTGTGTGACAATCCCGAGCGGAGTTGCCAGGGCAGACACTGCCCTGATCTCTGCATGATCGGAATACCCAGGGCCGCCACTTCTGGTGAGCTAGGACTCCAATTTCCTGGAAATGAAGAGTTCACAAAGACGCCACTCAGATGGGGAACTTGACCCCTTGGCCAGCTTATCCTTCCTTAGGGCCAGACCTACAGGCCCTAATGAACCACTGCAATGGCATGTTCCCCCCCATGGGCCGGAAGGCTGTATTTTTATTATAGTAAGAATTGGTTAGAACATTTGTCTTCATCAGTCCTTCCTATGTGGCCCATGGGGGCTCCCCGTTTGCATGGCCTGGCCTCCTGCAGCCCGGGATGGCAGGGTCTCTACCTTGTGCAGCCCGAGAGCCCCCAGCGTCCCCTCGACATGACCCAAAGGGCAAATCCTGGGCAGAAACAGTGAGAGCAAGCCTCTGGGTATAGACCCCAGGCTCTGTGTGGTTCCTGTAAGCACCACAGCAAACGGTTTCATCCAGCACTCCTCGTGGGGGCCATTCGGTTTTAAGATTTATGTAATACTGATGAAATAAAGACTCAAGAAGATCTGCCCCCAAAAGTCTGCAATCTCTCATTGAGGCTGTATGGGTAATTCCCTCCGGTCCTTATGCTCTGTTTCCAGAAACGATTTAAAGTCCCAAAACTCTTGGTGGAAAAGCTGGCAGGCCTCAAGTGTCAGATGCCGGAGCCGTATTTTAATTCTGTTGCAACCTCAAGGATGCTCTTGTTCTCGGCTCCTGGAGAGCCCCCCAGATCTCTGTGGCATGCATGTGAGATGTTCCCATGCCAAAGCAAGTTGAGAGCACGGCGCGGGCAGGGTCAGGAGTCAGACTTCCTTCTGAGATGATCACTGCTGGGGCTCGTGGGGAGAGGGGTGTCAAACAGCCCATTCGCAGACCCCAGTGGATCTAAAAAACATGATTCTTCTGAGCCAACTCAGATGACAAACCATGGTAACCGGGTTGCCCAGGTCTTTGCAACAGGATAGTGTGGACCGTAGAGAACACTGTGGTTTCTCAGGAAATCTGTCACCTGCGATTCTAGGATATTCTACTATCATGCATTGATGCGATTTGCTGACATGGAGCCTGCTGTGTTCATGACAGTTAACGTGGTCTGTGAGGAATGGTTTCTCATTGACAGCAGCTCAAAACTTGTGTCCATTCGGCCAGTCCTCCAAGGGAGGACATGTGTGGTTACCTGTGGCTGCCCAAGCCCTGGTGGGCTGTAGGGACTGAGTGAAGTGAGCAGCAAGCTGGTGTACCAGGCCCCACCGCACACGTTACAGCCTCCGGAGAGCAAGTGACTTCTCTCCACCCTGCCCACAGAACCGGGTCCTGGGGAGCACTCCGGACATAGAGGACAATGCGACCAGGGTTGGGGGAAGGCTCTCTGATGTCAGGTGACCCCCAAAGCACATGAGGATCAAAAGGACAGGGAGGAGGCAAGATCGTTATCTTCTATTTCAGGAGATTATTAGCCCCAAACCAAAAGATGGAGTTATTTTCTAGTTGACAACCAACCAATGCAATCCATCACAGTAACAAATTACAGAAGAAAAAACTCACAATCGTATAAATGAAGAAAAAGCAGTTGACAAAAATTAATATTCATTTATGATAAAGACTTGTAGAAAATGAGGGATAGAGGGGAATTTCCTCAACCTGAAAAAAGGCATCTATGGAAACCTCAGCCAATATCACATTTAGCAGTTAAAGACCGAAGACTTTTCCCTAAGACTGGGAACGAAGAACGGATGTCCACTCTTGCCACTTCCATCCAACACTGTACTGGAAGTCCTAGCTAGGGCAAAAAGACAAGGAAAAGGAATAAAAGTCATCCTGATTGGAAAGGGAGAAACAAAATTGTTCCTATTTGCAGACATCAAAAAACTCTTGCAGCTTTTACAAGTGAGTTCAGCAAGGCTGCAGGATGCAAGGCCGATAGCCAAAAACCAATAGCTGGAAACTGAAGTTAAAAATCAATACCATTTACAGTAGCTCCAGAAACAAAATATTAAGGCATAAATCTAAAAAAATACGTACAGAATTTGCATGCTAAAAATTACAAAATGCTGATGATAGGAGATCTAAATAAATGGGAAAAAACATACTATGTTCATGGATGGGAAGACCCGACATGGGAAAGACGTCAGTTCTCCCCAAATTGATCTATAGGTCTAATGCTGCTTAATCAAAATCTCACTATGAATTTTTTGTAGATATAGACAGGATGACCTAAAATTTATGTAGAAAATTCTAAAATGATGTAAATAGCCAACACAATGGTGAAGTGAGAGGAAACACTGGACACAATTTTGGATGAAAAGACACTCTAAAGACTAGGAGAAGGTATATGCAAATAACGTATCTGATGGGGGACTTGTATCCCAGATATACAAAGAACTCCCAAAACTCAACAGGAAGCAAACAAACAATCCAGTTAAAAAACGGGCGAATGACTTGAACCCAGAGGTCACCAAAGAGCATATAATGAAAGGCAAACAAGCACATGAAAAGCTGTTTACCACTGTTAGCAATCAGGAAAATGCCAATCAATCACAGTGAAATACCATGACACAGCTATCGTAACGTGGAAAATGAAGAATGGACAACACCAAGTGCTGGTGATGAGGTGGGGCACAGGGACTCCTACATCACTGGGGGAAGGGAGGGACGCAAAATGGTACAACCACCTGGGAAAACTGTTAGTGGTTTCCAATAACGTTGAACATACACTTACCGTGTGAACCAGCAATCCTGCTTGTAGGTATTGATCCAAAAGAAAGGAAAACATATGTCCATACAAAAACCTGTACGTGAGTACTTAGAGAGGCTTTATTCATAATTACCAAAAACTGGAAACTGCCCAAATGGCCCTCACATGGTGACTGGATGGACGAGCTGTGGTATAACGGAATCCTACCCAGGAGCAAAGAAGAAGCGAGCACTGATTCACGTGACAACGTGAATGAGTCTCGAAGCTACCCCAGTGAGTGAAAGAGGCGGCCTCAGAAGGTCTATGTTCTATGAATACAACACTCCCAGAAAGACAAAACTAGAGTGACAGACAACCTATCAGCATTGCCAGGGCCTGTGGGTCACGGGACGAGGCTGTTGCATCAAACCTCAGGGCTGCATGCCAAAATGGGTCAATTTTACTCGGTGTTAATTTTATGAATGAGATAAAAGCATGGAAAACAGACTCTAAGAGCAGACAAACTTTTAAAGCAGGTCAGGAACTGTCTGGGGCAGGAGTGTGGAGGCAATGACGTGGCCATGAGTGGGTGCAATTCCCAAGGGGGACTGCCCTGTGCTGGTTCACTCCAGCGGTCACACGGATGGATGGGTCCGGGGCCTCCGGAACAGCGATGCCAAAGGTGGCGGTCCCCCCAGTGCGATGATGCTGGGCTCAGACGCCATTTCCACAGCAGCCCTGGAGGGGCCTTCTGCCCTCTCTGTTTGCCACAGAGTACCTGGTTCCCAGAGGTGGAGACTTGCCTCGGATCACATGCCCTTCTAGGTGCCAGGCCTCGGGCTCCAGCACCCCAGGCTGCCTTCCACACACCATCCCTACCGCAGAGGAGGGTCTATTCAGGGTCTACCCTGCTGCCCCTGAGAGCCTCGTACATACCGTAGCTGGCGACGACCGGGAGGTGTGGGCCAGGGAGTGTCTGGTGCTGTCCATCCCCCCGTGGATGAGATAGGCTCCCGCGCTGGAGACAATAGAGCTCCCCCCGACATCCATGGTGATGCCCACCATGCTGTGGGAGGGGACCGCCGGCGGGGAGGAGCCTGCCACGGTCACCTGGGCGCCGCCCGGGGCCTCGAAGTAAGAAGCTGCACTGCTGGGGGCATACATCTGAGGCTCGGGGTTGTAGGCATAGGCTGTCCGTCTGTCAGGAGAGAGAAGGGCGTCCTCTGAGTCCCCACGGAGCTCCAGCAAGACTTCACGTTACAGCTGGAGCCCTGGAGACCGAGCACGCGGGGTCACTCAGACACGAAATGCAGGGCGGTGCAAAGTTCAGAGTGATCGTTTCTGGAAATATCAAGGATCACGGGACGACTCAATGAAACTATCGTTGAAAAATTCCAAGTGTGTAAAGGGGTTGCAGGGGGAGCTCCTCTGCGGACATGGAACAATTCTGCATCTTACTGCGGCGACGTGCCATCTGCACACGGGGTAAAATGGCCTAGGCCGCACGCACGTTCACGCACGCGCATGCACGCACGCGACGGTGGGCAGGCTGCTACGTGTGAACGAGGCCCGTGGGCTAGCGGACAGCCCATCCCAGTGCCAATCTCCTGGTATCGTGCTCTGGTCACAGAAGATGTCACCGCTCGGGGAGGCGGGGCAGAGGGCACACAGGACTCGGTCCTAAGTTTGCAACGGCCTCAGGGTCTGTGATTCTTATAAAACACAAAGTGTTCGCCAAATGACATTGCCTAATAAAAAGAATTTCTAAGTGATACCAAGAATTCATCTATTCCTTCACCATTTGGATTAAGTGATTTACCCTGCGGTTTGAGACTCAAATTTTTAGGTTCTGCTTGCTCATATAGAGCTGGCCCCGGTAAAAGGCGGTGCCAGAGGCTTGGTGGCATGTCTTGAGAGCTGGCCCCTCTGGGTGAGAGCGAGGCCCCTCCGACTGGCCTCCAGGAGGCCTGCACCCCTGTCCCATCTCCCGGGGTGACAGCCAATCTAGCCGTAACGCAAGATCAAGCTCAGGAAGTTGATGCTGGGGCGACCTACAGACTGCTCGCTCAGACTTCCCGGGCTGTCCAGGCACGGACGTGTGTCTGCGTGTGCACGGTAGGTCTCGTGTTGTCCGGCAGAGACGCGCACAGCTCCGGCCCTCACTGCAGCCCACCCTCATGCCCGATCCCTGAACTTCTGGAAGGAGATCGTGCAAATCAAGCAGATCAAAGGACTTGCATCTGGAGCGCAATGAGCTTCATGGGAAATGTATCATTTTCTGCCCCAAGCACTACATAGTTCGAGGGCAGAACTCTCTAGAAGTCCTTGACAAACAGAAAATCAAGTTTTACTAACACTGTAAAGAGCCAGAGGTGAACACAGGCAAGGATGAGAAGGTGGACAGAGCAACGGTATCTGGAGTGTGAATCTTCAGACTTAAAAGCTGGACTGGGGAGTGTTTTGTTTTGTACTTTGTTAAGGCTGCCTTTTCTGCAAGTGAGAACCATACAGGCCTGTGATTTCGGAAATCTCCACAGGGCTCCGATGTCCTAGGACTGTTGAAACAGTCCCAGCATCACCCAGAGAAGGACGAGGAGAAGTTTACACGCACACACACACACTCGTGCGCGCGCACACACACACACACACACACACACACACAGCCCCAAATGGGAAGCGGTAGGGGGAGTCGTGAGAGAAGGTTTCGCGTGCGGCCCACGCTTGTCTGCCAGGAGGGCCCTTCCAAGGGGAGAGGAAACCCACGTACAAGGCTCCATTTGTGTAGACGGCGTCTCCGCCTTCCACGTACTGCACCTGCGGGGGGTACACGTGCTGCAGGGGCTGCACCTGGAACGACATCAGGTACCTGGAGTTATGCACGGCGGGCTCCCGGGAGGCGGCCGTGTCTCCCCTTGCCTTTGTGAGCACTGACTCCTACATCTCTGATTTCCTGCCCCAGCCGCCACTGCGACCGAGAAACTAGGAGAGCTGGTCACCAAAAGGCCCCACGGGAGCGGAGCTGCTCCCGACCCACAGCTCTGCTGTGTTCTCTGTGCGCAGCGGCTCGTTGCCGCTGCAGAGCCTGAGGGGAGCAAGGTGGGCGGCCCCCGTTCTTGGCGGGTGGGGGGGAACCCAGTCCACAGCTCAGAGCAAAGCTGCAGGGTAGAGCTTGGGACAGTCGGTCCCTGCTGCCCACCAGCCACTGGGCAGAGGGGCGGGTCCCACTGGACAGAAGTCAGAGCCATGGACAGAATGTGACCTTGGCGGGGAGCGGTCAGACACCCCTCATCCCTGGCAGGGCAGACACCTCGAGCTGGTTATACTCTACGTGGCCCATTTGGGTGGCCCCGGAACCCCTCCCCCAAGGGGCGGGGGTCCTGGGAACCACACTGGGGAGACCTTCAGTCTGAGCAGAACGGAGTGGGAGTGGGAGGCGGAGAGGGGCACTAGGAAGCCCCCAGGCCCACCCCACTGCGCCCCTGCCCTCACCTGTGGCCACGTGGGTTCAGCACCTCGGCAGACAGGGGCGCTGGCCCCAGGGGCTGGAAGCCTGAGCTCCATGTGCAGAACCTTATACCCTCCCCACAGAGGGGACCTTAACGGATGCCTCATCCAACCTCCTTTTGGGGCGAGATAATCAGGGGCTGGGTTTCACTGTGGCCTCTCTCTCAGTCTTTCCGTGGAGCGGCGGGCGGGGGCTGATCCCCGCCTCCTAGGACGACCCAATGCGGTGCATGAGGCACACACACAAGCCCCTGGAGAGCAAGCATCCCCGAGAAGGTTCTAGGGACTAACATGCTGGGGGTGGGCTGTGCCTCAGGGGACTGGGGGAGACCCAGAAGTCACTCTGCAAGTCCAAGTTGCCCAGAGAGAAAGGCTGGGGCAGGTCCAGCCCCACAGGAAACTTCTGGAATCACGACTCTGCTTGTGTCTCCCTCAAGGAGCTGAGACAGAACCGCTGGTTCCCTGCTGGGCCTGCCAGAAGTCTTTGCTTCTCTCCCACGACCCTGAAACCTGTCCCAGTTGCCTCCAGATCAGCACCTATAAAACACCAGCAATCAAAGCCGGAGCCCCCGGGGGACAGGGCTGTGCTGTCTGGTCTCCGCAGTCACCATGATAAAGCACCCAGTTCCTAGAGCCTGCGCTGATTTTGATTCAGCATGTCACAGAGCTCAAGTCAGCGAAGTCCAGCCCTTGAGCCAAATCTGGCCTGCCTTTTTTTGTACATGAAGTTGTCCAGCACACAGCCGCACCCCTTCGCTTCCGTCCACAGCTGCTTTCATGAGACACAGGCCACGGTCAGCAGCGGTGGCGGGTCAGGCAGCCCCCTAAGCCGCAGCCTGTGCTATTTGGCCTTGTCCAGAAAAGGTCTGCCTGCCGCGGCTCTAGATCAGCTGGACTCTGAGCTGCTGCTCTGTGCAGCTGTGTGGCTGGGGGGTTCAGGCCCTGAAGCTCTGTTCCCGGGTCACTGGACTTCACCAGAAGCACTTCCTGGGTGATGGCACTGGTCTGAGGGCACCATGCTTGCTTTCCCAGAAAGTTCCACGTTCCTTCAATCCAGAAACTTGGCTTCTCTGTCTGCATGTCTATCTCGGTAACCCAGTGCTCTACTGAGGGGCTGGCTTGTACCCCGAATGCTGGATTTCTGAACGGATGACAGATTGTCAGCTTTCTTGGCCTGTGGCATACTATCTGCAGTAAAAGATTTTTTTGTTTTAACACAGCTTCTGAAAGACCCTTCTGGTAAAGAACTGAAGATACCAAAGACAAAGGGTCAGCAACAACAGAAAAGGATGCCTCGTTCAGGGAGGGCTCCAGATCGCTAAGGGCTCACGTGTCCCATGCCCCCTGTGCCGTGGTTACCTGCTGTGACACCTGCTGGACCCTGGGGAGGGAGATTGGCTGCATCTGGGCCCCTTTGGGAGCCGAGCCCGCTGCCTGGACCAACACCCTCTAAAAGGGAAGGAGAGAAGGACATTTAGACTTTTGTCAGAGTTAGTCCTTAAAACAAACACAGATTACAACCACCACCATCTCCCAGAAACATGAGCAGGATGGACAGGAGGACACACACACACACACACACTTACTTGCGCGCACAAGCACACACACCTCCCCTGCCCCAACAGCTCTCCCTCCCTGGGGTCCATTCTGCAAGGTGGTGGGGGCTGTCCCTGGCACCAAACTGAGAGGCCGGGTGATAAGAAGGACCCCCCAGACAGCTGTCCACATCACCGTCCCCCGTCCCTGGCCCAAGCCGGGGCCCGTGGCGGAACGCGGTTGCTGTGATAGGAAGCTGGGCAGGGAGGCGCAGGGCTGGGAGTGAAGTGTGAGGGGCATGCCTGGGGAAGGGAGGCCGCAGGAATTCCTCTCTCTGGCAAGGAGAGAGGCACCCACTGTTGAGGGAAGGCAGGGTGGCCTGTGATCATGAGTGCTTGGAGCTTTCCAGAAAGGGAGTGCCCCAAGTAGGCAGCGGGAAGTCTCTACATGGGGAGCAGAGGCGGCGCCTGGGGGGCAGGGCGGGGGTGGGCGTGGGGCGCCTGGGGGACTGGGTGCATCTCTAGCAGGGACGGAAGGCCTGGACCTGGGGAGGGGACGCTGTGGCCACGCCGGACCCGTGGCACCAGACAGCCAGGTCCTGGCCCGCAGGAGTCTGGGGCCTGCCAGGCGTGGAGGCCTGATGGGTCAGGTTCAAGTGGGCAGAGAAAGAAACCATGAGGTGACCACTGAATCTGGTCACCCTCCCCGGGCACCCTCAGAGGGGCTTGCGAGGCCCACGCGGAGGCTGCTGTATTTGCAAGAAATGAAAGCTAAGCGAGTCTGATTAGCCATCCTAAAATGAATAAACCGCTCTGAGGTCTGCCTTTCGATTTTTGCTGAACGGATGGGGCTTTTTCAGCTTCATCAACTCTGTCATCATGCTTCTAACTTCTGGAATCCTGCTGGTAAGCGGTCACATGGCCCCAGAGGGCATCTGCACACGTCTCCAAGCTTCCAGTCTGTTCCACTGCTCTCGGCTTCGCGTGGTCTTACGTCACTAACTTTACGTTTGCGTCTATGGTGTATTTCCATCCATGGCAGAAACCTGAAGTCAGGAGCCTCCATGCGGAAAGTCTCTCCGTGCAAACTTTTAAGAATCTATCCATTCTAGTGCTAGATCTTTTGCCTTATCCATAAAGTCTTCCTGGGCAAAAGGGCCATTTCCCAGGTACTTCCATTCAACCACAGGAATAGACGAAGCTGGTTTCTTATCATGTTTGTATCCTTGAGTCCTTGGTGGGGCCTTTTCAACAAATAGCGACCGACACGCTGATTCGGGAAAACATAGATTCCTCTCTCTACTGACTCAGGAGATTTCAGAACCAGAGAGGATGCATTCCCCCTCCCCAGCCACACTGGTTTCCCCGGAACAGCCTGAGCCCCAGGCAGCAGGTGGGCTGGTCTGTTACCTGCGGGGAGGCTGGTACCGGCTGGGCCACGGGGGCCTGGGCTGCCGCCGACGGACACAGAGTCACAGACGCCGGCGAATCGGATCCACCCTCTGAATTCTGCATGCTCAGTTCTAAAGAAAGGCGGAGAAAGACTGAGTGGAGCGGGGTTGCCAGCACGAAGCCGCACGTGGCACCGGCGCCGGATGGTTCTTCACGCGGACCCCGGCATCCCTGCCCTCTGTTCATTAGATGCCCGGAGCCCGGCTCTCCCCGCCCTGCCCTGCCTCATCAGGACAACCCCAATTATCCAGACATTGTCCCAGGGAGGCAAAAGGCGATACACAATGGGAGTAAAAAAGCATTTTATCTGGGACACCTGGGTGGCTCAGTCGGTTAAGCATCTGCCTTCGGCTCAGGTCATGATCTCGGGGTCCTGGGACGGAGCCCCATGTCGGGCTCCCAGCTCAGCGGGGGGGTCTGCTTCTCCCTCTCTCTCCTTCTGCCCCTCTCCCCTGCTCAAGCTCTCTCTGTCTCATGTGAATAATAAAAAAAAGAAGCATTTTATCTTGAGCTGGGTACAAGTCCTGCCTTCTGTTCCTAGAGATCCTTGCCACGAGAAAGCATGAAAGTGTATTTCTTTGCAGCCAGATGCATATGTCTTTCAAATAGGTAGTTTAAAAATTCTATACAAAAAGACTCATTTTTTAAAAGATTTTATTTACTTGAGAGAAAGAGCAAGAGAGCAAAAGCAGGGGGAGTGGCAGAGGGAGAGGGAGAAGCAGGCTCCCCGCTCAGCGAGTCGGGGCTCGATCCCCGGACCCCGGGATCGTGACCTGAGCCGAAGGCAGACACTTAACCGACTGAGCCACGCAGGTGCCTCCAAAAAGACTCATTTCATAAAGACAACGTGGCAGAGGTACGAAAATATCAGTCCATGAAAATGCTCAAGGGTAAATGTCCTCACTTTTTAAGAACCGGCTGCCCTCGGCACTCGAGAAGCTATTAAATAGGCAAACTGTGGAGAGGGCGTGGTTTGTGGGCAGGTGCACCCCCGTCCTGCGCACGTCTCCCCAGCGGTCAAGTGGAGCCTCCCCGCTTCTGCCTCGTGGGGAGGCCTGAGCAGGAGCACACCGCGGGGCACAGGACGGACGCCAGAAGTTTACACACCTTCCCCCGCCCCGCAAGAACTCCCACCTCTACCGAGGAGAGAAGAAAGCAGAGAGCAGTGTGCGGGGGTTTATCTCTGAGTGTCGGTTTAACCCCATCTTCATGGATGAGGAAGATTCTAGGACTCGGCCCATTCCCCTCCCAAAGCCTTTGGTACCACGAGAGCCACTGGATGGATGCGTGGATGTGTGGCCTGTGCCTGTGGCGGGTTCCTGGTTTTCCTGACTCGGTCCTGACCACTAGATGTCCCCAGAGCCACGCGGTGGCTGGCGCTCCCTACTTACTTCTCTTTCAGGGAAGGAGGGGATGGAGAATTTCCAATGTGTATTTCCTGGGTCTCCAACCCTCTGCCTTCCCGACAAAACTGACCTTTGGAATCATTCTGTAGGAAGTTGCTTAATCAAGGTCTTATTTACAGTTTTCCCCAGTGTCGGAAGCAGTCGTCTGCCCCCAACACACCACTTTGCTCCAATCTGAAGGCAGGAAGTGGGTCACTTCAGTGGCAGCGGGAGGAAATCGCTGGACTTGGGCTCTTTGTGGAGAGAATCCACTGGTGACAGACGGAGAAAGCTGACTCAGAGGCCAAGTCCTTGTTCACAGGCAGAAACAACTGTGCTCCAAAGTCTAAGTCTTGTTAAAATCAGGGGAGCCCCGTAAGAGCGTGAGGCTTGACAGCAAGCCTATGCTCGGCTCACTGTGGCCAGAATGCAGGTTATTCAAGATCATGCCAGGTGTTCACACAAATGTGTTTCCTAGTTTAACATGCTGTTTGCCACGTGCTGTTTGTCACACTGTTTAGTGTACAGTTTAGGCCAAGGGTCGCTAAAGCTTTTCTGCCAAGGACCAGAGACTTTAGGCACATCTGTCCTGTTACAACTACTAGACTTCGCTGTCCTGCCACAAGAGTGGTCATTGTTCACACTCACACACACTCACACTCACACACACACAGAATGACCCTGGTTGTGTTCTAATGAGACTTCATTTAGGAAAAAAAGGCGACAGGCCAGGTTTGGCCTGTAGACCAAATCTGCTGCGGGTTCTTGGTTCGTATAATTTGGGTTTGATGAAGTGATGTGGGTTTGGAGGATGGGTAGAAAAAGGGCGCTGTCTGGATTCAAAACCTTGGGGTCCAGGGGCCCTGGATGCAGGGCAGAGTCCCTGCGGCCACATCTCCCCACCACGACAGAACTGGAGGGGCCACAAGGCACGACCCACATTGTCAGGAGGATGAAGCTGCCGGGACGTAAAGAAAAATGGAATTATCTTCTGGTCGGAAATGACATCAGTGCCCCTGAAGTTTATAAAGTCACAGATAAAATCACCAAATCCTGGAACCTCAGGAGCCAGGTTACAGCCCTTGAAATTGAAGACAGGAGTTTGGGCACAAGGGACAAGGGACAAGTGACTCTGGGGAGCTGCGGTGGGTTGAACAGTGACTCCCAAAACTCAGGGACACTCCGAACCTCTGAATGTGACCTTATCTGGAAAGAGGGTCTTTGCAGATATAATCAAGGTAGGGATTGAGAAGAGGTCACACTGGAGCAGGGTGGGCCTGAAATCCAAGGACAGTGTTCTTGTAACAGACAGACCAGGACACGCAGCGAAGACGGCCATGTGACGATGGAGGCGGAGAGGGAGGGATGCAGCGACGCGACAAGGAAGCCAAGGATGGCTGGGGCCACCAGAAACCAGAGAAGGCAGGAAGGATCTTTCCCTAGAGGGAGCACAGCTCGCCGACACCTGCGGGTCTCCAGAACCGTGAGGGGACAGGTTTCCGTGGGTTCAAGTCCCCCAGTCTGTGGTACTGTGAATGGCTGGCCCAGGAAACTCAGGCAGGGACCTATACCCTGAGGAGCACAGCTGGGACAAAAGCATTCCGTGCAATGGCTTCTGGGTAGTGCTCCAGGGCGGTGCATGACCCGGGCCGCCGATAAATATTTACCAAATGAATAAATCCCTCAGTGTCTCCTTAGTATCACGGCCCACACCAAAGTATACCAAATGATACGTAGTGTTTCAGATAGAGTCGATGTAAAGTGTCAGGACATCTACAATCTACCTGGTTATTTTAAGGATGTGTAGGACTATCCTGTTCTACTCCCCCCGAACACATCCCTTAATGTTAGCATCAGGCGGACAGACTGACAGATCCATGTGAGCCAGCCTGGCTGCTCTAATATGTTGAGGGCCTGAAATCCTTCTCTACCCATCTAAGATAACCAAGGTCATACATTGCCTATAAGCAGATCCAGTTTCCTGAGTTTTAGTTTTCTGATTTTTTTTTTTAATTTGGGTCCATTCATCAAGGGCTTTTAACACATCAAGGTTAAGGCTTTTATAAAAAAAATTGTTTATTAAAAGGCATGCAACAGCACCGGGTTTCAGTAACGGTGGAGCATTGGTTGGACTAACCCTCCTGCAGGTAAGTTAAAAAGTCGGAACAAAATATTAAAACACACAACACAGACACACAGACACACAGACACACACACCCTATTTAAAGACACGGTGGGGCGGGGGCAGCCAAAGCAGGTGGACCCTGCCAGGGAGTCTACCCTTGAAAGATCTCTGCCACCGTCAGACCAGTGATTCTGAATTTTTGCCAGAGGCATGCCTCAGTCCATGAATGCTTCGGTGGCTGACAGCAGAGTGTGATTGTCTTGAAGTGTGAGAGGAGAGAGTTCAGAATATTAAGAGGAAATCCTGAAAGAGAGAGAGCCACAAAGGGGGCAAGCCCCCAGATCTGCCTAGACTCCATCCAAATCTTTGGCCAACTGACTGAGCCACACTTGTGTGGGGAAGACACCAGAGGTTTGGGAGAAAAACCAGCAGTCAAAGATGAACAAACTAAGAGGAGATTTCAGCTACTGCTGAGAAAGATATATTTGCATGAGGGACAGGGTTTGAGTCCAGCCAAGAGAAACACTAGCAGGGGGAGCACAGCAGAATCCAGAAATTCTACAACATAGCATTCATGATATCCAGGATCCGATAAAGACCGTGAACTATGAGAAGAAAAAGCTGTGACCCATACCCAAGAAAAAGAAAGGAGGAGTCAATTATAACCAAACCAAGTTAATCCAGTGGTGCACACAGAGCAGCTACTAAAAATATGTCCAAGAACTTAAAGGAAGTTTTAGGCACAATATATGAACATATAGGAATCTCAATGGAGGACAAACCATAAAAAAAGAAAAAAGAAGTAGAAATTCTGGAGCTGAAAAGTACATTAACGAAAATGGAAATTTCACTGACTACACTTAACAGCTGATTAGAGATGGCAGAAGGAAGAGTTAGTGAACTCGAAGAGAAATCAATGGAACCCAATCTGAAGAACTGAGAGTAGGAAAAAATTGGAGAAAAATGAACAGAACATGCAATCTAACATATATGTAACTGAAGTCCCAGAAGAAAAGGAGAGAATGGGAGAGGAAAAAGATATATTTGAAGAATGGCCAAACATCTCTTTAATTTGGTGAAATACATCAACTTATAGATCCAAGAATTTTAACAAAGCCCAAGAATGATAAATACAAAGGAAACTAACTTAGCTGTGTCATGGTTAAACTGTTAGAATTAAAAAAAGAAAAAGAAAAAGAAAATTTTGAAAGCAGCCAGAGAAAAACCACATACTATTAAAAGGAATAACAGCGTGGATAACAACCAACTTCCCATCAGTGACAACAGTGACCAGAAGACAATGGGATGACATATTTAAAGTGTTGGGGGAAAGCTGTCAACTTAGAATTTTCTATCCAGCAAAACTATTCTTAAAAGAAAGGTGGGTTAAAGGCATTTTATGATAAACAAAACCTGAGAAATTTTGTTGCTTACACTATGAGAAACGTGAAAGCAAGTTCTTCAGGGTGAAGAGAAATAACACCAAACAGTAAACTTGTATCTTCAAGAAGGAATAAAGATCACTTGAAATTATAACTATGTGGGTAATTACAAATTACCCACAAATTACAAAGGAGTGTATTTTTTTCCTTTTCTTCTCTTCCCTTAATTTCTTTAAAATACATCTATTTAACAAAAAATTATAACACTTTATTGTGTGTTTTTATAACATATGTAGCAGGAATCTATATAATAGTAATAGCACAAAGGAATGAGGAGGGGTAAATAGAATTAGATATGCAAGGTTCTTGTATTTTACAACATGTTGTAGTCTTATTTGTGATCAATTAAAGATACATTATGTAATCCCTAAGGTAATCTCTAAAAAAAATAAAACCCCAAAATATACAGCTTAAAAGTTAATGAAGAAGCAGATGAAATGCTAAACATATCTGTCCTCAGAAAGGGCAGCTAATGAAGAACACAGAAACAAAAACCAGATGATACAAATACCAAAATGCCTTTCCTAAATTCACATACATTAATAATTACATTAAGTATAAATAGATTAAACATTTGAATGAAAAGACAGAAATGGTCAGCCTCAATTAAAAAAAAAAAATCCCCGGGAAGGAGACAAACCATAAGAGAGAATCTCATGAAACAAACTGAGAGTTACTGGGGGATGGGAGGGTAGGGATAGGGTGGCTGGGTTCTGGACATTGGGGAGGGTTTGTGCTATGGTGAGTGCTGTGGAAGGTGTAAGCCTGATGATTCACAGATCTGTACCCCTGGGGCAGATAATAATAATAAAAAAGAATAAAAAAAAGTTTCCATGATATGCTGCCTTTTTAATAGAAGCCCTCTTTTAATTTTTTTTGGCATTTTAAATTTTTTGGAAGATTTTATTCATCTATTTATTTGAAAGAGAGAGGGAGTGCATGCAAGTGGTGGGTGGGGGAGAGAGCAGAGGGAAAGGGAAAGGGAGAATCCCAAGCAGACTCCACACTGAGCACAGAACCCCGTGTGGGGCTCAATCCCATGACCCTGAAATCATGATCTGAGCTGAAACCAAGAGTTGGATGCTCAACCAACTGAGCCACCAAGGCACCCTGATACACTCATTAGATACAAAGGCACACATGGGTGGAAAGTAATGGAATGGAAAAAGATACACCATGCAAACTCTAATTAAGCTGGAGTGGCTATAATAATGAGACAAAATTCCTTCAAGACAAGGAATATTACTAGAGATAATGAGGGAGGGACATTTCATCCTTATAAACTGATAATGACATAATCATTATAGAAGTGAATGCACCTAGTAGTATAGCTTCAAAATACACAAAGAAAAAATTAACAGAACTAAATGAAAAAAATAGATATAAAGAGTCACAGTTGGAGATTTTAGATACTCTTCTCTCAGTAATTTTGATAGAAACTAAACAAAAGCACCAGTAAGGATTTATCTGGGTGACACCATCAACCACAGTGATCTGACATTTACAGAGCACAACAACCCAAACCTGCACATTCTTTTCAAATGTACAAGGAATATTCCCTAAGATGGGTCATATTCTGGGCCACAAAACAAGTCTCAATACGTTTCCAAAGACTGAATTATACAGAGCATACATGTATTTTGACAACAAGAGAATAAATTAGAGGTCAGTAAGATGTCTAGAAAAATGCTAAATAGTTAGAAAATTTAAACCACACCTCTAAAATAACCTATAGGCAAAGAATAAACCATAAGAGAAATCAGAAAATATTTTGAACTGAATAATAATGAAAACACCATATATCAAAATTTAGAGAAGTAGCTAAGAGGTGCTTACAGGGAAATATTTAGTTTTATAAACAAATTAGAAAGAATGGCTTAAAAATCAATCATTTAAGTTTTTAGCCTTAGGAAGCTATAAAAAGACAAGCAAACTAAACTTAAGCAGAAAAAGGAAATAATGAAGGGAGGGAAAATGAAATAAAACTCCACAAACCAGGGAGAAAATGACAGAACCAAAATTTCCCCCAAACTGAAATTTCTTTGAAAAAGAAATGAGCTATAAAAGCCATGAAAACACACTGAAGAAACATAAATTCATACTATTAAGTAAAGGTAAGTCCATATGTGCTATATGATTCCAACTATCTGACAGTTCTGGAAAAGGAAAAACTATGGAGAGGGTAAAAAGATCAGTGGTTGCCAGAGGTTTAAGGGGAGGGAGGGATGAGTCAGTGGAGCACAGAGGACTTTTAGGGCAGAGAAACTACTTGGTGTGATACAGTCATGGTGGATGCATGTCATATATCGGTCCAAACCCACAGAAGGTACAACATCAGGAGTGAGCCCGGATGTCACTTACGGACTTTGGGTGATGATGATGTGTCATGTCAGTGCAAGTCTCATCTACAAATGCACCACTCTGGTGGGGGTATGTTGATAAAGGGGGAAGCTAGGCATGTGTGAGGGCAAAGAGTACACAGAAAAATCTCTGCACCTTCCTTTCAATTTTGTTGTGAACCTAAAACTGCTCTAAAAAAGATAAAGTCTTAGAAAAAAGACTGACAACTCCCTATAAAAGACAGATAAGAAAAAAAAAACAATTTGCCAAAATAAAAAATGATATGAGATATACCATTAAAAATCTTACAGAAACCAAAATCGTAAGGAACTCTTATGAACAGCTTTAGCCAATGAATTCAACTTAGATCAAATGAACATTTTTTTGAGAAAAACACAACATACCAAACTGACACAAGATGAAATAGAAAATGTGAAGGTCATATCTAGCAAAGAAATTGAATACGTTATTGAAAGCCTCCTTTCAAAGAAAACTTCAGGCACAGAGCCTTTCACTGTTAAATGCTATAAAACACTGAAAAAGGAATTAATCCACAAATTCCATCAGAAAATACAGAAAGGAATACTTCACTCATTTTAGGAGGTCATAGAAAGCCTGGTGCCAAAATTTGATAGAGATATTACAAGAGAAGTATTTAGACCAAGGTCTCTCATGAACACCTATGCAAAAATGACATGAAATATTAATAAATCAAAGTTAGCGATATAAAAATAATAACCCATACTTATATTTTCTACTGCTTTTTTTTTCTTAATGAAGCCCCAACTCCTTTCCTCCTCAAATGATATTTTGACAAAGGTGTCAAAGCAATTCAACAGAGAAAGGAAGGTTGTTTAAACAAATGGTATATCCATATGGGAAGAAGAAAACAAAGGAACTTCAACCCCTATCCTATACCACACACAAAAATGATTTTAAATTAGATCATAGGCTTACGCATAAAAACTAAAACTATAAAACTTCTAAAAGAAAACATAGGGGCATACGCAAAAGTTTCTTAGAATGCAGAAAGTAGTATGACCACAGAACTCTATAAATTAGATTTGTGGAAACTGAAAATTTTGTCCATTAAAAGACTTCAAAAACACAAATCAGGGGTGCCTGGCTTAGTTAGAGGAGCACGGAACTCTTGATCTCGGGGTCATTAGTTTGAGTGCCATGTCAGGTATAGAGATTCCTTAAAAAATAAATAAACTTAAAAAAAGATTTTATTTATTTATTTGAGAGAGGGAGCAGAGTGAGACGAGAGAGGGCATGAGCAGGGGGAGGAGCAGAGGGAGGGGGCGGAGCAGGGGGAGGGGAAGGAGCAAAGGGAGAGGGAGCTGCAGACTCTCTGCTGAGCAGGGAGCCAGACTCTGGGCTCCACCCCAGGAGTCTGGGATCACAAGAGCCAAAAGTAGACACTTAACTGACCAAGACATCCGGGTGCCCCTAAATAAATAAACTTCTTGAAAAAACACACACATAAATCAGTAAGCCACAGTCTGGGCTTTGCAAAAAGTATTTGCAAAACATGTATGTGACAAAAGGCTTTTATCCACAATATGTAAAGAGCTCCTACAATCTAATAGGAAGAAGACAATGTAATGGGCTGAAGACCCTAACAGGCTCTTCACAAAGATATACCGATGCCCAACAAGTATATAAAATGGTGCTCAACAGAGTTAGTCACCAGGGAAATGCAAATCAAAACCAGAATGAGATACCAGTAAACCCTCGCTAGAATGGCTAAAATAAAAGTCTCACAGCAACCAATGTTGTGAGCACAGGGAGAAATCGGATCTCTCACACACTTGTGGGAATTTGAAATGATAGAACCAGGTCAGAAAAAAGGTTTGATGGTTTTCTGGAAAGTTAAACCCACCCTTTAGCCCAGAGTTCCTCTCCGAGGTGTTCATCCAGGAAATATGGAAACACACCTACAAAAAAAACCTGTACACACAGGTTTACAGCAGTTTTATTCACAACGGCCAAAAAGTACAACAACCAAATGCCCATCATCAGGAGAAGAGATGAGAGACTGTAGATTGTGCTAAGAGAAATGAAGATTGTAATCCCTAAGGCAACCACTTAAAAAAAAATCAGATTGGTGTAGAGGGGGCAGGAACCGAGGGGGAAGGGACAGGCAGGATCTTTCCAGGGAGGTGGACAGACACGTTCTTCATGAGAACAGGGTGTACACTACATGGAATGCCCATTTGTCAATATCAGACAGTCAAGATTTGTGCATTTATGGTATGTAAATGTTAACCTGGAAAACAGTGTAAAAATACAATCACGGAGTGGAGGATGGGGGGGAGCAGTGGAGGTGTAAGTGGCACGAAATGGCAGAGTGATGGTAAGGACACAGCCTGGAGATCGCTGCACCCGGTTCATCATGCTGTGGATTGATTTTGTAGATGTTTGAATTTTCCATACCAACAAGTTAAATAAAAAACCCACCCAGTAGTCAGTTTTCAGCCCCAAAGGTAAGTACCTGCACATTTTATCACTGCCTTTCTCCGCAAGCTCTGGTTTGCTATGCTAGCAGCCGTTGGAGATAGAGCAGTAGGTTGGGTGGTCCTTCTAGAAGGTGTGAGGCTGGATCTGAGTGACCTCCACACCTGGCTAGACAGGGGCCAGCAGGGGAAGCGAGAGGGCTGGCCCCACAGACAAGGGCACCAACCAGCCACATTCAGTGGGAAATCCCTCAATTCTGCTGGTCAGGTTCCCAGTGACGGCAGTCACCCGAGACCCCCTAGACACACTCTCGTAGGTCTATGTGCGGGTCTGCACTTCTGCTCTGAACTTGAACTTGCAACAGGTACTGGGTGGGAATCTTTGTCGTCCCCGTTTGCTCGATCACCTTCATTTGTCCTCTCTCTTGTTTCTCTCCCCAAGGCCAGGCCCTGAGCATTCTTCCCCTGACTCTTTCATCTGTGGCCACTCTTGACTGGGTCCCAGGAGCCTTAGGATGGCCAATAAAAAGGAGAGAGGCCTCGAATACGAATATGAGCCATTGCCCAGCTTCGTGAGGTCGGCCCTGAGCTCCTGGTGGCTCAGAAACACACCCAGAGTAGTGTTTGTAAGCCTAGCACGTTTCATTGGCCGTCTGGTCCCAGATGAAGACACACTTGAGGAATGAAGTGGGCAAGTGTGGCCTCACTGAATCGCGGAGAAGGCACAGTGGACCTGGGGACACTGCCGGGGACACTCAGCAGGGGGAGCCTATGTGAGGTTCCCCCAAGTGTAAGTGAGGGGCAACAGGGACCAGGGACGGCACCGGCTGGGGATCACGCCCATGAATGGATCTGCCCCCGGGCACAAAGGGAAGAGGCTTCTGTTTACAGGAAAATACTCCGGTTGCCTAGCAACCAGTAATGACAGGAAAGGAAACGCAGAAAAAGTTGAGGGCAGTTCTGGGCCCTGCTCCTGGCCGGCGCTGACTCACCGAGACCTGAAGCCATCTCATTTCTATTCCTGTTCCTCCATATGCCAAGCGGAGGGGTCACCTGCCTTTCAAAGTTCTCATGGTATTTAGAAAACATCTTGTCATCTTTGCCATAAGGAGCAAGGAGCAAGCGCAGCGGTTTTAAGTTACCTTCCTTCTGATTGGCCAGTTAACTTCCGCTTTGGGGAGACACATGGCCTTCACCTTTGCCTTCGGGGAGAGACACAGGGCCTCCTCAAAGCTATGGGTTCATGCTCTCCTGGCGTGTGGCAGCATCTGGATGGCACCAGGCTCCCTTGGCCCCCGAGAAAGCGATTCCTATTTTGCCCACGAACAAGGAGTGAAAGTCCACAACGCTCTCCCAGAGGACCAGCTGTCTCGAACCCCGGCGTCTGCCCGGATGCTTGTGTTGACATTCCAAGTGCCATTCTGATGACCAGAAAAATCACGTCCATTTGCTTCTCTTGGATCCCCTTCCATGTGAGTGCAAGGTCTAAGGAGCAGGTGATGTGAGCTTTACATTCTGCCCGCATTGTGCCCGTTGGCCTGGGGCTGGGGCTTGGCCCTCAGGATAGCCCTGCTCGGCTCCAGGCCTGGAGAGGAGCCTGTGTGTTCAGAGAACTTCGCGTCCATCTCCTCTGGCTGAAAAGTGTCATTAATACTGCATGACGGTAGAAACCATGTCCTTTCCTGCTCTTGGATCACTGCCAAGGCGCCCACTAGTGGGCACGAGGCAGGGCTCCCAGCCCGGGCACTGTTAACATAGGGGCAGGTTGTTCTCTGTGGGGCGGTGGGGGGGCGGGCATCCTGGGCACCGTGGGGTGCTCATCGGCACCCCGGCCCCCACCCACTGCACGCCGGGAACCTCCCTCCGCCCGGAGTCTCCTGACGCTGGCGAATGTCCCCTGGGGGACAGGAGTGCCCCGACTGAGAGCCCCTGCTCTGCCCCCGCTCTAAGGGAGGTGCGGTGTCTGAGACATGAGCTGGACAGTCGCGCCTTGAGTGAATGGGACGAGAGGGCAGGCAAGGAGCAGGAAGTATAACAGAGGGCCCCGCCGTCTGCCCAACGGGACCCAGAATTAGAGGCTGAAAAGGCCAGGCCCTGAAAAGAACACCCACTGATTCTAGGAGCACGAAGTCTCAACTTCCAGCAAGGGCAGCTCATTATTCCCTCCTTGCCTAAGCCGTCTGGGTGCCCTGTCATTCCTTAGTTTGTCACTTTTTTTTCTTTTGCAGCAACGGACTTGGAAGGATCCTGGAGCTGGCTCCGAGCTACTCTGGAATAAGGTATCTACAGAATTCAAATTCCTTTTCCTGGTGGTAAGAACTGGGCTTCTGTTCCTGTTTTCTTCTCAGTGGCCAAACGTTCGCTCGCTCTCCAGCAGGGGAGGGGGCCCGAGCTCTGAAGTCCGCAGGGCTCCAGGCAGGACACGGGGGGTGGGGGCCCCCTGAAGCCACAGGCTCCTGTCCTCCTCGGTGCGACAGGCTACTCTGATCTCAAAGGACAGCGGCCTTTCCCCCCATCGTCATGGGCGACACCCACTTACTTCCTCTTAAAGACATGATTTGACTATTAATTTAAAAATGGTCCAAACGAAGGTATGCTTACCTCGGCTCATGTGTGGTCTGATTTTAGTTGCCACTTACAATGTCACGGATTCAGGAGGGAAACATGAATTAAAAAAAAAAACACCCAGCCTTCACCGATCTTTTCACCCAGAAACACGCTTTCGGCAGGCAACCCCATTCCACCGCTTAGCCGTCATCACTGAAACGCCACCAGACTTGGCCTCTAACAAATCCGAAAGGCAACTAGCTTCCTTCCCTCAAACTTGCCACTTCTTCTGTTTCCTAAGCCACCAGACTAGACCAAGTCACCGGGCATCTCCCTCGGCTGCAGGGCCACGTCTTAGTGGTGACCCAGCCCTGAGGTCTCCTCCGGGGACCACCTCCCAGGGACCAAGGGCGACCCCTGCCTCTGCCTGGCTTGTTGGAGGTGCTGGGTCTGCCTGCAGAGCACCGCATGTTCTAAATCAAGGGCTACCGGGAGTCTCACTACTGGTGGGGGGTAGTATGGGAATATTCTGGTGTCAAGAGTCTGGGGTCCTTGAGAAGGTTGAGCACCGAGCACCGGCTGGTTCCAGGCGCGCCCTCCTTCACACTCACGAGGCAGCCCAGCCCGCTCTGGCTGCTGCAGACCTTCTGACGACTGTCAGCTCAGAGCTGAGAGCCTGAGAGCCCGGCTCCGTGGGGCACCTCCCAGGGACGGACACCGGCTGTCTTCCTACTCCCCGGCCCGCCGCTGCGTCTCAGCTCCATCAAGGAAAAGACCCAGCAGCCTCGATCCCATAACTGTGGCAGGCACGAGTTCGGAACAAACACCGAGGCGGCGGGCACACCAAACGGGCACAGACACAAGGACACGGGACTCAGACACAAGCTCAGATCTTTGTTCCGCTACACTCTGCGGCCTGGCTGTGGCCTCAGTTTCCTAATCTGACAAAGGGGTGGGGAGGATGAAGTGCAGTGACCCCGGCCGGTGCCTGATAAATAAAATACGACCGAGTGGGAAGGGGTGAGAGGAGCGAGCACCCCAAGGACATCTGACGTGGCAGAAGCCAGCAATGGAATTCAGCATCAGCTGTACCCCAGACTCGGGCCAAAGCAGGCCACACATGGGATCTTTCTTAACTACTCAGGAAGCCACCCTGTTAACATCCTCATTTTATTTTATTTTTAAAAGGTTTTTGTTTATTTGTTTAAGTCATCTCTACCCCCAGCGTGGGGCTCAAACTTAGGACCCCGAGACCAAGAGTCACACGCTCCACTGACTGAGCCTATCATCCTCATTTTAGAAATGACAGATAGACTGAGGCTCAGGGATATCAAAGTTCAGGCCACTCGGTAGCCGGAAGGGACCGGTCGATAGTGGCCCCGGCGACACTCCTCCCTCCATCTGGCCCTGCGAGCACCCCGTGGGTGCTCCCCCGCCCAGCTGGGCCCATTCCCCGCCCCCGGAGGCCGAGGCCACCTGCCGTCCAGGCCACCTGCTGTCCATCTGGTTGCCCGCGTCCCTCTCGGCTCTCCACCCCCGTGCCCGGTCCCCTCGGGCACCCTGTCCTGCAGCCCTCCCCACCCCACCCCTGCTTTGCGTCCACTTCTGCCGGCACCCCGTGGAGAAAGCCAGGCCTCCTCTCACTTTGGGTGCAGGGTTTAAATGGGAGGGTCACCCGACCCCTCGGGGACCCCCCAGTTCAAGCCAAGGGGAATACTACATGCCGGGCTCCAGGCCCAGGCCTGCGGGACCACGGGCCACGGCGCTGTGCTGCCACCGCCAAACACACGTCTCTGCGGCATCAAGGGCGGCCCGGCTGGCAGTGAGGTGGCTGGAGGGCCACTGGAGGCCGGGACTGGTGTCCCAGCGATGGTAAGGATGGCGCCCACCATGACAGGGCGGCTGTGACCTCACAGAGCAGGGCTGAGGCTGGCCCGGGGAGGGCCGAGGCCTTCAGAGAACAGCTCCCCCCAACCCTGGCCCCATCGCCACTGACAGCCAGAGAAGCACGGAGCCGCCACCAACCGCTTGAGGCCGGACCCCAGCAGCGCTGTGCCCGCGATCAAAACCTGCCATCCAGTCCCATCATCTCGTGCGGGCCCCCGACCTTGGCGCTGCGGTCGCCGGAGCTGGACCAGTTTTGGCGGCGAGAGGCTGAGCAGCATCCTGGCTTCCACCCGCCTGGGGCCGGGAGCACCCCCAGTTGTGAAAACCAAATGCCCCCGAACAGACAAAGTCGGCTATGGGCGACAGGCACTGCTTTGCCTTTTCTGGAACTGCTCATGAACTATAACCTGCATTTCAAGCCGAATTCCCCGGAGATTTATACGCACGTTAAAAGTTTGAGAAGCCCTGCTCTGAAGCACCATTTCTCCCCTTCCCCACTCCAGACATTTGGGGTCAGACAGCTCTCTGTGGGGTGTCCGGGGCACTGTGGGGAGGGGGGGAGCAGCACCAGCTCCTCAGTCACGACAACCAAGCATGGTATACGAGCCAGTGTTCCCTGAGGGTCAGAGTCACCCCCTTTGAGAACCACCGTCTAATGCCATGGCCTCGCTAAATCTGTTATTTCTAGACTAACCAAGCCATTCTCCAAGCTCTGCGTTCTGCTCCCTGTCTCCCAGTTACACTGGACCAGCCAGTCCTCGAGAAAAACCAAGCCTTCAGAGCGCCCCTACAGCGTGAGGGAGAAGCAGCGAGGCGGGGACCAGGGGCCAGCCAGGAGCTCCCTCCTCCAGGGCGTCTGCCAGGATTTTGAGCCTGCTGACCCCACCCCACCCTGGAAGCCGCTGCCTGGTGACAAGGGCACTTCCTGTCCCCAGGAATGGCCAGTTAGCCGGAACGACGGGCAGGACCTCCACAACTGACTCGGGGGAAGAGGCTGGCTTTTCTCCTGCTGCCAACATCACACTCAGGACCTTTCCAAGTGACCCCCGCACTCTGCTCCGGTCACCCCTTACGCGGGAGTTTCAAAAGCAGAGAACGGGCCAGGCTGAAAATCAGGAGCTCTACCTCCCGTCGCACCCCCGGAGGGGCCCATGCCCGCTCCTTCCCCAGCAGGGTGGAGGGACCCAGAGACGTTAAGCCCCTTGCCCAAGCCGCAAGGCCTGATGTGGGGGACGGTAGCTCCGTGGGGACAGCTTTTAAATGATCCCCTTAAAAGAGAATGCTTAAATGAGGCTACACCTCCTGAAAAATGACTAGCCTGAACTGGAACCGGGTCTAAACTCATTTTCTGGAACGTGGAGGAGCACTTCTTTGGAAGCCTTCTCGGCACACAACTGACCTCCAGCTATGCTGCTGCTACAGGTTCCGGGAAGCACCCTGTGTTCTCCTTAATATTCTGGGGGATCTCTGTGTTAGGCAGGACTTACTCATTTTGATTCCACGAACACTTGACGTAACCGGAGTTTAATTCCTGCATCTCACAGGGCTGGAGGCTGACAAGCTTGCCATATATATATATATATATATATATATATATGACTTGCTTTTATTTGTTCTAGAACACAAACGACATCCCATAATACGTTTTGGCTGCAAAGGAAAGTTGGGAAGCTTTGCTCAGATACTTTACATCGTCGCCAGCCATCAGCTGGAATGTGGGCACGCAAGTGCCACGGACATTTGCTCGGGCACTTGGATACAGAGTGAACTGCCCTGGAAAAACAAAAATAAAAAAGCCAATCGGTACAACTAAAGCGGATCTCACCACGGAGCTGTTTGACCGCGGGCGTGGGGTTCTGATAGTGGTACAGGAGCGGCTGCTGCGGCCTTAGATCTCGTGATCTCGTATTCGAGAGACGATCAAGGCAGGATGGAGTCCCCACCAAAAACCGGCACTGACCAATACCGCCGCTTTATAGCGCTGGCGGGTGGGCGGGGCGCGGAGGGCGGGGCAGGGGGCGGTGGTGGGAAGAAATGTGTCACCGGCTTTGAATGAAGTTCAGGGGCAGTGTTTACCCAAGCAACGGGCCCTGGTAAACAATCGCTATCTCTGGCTCGCTGAGGAGGAGGTGGGGGAGTGACACTGTTTTGATCAGGAGCCTCCCAGTGGCTGCAAAGCGCCCTTCGTCAGGGTGAGGGCGTCCCACTCCTGGTAGCCGGGACACACCTGTTTCCCCAAGAAGCGTAATATGCCCGTTCCCCGGAGGGTCACCTGCGTTCCCAACTTTTTAACAGGAATAGCAAGGCTCTGGGCCCGGTTTCCATCGACGGCCAAGCTCATGTGTGGATGCTGTCACATGTGGCCCACTGGGTTCAAGTCCTGGCTTTTCTGATATTCTCCAGCAGCCGCGAGGAAAACATCATGCTAGAAAGCACTCGAGAAGCAGGCTGGCCAAGTAATGATTTTACAAACACGAGGAATTCGATCAAAAAAGAAATTCCACTTAAGACTGAAATAAGTCTCCAGCGGAGAGCAGTCTACAACATAGTCAAATGGCTGAAAGTTGCTCCCCCCCTTCCATCAGCTCCTCTCGGTTTATACGGGATGAGATGTCAAAATGACAGCATGCTTTCTGCCCAGGAGACCCCTGGTGGACCCCGGTCTACCTGTCGTGGCGAATCAAACGCAAACATAATTGCATCAGAGAAAAATATATGCAGATGTTCAATTAAAACCTGGAGTCCGCAGTCCTGGCGCTCTCTGCCGGCTCTCATTGTTTGCCGAGTAACAACGGTTGCCAGGGACAACGCAGTCCACTCCCGTCTCTAAGAGCCTGTTGCTGGGCAACAGCAAGAGTGCGTCCCAAACCAAACAATGTCATCCCCGGAGCAATCCCCTCTATCTCACATTAACCAGATCTAAAAAAAAACCCTCCCAAATATGTAATCTATTATTTTCAGGAGCCCTAAGAGAAAGGCAAATAATCTCTTCTCTATAGCAACCAAGGGGGAAACAGTTTACCATATTTGTTCTGAAATAACAAAACCCAAGAAGGACCAGATCTCCCCACGGTCAGCATCATAGCAGAGACTTTAACAGCCCTTCCTGGTGCCGGGAGGAGAAAGTGCCTTTTTCTCCAAGAGGAAAGAATTTATTTATCATCAGGCAAACAATGTGGGATATTCATAGCTGCACATGGGTTTTCTGGGCAGTGACTGTACAAACTAAAACAAACTGGGGATTGAGCTATTTGAAAAAGACTTAAGAACAGAGGAGTAGATACCTAGTTTAAAGGACTTTTGAAAATGTCATGTGTGCAGATAAATAGGTTGCAAACCAGATCGTTGACTCAGCATTAGAAATGCCTCCTGGGACTTTGCGGGAAGGAACCCAGAGCATCTGGCGTCCCAGCGTCTGCTCTTCCTGCCCCACTCAGCAAGAGGAAGAGGAAGAGGAAGCCAGGCCTGGGAAGCACAGGGACAAACAGCCCCGGAAAGAGGGGTGATGGGGAGGTCCCTAGCATTGGCCAATTTTGACCCTTGACAGAGAGGGGGAAAAAAAAACCCAAGCTAACCTCAAAGCCAACTCAGTCTTGGCTCCGTCCAGAGAAGTTTGGGGTTTAGAACTGGGAAGGGAAGAAGCCAGCACCCTACCTTACGAGGGGAGGGCAGAGTTCTAAGGGGATGGTCTTATTTTGGGGGAGGGGGAGTGTGGCCAAGGATCTTAAAAGATGTTGGCAGAATGGGAAGTTTGTGGCTCTCGCCACAGTGGGTCCGCATTTCAGGTTCTAAAGGCACCAGGCACTAACAGATCTGTGTGTGATTAAGGCATAGTCTGGTAACTCTCACCCCAAGTTCAGCCTCTGACAAAACCTGACCTTCGAGACAGACATGACCGACACAAAGAAACCTTGTTTTCATAAGAGAGAATCCGGGAGATGTTCTTAGAATAAACAGGTTGGCATGGACATGTCTCAAGAATAGAGGAGGTAGCTGCCACACTATTAAAATCTGAACCTGGGTTCCAGGGCGATGGAGGATTTGAAACCAGACTCCTGGGCCATTAACCTGTGGCAAAGTGGTAACGCTCATCTCTAGCCTGGCGGTGAGACCACCAGCAGCCCTGCTCCCACCGCCTAAGGGACACTGCCAAGTCGGCCTGGACACCCTTTCTGAAGGGAGGCTCTGACACACAGCTGTGAGCATCCCAAATCCCATCTCTGGAAAGAGGATTGACACAGACGCGGTCATACGTGCATTATTCATTGATCTCAATAAAACATACTGAGTGCCTAGCATGGGTCAGGCATTGCCCAATAATCAAAACAGACAAAATTCCCTTTCCTTATGGAGCTTATATTCTAGTAGATGGTAGGGGTGGGTGGGGAGGGGTAAAAACTGTAAATAAGATAAGAAAATCTATAGTATGTCAGATGGCACTAGATGCTGGGGGGCGGGGTGGGGAATGAAGTGGAGGCAGGGAGTATTGGGGTGAGGCGGAGCCGCAATTTTTACAGGATTGCTGAATGCCTCCCTGAGAAGATTCATGAAGGACACGAAGAATGTGAGGGGCGAGCCATTCAGATACCTGGGGGAAGAGCATTCCTGTGGAGGGAACAGCCAATGCAAAGGCCCTGAGGCTGGTGACTGGAGCCCAGCGAGCCAGGAGACAAGAAGGAGGGGAAAGGGCCCACACAGAAAATCATACAGGCTTCAGCTTTTGCTGGGGGTGAAGTGGAAGTGGTCACAGGGTTTCAGCCTGGGGATGACCTGACCTGACTTGGCTTTAACCAGGTCCCTCCGGCTGCTGGGCTGAGAAGAGGAAAGACGGAAAGGGATGGAAATAGAGCAGTTAAGAGGGTAGTGTGATGATCAGGTGACAGATGTTGACATGGCCGAGCTTGGATGACAGCCGCAGAGGGGGCAGAGGACTCAGAATCTGGGTAAATACTAGAGGTGGGGTCAGTAGGATTTGCTAATGGGTTGGATGTGGAGCATGAGAGAAAGGAGTAAAGAGTGGCTCAGATTTTTGGCAAGTGAAAGGATGAGAGCAGGAAAACTGCAGAAATAGGCTTGGAAAGCACCTAGAAGAGGAGTTTTAAAGGTGTGAGGTGTGAGAGGCTCTTAGATACTACGTAGGGATGCTGAGAAAGTCAGCAGAACATATACGTGAGGGCCTGAGGGGCAAGAGGTTGGCTGGACCCATCAAGGTACAGATGGCCTGGGCTAGAGTATCACTGTATAGATGTACAGATGTGGAGTGTCTCAGGATATAGGTTGAAGCCAGCAGTGTACAAGTGACATGGGCTGGAGCCATCAGTGTACAGATGGCCTGGGCTAGAGTATCACAATATAGATGTACAGATGTGGAGTGTCTCAGGATGTGGGTTGAAGCCAGCAGTGTATAGGTGACACGGGCTGGAGCCATCACTGTACAGATGGCCTGTTTAAGGCCATGAACCTGGCTGAGCTCCTCAAAGGAAAGCAGAGAAGAGGCCCAGGGCTGGGCTCTTTGGCTCTCCACCACTTAGAGATCCTAAAGAGGAGGAAATTCAGCAAATGAGACTGAAAAGGAGTACGAGCAAGTGGTGTCCTGAGCACTGATTGAACTGGGGGCTGAGAATTGACCACTGGACAGCTCGCTGTGATATGACAGAGAAGTTCCAGGGTAACCCTGTAGGGAAAGTCCACAGAAGCTGACATGGATTCAAGAGTGGCCAGGAGCTGTGGAACTGGAAACCCCAGGCATACACAGCTCTCGGGACATCTCTGCTGGAAAGAAAAGGGAGGGAAGGGCATGGCCACTAGAAGGGGAAGTCTAGCCGAGAATTTCTGACATGGAAGTAACAGCGAGTATGCACTGGGATGGGCAGGACCCAATGGGAGGGACCAGGCACCCGAGAGAGAGGGGGGAATGGCTGGTGGCATGTCGGCGCATGGACAGGATGGGACAGAGAGACCTTGCAGAAGAGAGGAGGGCTGGCCAGAACTTGCCCATGGACATTCGTCCACCAGCCCAGGACAGAAGGCAGAGCCTCAACCCAGATGCAGGGAGGTGGGGTGCCCCCAAGTCATCTTTGGGAGCTCTCAGTCCCCCATCCCATCCTTCAGCCATGGGATCCCCAGGTGATGATTCCAGGGCCCTCTGAAGTCTACTCAAGCCCGGGAGAGCCGACCGCCGGCCTCTGCAAGGCCGCTGGGAGGCCTCGAAGCTCAGCGAGGAGGAAGGCCGGGAGCCTTGAAGTGGGAATGGGACATTGTGCGAGACGCTCGGGGCTCCAGATCTCACATCAGAGTCGCCAGCAGAGCCCAGGCTGAGAAGGGCAAGCTGGAGCTGGGGACGAGCCCATCTGACCACGCACAGGTCTCAAAGTCTGTGTTCCCCCCAAATTCTTACACGGGAACACCCAGTGCCCAAGGTGTTAAGGGGGGTGTGGGGAGGGCGTTAGGTCATGAGGGTGGAGCCCTCCTGAATGGGGTGAGAGGTCCTGGGGAGTTCCCTCCCCCCTTCTACCCCGTGAGGCCACAGCGAGAAGTCTGTGACCCGGAACAGGGTCCTTGCTGATCACGGCGGCACCTCATCTCCCAACTGGGAGCCGTACGTTCCTGTGGTTTAGAGGTCAGCCCGTCTGTGGTGTTGCTACAATGACCTGAGCCAGCCCCACACTCGCCCCCCACCCCGCGGTTCCCCCACCAGACAGCCTTACAGAACCTTTCCTCCACGTTTGAGTCCCACACACGATTGGCTCTTTTCATGGCCTCCTTTAGGAGGACTCGACGCCTCTTTTCAAATCCACCAAAATGTCTGATCTTCCCATGGCCCGCGATCACCAGAGATGAGTTCAAATATGCCACATTTTCCTGCCATGTCAATGTACAAACACGCGAGCTTAACTAAGAAAAAGCCCTAGAGTCACACTGGAAAAGCAAAGTGCATTTCTTGCTAAGTCATGCTTCAACTATGCAAGATTACCCAAAAATTTAATGTAAGATAAACAAGCGCGGCAGGAAGGCCGCGGTGGGAGTTGCAGAAGCAGGGCCTGCGGTGGGGCCAGGAGCGCATGGGGCACTGGGCCGGCGCCCTCGCCTGCGGGGGGACCGCCCGCTGCTGGCACGGGCCTTAGGTGTCCGGGCACAGCTGCCCCTCGAGGGGCCCGGGACCAGAGTCTAGTCAGAGAGCCAACGGCAGGACCCAGGGATCACCGAGGAAATGAAAATGAGGCAATGAAGGGCAGGATTGGGAATGTTTATCCAACTCGCCGTCTCCCTCCTCGTCTGGTCTCTGCTGTCCAGTCCTACGAGGACAAAAGGACATTCTATTTCTGTCCCCATGAAAGTATCAACCCCGATGCGAAACAGCTNAATGTGAAACAGCTTTAAAAAAAAAATGTTAAACTCATTATTCTAATTAAACCCAAAGAGAGAAATCTTGGAGATATTTTAGGTTTTTAAATGAACTCTAATTAAGAAGATACANGATGCGAAACAGCTTTAAAAAAAAATGTTAAACTCATTATTCTAATTAAATCCAAAGAGAGAAATCTTGGAGATATTTTAGGTTTTTAAATGAACTCTAATTAAGAAGATACACTAAAATCGATTCCATTTTAGAAAGGCATTCTAATGATAAAGTTGGGGGAAAATGTTGTTGTTTTTTTTTTTAAATTTAAAAAGGTGCCGTAAAACCTCGGAGATGTTTTAACTGGCTTTTCTATTGCCTAAAGATTTGCGATGGGCCCTTATCTTCCTCAGGAGATGCTCTGGGCTGGTGCACGGCTCAGCAAGACGGGGGGGGGGGGCAGGAGACCAGGGAGCCACTCGCACTGTCCCCACAAATGCCGGGCTTTGTGAGCTGCTGGCTTTGGAGCCCCGTTCCCAGCTCCGTATTAAGTCAGCTCCCGAAGCAGAGCAAAAGATAATTTTGGAAAAAACTGGAATAAAATGTTCTAGCTCTGCTTGGAAGGTGGCAGGAGCCACCGAGAGGAGTCCCCAGAAACGGAACTCGCGTAAGGGTGAGCGGCCTCCCCCGGCCCCCACTGCGCACCCCCATCTCCCTCTTAGTCCCCCCAAGGGTGAGCGGCCTCCCCCGGCCCCCACTGCGCACCCCCATCTCCCTCTTAGTCCCCCCAGGTCCAACACGGCTTCTTTCCAGACGTCTCGGGGGTTAAGGTTGCCTAGCTGCTGGGTGATCCTGACCATTGCTGCATTTGAGAAGCATTCACTACTACTTTGGTGTGATTTTTAAAAAGATAAGTATTTGAGAGATTTTCATGCAGATGAAATTTGAGACTATTGGGATAAAAAAAAAAAGTCAGGTTGAACCAATAAAAAGCCCTCGAAGGCTTACTGCCAATTGGAAGAACGAAGACGCGATGGCGTCCTGGGGAAGTCAAATCTCTCTCGCGACGCAAATTTCATGCTTCAGATGCAATTAAATGTGGCTGGCTGACCTCAGTGCTGCGGGCTGGCTGGCCCTCTCTGGGGATCTGAGGCATCTACCCGGCCTCTCGCTCAGCGCGCTGGTGAGGGGAGCGTCTGGGGGGATGCAGGACACCAGCAGAAAGCTGCCAGACGCTTCTCTCTCTAGCAGACGCCAAGTGTGCGTTTTGTCCTCACTTGTGTGTGACTGTGGCCAACCACGCAAGGACTTCCTGTGGCCGTGAGACAGTCCTCCCCAGGCTGTGGGGACTCTGGGCAGCGCCCCAGTCAAGGTCAACACTCCAGCAGCCAGAAGATGGAGGAGGGGCAGCCCACCCAAAGCAGCCCCCCCAAACGGGGACTGCTGGGCCCAGGTGGGGGGCAGCTGCGGGTGCTCGGGGGGAGAGACGGAGATGTATCAAGGGGCCAGGGCCCTCCCTGCAGCGTTTCCCCTCACTCCTCCTCTCCTCCGAGACCAGCGCCTCCCTCCCACTGAGTGCACAACAGGGGCAAGCGTCCAGGCTGAGTGTCTTCCCCTTGACAAGCAGCACGAGGAAAGCGAGGACACCAGACAAGTAAGACGCACTCCCGCGCCCTCCCCTTCTAACTGGCCACAGGCAGCCAGGGACTCAAGGCTTCCAGAGCTTCCATTTCTTTATTGGTGGGTGGAGAAAATCAAGTCTGCCTATCTCTGTGGGTCACTGTGCTAAAGAAAACGAAGCCTACGAGGCGTGGAGTTTCCTTGCCAGCCAGACACCCACTAAGTGCTCGACAAATGTCAGTCAATGCCATTTTAAGGTGGCCAAGAGCGTCTTCCAGTTTGTGCCTATTTAAATATCTGAAACTCTAAAAGCGGGATGCCTTTGCTATTTATGATTTCAAAAACGAACAAGCGCTATCAATTCCTCGGGGAGCACCTCGCGCTGAGGGCCATGTTCACTCCGGGCATATTTGCGGGGTTCGTCGCTTTGGCCGACGGACGTGTCTGAGCCAGCGGAGTCGGAGGGTGAGGAGCTAGCCGGAAGCCGTGTTTCGTCTCTCCCTCCGACTTTACCCTGGAGAAACACACAGGTCCAAAGAGGCAAATGGCCAGGCACCATAGGCCAATGTTGGTAACCGCAGGATTCACGGGAGCCCCAAAAGTAGCAACAATGCAACTGTCTGCCAGCTGATGAAACAAATGCGGTCCAGCCATACGACAGAATATTATTCGGCCCTAAGGAGTGAGGCTCTGACTCATGCCATAGCGCGTGGACCTTGAAAACGTGGACACGAAAGGCCACGTATGGTAGGATTCCATTCGTGTGAAATGTCCAGAACAGGCGAATCCACAGACAGAAAGTGGGTTAGCGGGTGCCAAGGCCTGGGGAAGGGAACCGTGGGTGACTGCCACTGGGGATGGGGCTTCTCTTTGGGGTGAGGGAGATGTTCTGGAGTTAGATGGTGGTGATGGTCCCATAACCCTGAGGCTACACTAAAACCCACTGACATACACTTTAAATGGGCCAATTTCATGATAAATAAAACATACCCCAATAAAGCTGTAAAAATAAGATATGAGGGTAACACATCCCTGGTGGCATTACTTGAAGCTGCAAAAAATTGCAAACCACTTAAATGTTCCTCACCAGTGAAATCGTTAAATTATGGTACATCCCTGCTGTGAGGCTATGATGTCATCAGAAACAAATGAAGTGCATTCTCTAAGGAAGCTCTCCAAGATACATATAATCCTGGGCACATAGCAGGCTCGCAAATATGTCACAAATAAAGGTGCGGCTCTATATGTTATAAAAATAGGTGAGTTCATTGAAAAGGTCTAGAAGGACACAAATCATATTACTAACAGTGCTTTCCTCACGGGAGGTGAGGGAGACGGGAAGATGAAAGACTTTTGGGGCGCCTGGGTGGCTCGGTCAGTTAAGCGTCTGACTCTTGATTTTGGCTCAGGTCATGATCTCAGGGTCGTGAGATCGAGCCCTGCCATCCAGCCTGCACAGGGCTCTACACTCGTGGGGAATCTGCTTTTCCCTCTCCCTCTGCCCCCCTCCCTGCTCACACTCTCTCTCTCTGAAAGAAAGAAAGAGAGAGAGAGAGAGAGAGAGAGAGAGAGAGAGAGAGAGAGAGAGAGAGAAAGGAAGGAAGGAATATAATCTTAAAAAAAAAAAAGAGGAACTTTGATTTTTTAACTGACTTCCATAGATGATGGTCCCTTATAGGAACATGACTCTTGTACTACTTACGTATCATTTTAAAAACTGTGATAACATTTGTAAGCACTGGAAAGCACATCAGTTCTTAAGAATTTGCACACTGTGCCTGGTGAATGCAGTGGGCACAGGGAATACCGCTAGGGTTCAACTCACTGCATCTACACTATGCTGCCACTCTTACAACCAGAGGTTTAATAGGAATTCAACGCTGAACAGCAAAAGGAAATTTCCTGGACAGACCAACAGCGGTGCATTCGTACCACGGACTACAGCTCAGAGAGACAAAGAACAAGCTATCGAGGCACGCAACAGCACCACCAATGTCAAAGACATCACACTGAGTGACAGGGAGCAGAGCACGGCGGCTAGGGGTCAAGGGTGGAATGAGGGTCTGGCTGCAGAGGGGCAGCTCAAGAGAATTCACTGGGGGCTTGGAACTGCTCCATGCCCTCTTGGTGGGTGGTGGTTCCAAGGATCTGTGTGTGTGTGAAAACTCACAGAATGGTACACCCCAAAAGGTAAACATGACTGTATGCAAATGTAAGCTATAAATAAACAAAAAGGAATAAAGTGACTGTATCGAGGACCAGGCACTAGTCCAAGCTCTGTAAACAAGCCAGATCTTGGGGTGCTGACATCCTCACGCAGGGGAGTCAGACAGGAAGCCAATCACCAGACACACAAGGTTATTTCAGAGAGTTCTGGGTCAGGACAAAAGGACACAACAGAGGGACAGAGCTGGCAGGGAGGGGTGATGGAAAGGGGCTCCCAAGTTTTGCCAGGCCAGTTAATGGTGTCGTGAAGGGTGGCACTGAGCTGAGACCTGGCCAGACATGGGAAGATGGAAGAGAGCGTTCCCAGTACAGGGAATAGTAGGTGCAAAGGCCCTGTGGCGGGAGAGGGCAAGGAGGCTGGAGACAGCAGCAGAGACCCTGAGGGCCTAGTCAAAAGTCTGGATTTTATTCCAGTTCCCGAAAGAAGTCCCAGAACAATACATTCTGGTTTATGTTCTTAAAAGAGCACTCTTCTTGGACTACTGGGAGAAAGAGTAAAAGTAGGAAAACCAGGGAGGAAGCTCCCATGGGACTTACTATTTCAAGATTTTAGTAATAATTAATGCTTAAGTTCTTAATTGAGCTTATTAAGACCTATATATGGAAGCTGGACAGGAAAGACATCATTTTATAAAGAAGCCAAGTAACATTATAAGCACAGTAAATGAAGGGTTAACTAATTAAGTATTTAGTCACCATGAAAAGAAATGATGGCCTCTACAATTTTAATGCAGGTAACTATACACTTAATCATCACAGCCCACAAGCATCGCCTTGCTTATTAATTCAGTGTTAATTGTCACTATTGACTTATAGATGCCATTATCTAAAAATTAAATAATTTACAAGTGTACACTCATTTTTTAAAAAGGCACATAAAAAGACAGACGGAGGACCTGGACAAGGCATTGAATCTATAGTCTGGTTATAGTTACGCACTGGTAGGGATTAATATAGCCCCCTGATTTCAATCAGGTTTGGCCAACTTTATCTTTAAAGGGCCAGAGGAAGTTTTTGGCTTTGCAGGCCATAAGGTCTCCATCAAAACTACTCAGCTCTCAGTGTTTCTAGAAGGGCCGCCAGTGCCTTCATGTAAGGAATGAGCGCAGTTGCCTTTAGAGCCCCACTGGAGCCTGGGGCAAAGGAAACCAGCAACCCTGATCCTGTCTTTAAAATGTTGACATTTTGCTCGTCCTGGATTTTTGGGTGGCATTTGTTTTGATGTTTAAATACTACATTAAAATAGTACCTATCTTGACGACTGAGTTTTTGGGGTGCTTTAAATTGTGTGCCCCCGGTGAGTGCCTCCCTTGCCTTTCCCTAGTCCTGGCCCTGGGTCTGATCCAATAAAACTTTATTTATGGACACTGAAAATTGGATTTTCACATAACTGCCGCGTGTCATGCAATATTCTTCTTTTGGTTTCTTTTTCCAGCCACTTGAAAATGCAGAAGATATTCTCAGCTTGCAGCGCTTACATCAACACCCAGACCCAGAACACCAGACATCCGTATCTGGGGCAGAAGCCATCTGAGCGTGCCATGGAATCGGTCCTCGGTCTGCCTCGTGCTTTCCTTTCTAGTAAGGACCACCGACTCGGAAGTGTAATTCTCCCCAGTGATGGTGTGCAAGTCAATGAGTTAACGACGTATGCATCAACCAACAAGTGTACAAGCACAAAATAAATTTGTGGGGTCTTTACTAGAGCTCTGACCCTAGGATTCAGCAGGCGACACAGACTCCTGAAAGAGGAACAATGGAGGACTATGCCTCCTTCAATATAATCCTGGAAAATACAACTGGAGTGTAGAGTGTCTACTATTATTCTTTTGGATTGTGGTAAAATATAGAACAAAATTTATCATTTGAACTGTTTGGTTAAGTGCACAGTTCAGCGGCACCAGGTACATTCACAATGTTGTGCAAACAACCCCAACATCCATCTTGCAAAAACTGAGACTCTGTCCCCACCCCCCACCCCCCTGGCTCCCACTATCTACTTTCTGTCTCTGTGCATTTGGCTTCTCTTGGGCCCCCACAAAGGGAGATCATAGAGTGTTTGGTCCTTTTGTGACTGGCTTAATTCACTGAACATAATGTCCTCACGGTCCATCCACTCTGTAGCAGGTGTCAGATTTCCTTCCTTTTTACACTGAATAGTATCCACCAAACCACAACTGTGTTTATCTATTCACCTGTGGATGGATGCCTGAGAGGTTTCCACCTCTCGGCTAATCGGGAAGCATGCTGCTGTGAACATGGGTGTTCGAGTCTCTGTTTTCAGTTTCTTGGGTTTACACCCAGAGTGGAATTGCAGGCTTACTTGGCGATTCTATGTTTAATTCTTCGGAGCCTCTGCTGTACTGTTGTCCACGGCAGTTGCATAATTTACATTCCTGCTAGCAGTTCACAAGGGTTTGGATTTCTCCAAAGCTTTGCCAACACTTGTAATTCTCTGTTTGGGGTTTTTTAAATGATCGCCGTCCTGAGGATGCAAAGTGGTCTCATTGTGGTTTTGATTTGTGTTTCTCTAATGATGAGTGAGGCTGAGCGTCCTTTCACGGGTTTGCTGGCCATTTCTATACTTTCTCTGGGGAGATGTCTACACAATTCCTATGCCCGCTTTTTAATTGGGTTGTTTGTTTCTTTGTTGTTGTGAAATTGTAGGAGTTCTTTATATATTCTGAATATTAACCCCCTATCAGATATATGATTTGCAAATACTTTTCCTCATGTGGGTTGCCTTTTCGGTTAATAGTGCTTTCTGATGCACAAAAGTTTTTAAGTTTCATAAATCCCTATTTATCTATTTTTTCCCTTTTGTGACCTCGCCTTTGATATCATATTCAAGGGATCACTGCTGAATCCACCATGCAGATTTCCCCCTATGTGTTGTAGGTTTTAGCCCTGACATTTAGGTCTTTGATTCATTTTGAGTTAATCTTGTGTGAGGTAAGGGTCCAACTTCCTTCTTTTGCAGGTGGATATCCAGTTTCCCAATATCATTTGTTGAAAAGACCGTCCCTTCCCTATTGAATGGTCTTGGCACCCTCGTTGGAATAAGATATTAGAAAGAAATCATTAAAGTAACAATACGCAGAGATCTAATCTTGCCAGAGAGGGCACTCAAAACATGAATTTATGAAAGAAGCTGACATAAAGGAGGTGAATTCTACTTTCCCCTTGCAATAGTGATGGGTATGTCTGTGCACGCCTCTCATTTGTCTTCCGTGGTGACTTTCTCATGATTATTTTCAAATGGAATTTTTGTGTAGCTGACCGCACAAGTCCACAGAGATACCGACAGCACATGAGGACCCTTGCCTTTTCAGTTTATTACCAAAGTGTGAGATTTCCACCTAATTTCTGGCCCTTCTAAAAAAATCCAGAGAATGTTTGGAAGTGGTTTAAACTCTCCAACATGTCCATTCATGTAGCTAAAGCAGGATACTATAACTCGGTCTGTGAACTCACAAGGCTCACACTTCAGAGTCCACAAACTTGAACTTGAACATGAAATTTAAGTGCGGGGCACATGTGTTTATACCTGTTCTTCTGGGGAGAAATTCCCAACTTTCGGCAGTCTCTGAAAGAGGTCCAGACTGAGGAAAGGTTAGGAACCACTGGGCTGTCAAGATATGTGGATTCGTCTTTTTTTAGTTGAGTTGATAAACTTGAGGACTCCAGTTTAGACAAGCTTCATTGTATAATCCAGGCAGGTCGGTGGTCTTAAGAAGAAAGTGACACAATTCTCTTCCTGGAGGAGGGGCGCAATGGTGGCCCTGGGCTCCAATCACATACAGCAGAAACATGGAGCCAGGCGACGGTCACAGGAGGCAAGTGAGTCACACACCCCATCTCTAGCAGCAAGCCACAGTCTGAGGCAGCTAGTCTTCTTTCCCACCACCCCACATTTAGGAATTCAAACAGTCTAGGAATGGGTTGTACTGATAAGTAGCTAGAGCTTCACTGACCACCATGGTAATAATTAACCCTCAGGCCACCAAGCCCAGGAGGGCCACAGATTTGGAACCCGAGAGAGAAATGTCTGCCAGGGGGGAATAGAGAGGAGGAGGAAGTCTCAGATTTTTAGTGTCCACCGCAGCTGACCCAAGGAAACACACCTAATTTGCCACCTTCGCTAGCAACGTTGACCAGCCCTGTAGCAAGGAGATAAAAGTGAGGCCCCACTTACTTTTTTTTTATTGGAGACGGTGAGATAGAGAGTGAGCACGAGTAGGGAGAGGGGCAGAGGGAGAGGGAGAAGCAGACTACCCACCCAATGGGGAACCCGACGTGGGGCTCCACATGGGGCTGGATCCTAGGATCCCGAGACCACGACCCAAGCAGAAGGCAGATGCCCAACCGACTGAGCCACCCAGGTGCCGCTCCCCCCCCCAGTACATTTTTACTTCTCATGAGTCACTGTTACAAGTGTGTTCCAATAGGAAGACAACTCCTTAGAGACGTTGGTTTCTCCCACACTGGAGCCCACCTTCCTGCACCTGAGGCAGTAACTCATTTCAGAAATCACTCCTGGGTGCCGTGATTTGCACACCGAATCCCCCCAGAGCTGGTGCAACCTGCCGAAAGAGAGTGTTCGGGTGTTGGAGAGCCAGAGACCAGAGAGAAGAGAAACATGCTTCCCGGCCGCCGAGCACCTTCCCACCCTGGAGTGTTGGTCTAAACCTTACCCAGGCTCTCCGGGGCCTGAAAGATAAGGAGGAATGCCACGAAGAAAAAAGCCAGGGTGCTGTGGAATTAAAAAAAAAAAAAAGGCACAATCTCAAGAGACATAAAAAGGCAAAGGGGGCTCAGCCTGCAAGATGAATGTGGTCAGACAAAGACTCTCCTTAATTACAGCAAACAAGAGAAGCTAATAAAGTAAATATCACTCCTCTTGCCATTAGAGGAGCAAAAAAAAAAAATGTTAATCACTACTGAAGAGTCCAAGGTGTTCGTGAATCTCTGAATCAGCATTGTCTTTATATACGCATGATGTTATACTAGTACTAGCCCTAGTCAAATATAACCTGGACCGTTTATTAGACCAGCTCTTGGTAAACTTTTTCGGTAAAGGGCCCAATAGCAAATATTTGCACGTCAGATGGTCTCTGTTGAGACTTACTCAATGCCTCCATCATAGGGTGAAGACCACCACCAACAGTATGTACACTAATGAGCATGGCCATCTTGCCCACAAAACTCCATTTATGGATACTGAAATGTAAATTTCACATAACGTTAAGTGTTCCCAAATATCTTATTATTCTGTTTATTTTTTCAACCATTTAAACATAAAAATTCATTATTAGCTCTAGGCCATCCAAAATCAGGTGGTGGGTTGGATTTAGCCCATGAGCTGGTTTTCTAAACCTGTACTAGATTCAAATGTTTGGATTTATGTCTCTAGAAGAGAGCCTAAAATAATTCTGGATAAACAGACAGAAATCAAACAGCATAGTTCATTTACAAATAGCATTCTAGAAATCGCAGTGCCCATATGGTCAGGGACACGCTGAGGGTAAAGGAGGACAGCCCTCATGTCCTGTCGATTCTGACCCCACCACCCCTCCACTGCCTTGCTGTGGTTCCGACGTGTGTCCTGCCCCTTCATGATTCAGGGTCTTTGGGCATTTCACAGAGGAAGAGAAACGCGTGAATGCAAGAAAACCGTGAGGGATGACACCTTTAAATAGCCATTTCTCCAAAGAAGGTATACAAATGGCCACTGAGCAGGTGAAGAGATGCTCAACACCATTAGTCATTTGGAAGATGAAAGTAAAAGCCACAAGTACCCCCACACACCTACCAGGTTGGCTAAAATAAAGGCAAAGGAAAGCAACATGTTGGGGAGGAGACACTGGAGCCCTCCTACGTGGCTGGTGGGAATAGAAAATGGTGCAGAGCCGTGCAAAACACTTGGCAGTTCCCCGAGAAGTTGAATACAAGTGACCATATGACCCAGCAACTCCACTCCTGCGTATCTACCCATAAGAAACGAAAATCTATGTTCACACAAAAGCTTGTCCACAGGTGTTCACATCAGCATTACCTGTAACAGCCAGAAAGCAGAAGCAACCCAGATGTTCATCAACAGATGACTGTGGCCAATCCATATGCTGGAATAGTATTCAGCTGCAAACAGGGGCGAGGCGTCCACACACTGCCCCAGGGACGGACCCTGAACCCACGACGCTCAGGAGGAAACCAGACACAGAGGGCAGAGGGCCACACGGGGTGTGAGTCCAGGTGTGTGACACGCCCAGAACAAGCTCCTCCATGGACAGGAAGGGGGCTTGTGGGTGTCAGGGGATGGGGGGTGACTGCTTAATGGAATAGGGTTTCTTTTGAGGGTCATGGAAATGTTCTAGAGTCAGATGGTGGTGTGGTGATGGTTGTGTAACACTTCAAATATCCTAAAGAGCACTGAAGTGTCCTTTAAAAAGATCAATTTTTAAAAAAGATTTATTTATTTTAGAGAGAGCGAGCGCACAAGCCGGGGGGAGGGGCAGAGGGAGAGACAGAGAATCTCAAGCAGACTCTCCGCTGAGCCTGAATGAGGGGCTTGATCCCAGCACCCTGAGATCATGACCTGAACTGAATTCAAGAGTCAGACACTTAACCAACTGAGCCACCCAGATATCCCCCAAGAAAGGTCGATTTTATGTTATGTGAATTTTATCTCAATTTTTAAAGGAAGCTGACATGGCAAATGTGTTAGCAAATGCCAGACAAGCAGAAAAACAGAGGATATATAAACTATAACTGTCCCTATATTCTTTATTTTAGAAGAAGTGAAACGTGATACAGCTCAAAACAACAAGAAAATTAGGCCTGAGAACTTTTAAGTTCAAAATCTTCTTCTTTAATTGAAGATATTATTTTTAAATAATCTCTGCACCCAAAGTGTGGCTCAAACACATGACCCCAAGATCAAGACTGAGGCAGCCCAGGGCCCCAGGTCAAAATCCTTCTTAAAATTTTCAGGAACAAACTTCGTTAACAAGCAAAACACCTCTTGCATGCAATCCTTAAGAGACTTTCTATCTGGAAACCTCCAGTGACAGGGAGCCAAAGGTGTAAGGAAGTCTGTTTCAGAAATGCCGAAACATTTGTTTAGACAGGTGGGGTCCATAGACCCAGCGGAGGGGCCCAAGGGAGAAATGGGCAGCTGGAGGCAGGTGCTTCGCCACCAGGACTCAAAGTGAGAAACAGGGCCCAGTTTTGGAGTCGAGAGAATTACAGCCCTGCTGTAATGTGTGAACGTTACCACTGGAGAAAGGGCAGGTGGTTTCTAGAAGATTCTACACTCATGATGCATGAAGAAAGAGAAACTAGATTAGGTTAGTGTCCTGGAAATCTTAAAGGATATTAAAAAGATGGGGCACCTGGATGGCTCAGTCAGTTAAGTATCCGACTCTGGGTCTCAGCTCAGGTCTTGATCTCAGGGTCATGAGTTCAAGGCCTGTGTTGGGCTCCACGCTGCGTATGAAGCCTTCTTAAAAAATAAATAAGGCAGATGGGCAGGAAGGAAGATAGGTAAAAAGAAAACTATGACCCATTGCCTTTAAAGTGGGAGGGAAGCTCAGATGAAGGATAGATAACTTCCCTGTGATCAGGGCGTTGGATTTCTGGTTTCAAACCACACGGCGTCGAGGACGCAGCATCTACGCTACAGCGGAAAGGCCGAGGTGTGAGTGCAGGCTCCGGGGCTGCCCGAGCGAGCTTCCGCCCGAGCTGGGAGAGCAGGCACAGCAGCAGGGCTGGGTCCTGGCTGGCACGCGAGGGCAGGACCCGATGTGCAGGTTACGGATGGAGGGGGGCCCGGGGGTGGCCCACGGGACCGTGGGGACAGGTGTGCTGGGAGGCAGGAGAATGAATGCTTTGCTCGAGGACCAAGGTGGCGAGGAGTTGGAACCATGCATCAGCCGGGAGCTCACAGGGGCGGGGAAATGCCGTTGCTGGGGATTGTCAGCTCAGAGCCGGGGCGACAAGCGCGAACTTGTGTGGGCACAAACCGGCCGGGTGGCTGGGTCTCCCGCAGAGGCACACGCGGGCCTGGGTGCAGCCCTCAGTGACAGGCTGGGGCTGAGTCAGCCACCTGCGGGCTGGGAACTGGGCAGAGCGGAATGGATGGGGAACAAGTTTCAGAAGTAGGGGCTGGTCCGGAGAGGGCGACAAGGCGTCTGAGGACCTCCGGAATGGCAGACAGAATACGATGCATATGCTCACTGTGCATACTCCGGGGGGGCGGTGGGGCGCACGTTTTCACCGGATCGCCCCAAGTTCTGTGAGCCGCTCTTCTCCGGGTGGGACGGGGAGTTGAGGGGAAAAGACAGGCACTTGTTGAGGCGCCCACGGCGTGGGTGGGAGCGGGAGGAGGTGGGGCAGTGGACACGCTGGGGACAGTGTCGCGCAGGCAAGGACACAGTGCAAAGTAACCGACCCTGCAGGGTTGACGCATGAACCTGAGTGAAAGAGAGCTAATGCAATGGGAAGGAAGTCCTTTCCACCCAGCAATTCCCCTTCCAGGAATTTGCAAACATCCCACACATGTGCACAAATATGTTGGACAAGGATGTTTACCGCAGCATGGCTGGTAAAGTGAAAAAGGATAAACCCCACGCCCCTCGATGAGGAGCTAATTAAGTACCTCGGGCACAGCGGTTCAGTGGGATCTCACCCAGTTATGAGAAGGAACGAAGCAGACACACACGGAGTGATAAGGAAAGGTACAGACTAAGTATCAGATGAGAGCAAAGGTGCAGAAAAGTGGGCATAATGTGATCCTCTTTTTTATAAAAAGAAAAAATATTAGCTATAAAAGGAGCAAGGTGCCAACACTCGCAGCCCTGTAGACAGACCCCGAGCCCATGACACTCAGGGAGGGAACCAGACACAGAAGGCCACCCAGGGTGTGAGTCCACGTGTGTGACACTCCCAGAACAGGCTGCTCCACGGATAGGAAGGGCACTGGTGGGTATTGGAGGCTGGGGAGGGGTGGAGGAGGACTGCTGACGGGGAAAGCATTTCTTTTGGGGGTGATGGAATGTTCTGGAACTAGACAGTGGTAATGATTGCATAACCTCGTGAATATACTAAAAACCACTAAACTATACACTATAAAAGGGGGCGTTTTGTGGCATATGAATTACATCTCAATTAAAAAATAATAAAGTGTCAGCGTGTATATTTTATATGCATACAAAGTATCAGAAAGGATCCACACCAAACTGTGTTAGTGGGGGGAGGGGGAGAGGAAGACAGGAGAGGGAAGCCAGGGACTCTTTTTTTTCCTTTAGATTTTTGGGTATTCTTTGGAGGCTTTACCATGAAAAGATTTCCCTGATGTAAAAGAGGAAGCAAACAGACTTATTGGGGACTGCCCAGAAGGATCCTAAAGTCCTGAAAGGGTCACTACAGAATTCTGGGGTCAAACCGCTCAGTGGCCCGGAGGGGACACCTGCGTGCAAAGCCCAACCACAACCACTTTACAGAATGGAAAACCCTGGAGTCAGGTGAGCCTGGGCTCCTCACGCCCCGGGAGTGACCTAAGACTGTGGAAGCTGGGAAGGATCTGAGAGCCAGTTTGTAGCTCAAACAACGGCTGCCTTTTAAAAAAAACAGTGATGACCAGACTGTTGGGCCTGTCTTCGTTTGGACACCTCGGGCCGTCTGTGGCTTCTGGGTACCTGACACGTAGCTCATCCGAACTGGGATGTTCTAAGCGTGCAACACAGACACTGGATTTCAAAGACTCGGTGCGCAGGACTGTGAAACGTCTCGATGAAAATGTATTTGCAGTTGAAAATGGAGCTACCCTACGACCCAGCAATCGCACTACTGGGTATTTATCCTAAAGACAAAAAGGTAGTGTTCCTCAGGGGCATGTGCACCCGAATGTTTATAGCAGCAATGTCCACAATAGCCAAACTATGGAAAGAACCTAGATGTCCATCAACAGATGAATGGATAAAGAAGATGTGGTATATATATACAATGGAATATTATGCAGCTATCAAAAGAAACGAAATCTTGCCATTCGCAACGACATGGATGGAACTGGAGGGTATTATGCTGAGCGAAATAAGTCAATCAGAGAAAGACAATTATCATATGATCTCTCTGATATGAGGAACTTGAGGGGCAGGGTGGGGGGTTGTGGGGGGTAGGGAGGGAAAAATAATGAAACAAGATGGGATGGGGAAGGAGACAAACCATAAGAGACTTCTAATCTCATAAAACAAACTGAGGGTTACTGGGGGGTGGGAGGGTAGGGATAGGGTGGATGGGTTATGGACATTGGGGAGGGTTTGTGCTTTGGTGA
>LNAC01000276.1:4266378-4279620 GCA_002007465.1 Ailurus styani
AAAAAAAAAAAAAAAAAAGAAAATGTATTTGCATGGATCCCATGTTAAAATAACAATATTTTGTTGGATATATTGGATTGAATAAAATATCTTATTCAAATTAACTTCACCTGTCCTTACTTTTTCACTGTGGCGACTGGAAAACTGTAAACCACACACGCAGCTCGCATTATGCTTCTATCAGACAGCTGTGAGCTAGAACAATTCTAGAATAAAACACCAAACTGTGAATTCACAAATATCTTACGAGACCATCTTCTCCTAGAAAGTATGCAAAATGATTGTTAGAGCCTGGTTAAGATGTCCACCTGGTAAGAACTCTGAGTCAGTTCAACAAGTAATTCCTGTTGACAGTGAGACATGGTCTCTATCCTTTCATCTCGGGAGAGAAAAGGAGCTGCACAAGTAACTACGTGGCACAGGTGACAGGTGCAGACTGCAGGTGCGACCAGCACCGTAAACATGGGGCAGGAATCTGGAAAGGTCCCATCCTGGACCCTGCCGAAGCGGCAGGACCTACAAGGTGGCCGTAGGGTGGGGCAACAGGGAGGAGGGACTAGTTCAAGAGCAGGAGCTGGGCACAGCAGGGTGTGTGCCGTGCCAGGGACTGCAGAAGGGCAAAGACTCTGAGCTGGTTGGAGCAGAGGGCACAGGCTGGGGGTTCTTGGGGAAACAGGCTGGGCCACCCAGAGAAAGGCTGGGAATGTCGGGTGGAGCTCCTGGACTCCAGCCCATGGGGCAGAGGTCAGCAAACCACGGCCCATGCCCCAGCCAAGCCCCGCCCAGTCCAGCGCCTGGTTTTTTGCATGGCCCATAAGCTAAGCATGGTCTTTATATTCGTCAATGGTTATTAAAAGAATAAATAAAATAAAATAATCAGAGTCAAAATATTTTGTGACACATGAAAATGATATGGAATTCACATTTCAGTGCTCCTAAATGAAGTTTGATTGGCGTGTGGCCACACCCATTCATTTACATGTTGTCGACAGCAGAGTGAGGAGTTGTAGACCGAGATCCGGTTGGCCCCCAAAAGCCTAAAATATTTACTATCTGGTCCTTTATAGAGAATGTTTGCCGAACCCCCCTCCGCCCTGCTTCTCTTGGAACACTAAAAGATTCTGTGGGCTCTCTGCTCAAATGAAGTAATGGCACTCTCGCTGATTTGCAGAAAACCACGTCATGGATATATTTCTCCAATTAAAAGCCCATTTATCCTACAAATATTTCTTTTTTCTTTTTTTAAAGATTTTATTTATTTATTTGGCAGAGAGACACACAACGAGAGAGAGAACACAAGCAGGGGGGAGTAGGAGAGGGGGAAACAGGCTTCCCGCCGAGCAGGGAGCCCGATGCGGGGCTCGATCCCAGGACCCCGGGATCATGATCTGAGCCGAAGGCAGACGCTTAACGACTGAGCCACCCAGGCGCCCCAACCCTACAGATATTTCTTAGGCTCTTGGTGCAGGTTTCCTCTTCTCTGCTAGCGACCAGCAGTACACAACACAACAAACTCTCTACAAGTCCCGCATCACTGGGAAACACTGGGCCAGCCTGTTGAACCAGATTTGAGAGCAGATGTTTTAAAGGACATGTGCTGTTAGCGGCTACTGTGCACTATCTATGTCATAATTTAACCATGTTTTATTTAAAAAAAAACAAAACACTGCGAGTGCATGCCATCTAATGCACTGATATTCCATGGTGTCCCACAAAGATGTCACGCATCACGCCCCCCCCCCAGCAGCTACTTAAGGCCACTGTTGAGGGCAGTGGGAGCATCAGAAGGTCAGAAGGCCGAACGGAGGGTCGGCGCCACACCCCCCCTCCCAAGGGCAGCAGCCAGAAGCTCCACTAGAGATCTGAGCTAGAGCAGCACGAGCAGGAATGGGAAGGGCGGGACCTGAAGGAGACACACAGGCAGCCGTCGGGGGCTGCAGGACAAGGGGACAGGCAGGGGCCTCCAGCCTTCAAAGCTGACCACTGAGATGATGGTAGCAGGATAATCATTTCTCCTGCACCCGCAGCCTCGCTGTCCTCCCCGGCCCTGGGCCCACCCCGCTCGAAAGCTACAAAGGAGAGAGGAGTCTCGAGGGAGCCCCACACTGCAGCCGAAAAGCGAGGGGAGCTGGGTTCGGCAGGAGGAAGGATTCCTCCGCTACCCGCCCAAGGGGCCGGGAAGCATGGGAGGCGCTTTCCCCTCGTCCGGGCCTGCTGACCCGACTGACCCCGCTGGGGGCACGCCAGGTTAGAAGGAATGCGTGTAAAACGCCAAGCATATGGTAGGCGCTCAGGGCGTGAGGCTGCAGCAACCCTTTACTTTTAAAACAACCTTGGGACCTAACGGTTACGACTTCTAAGGGCTGGCTGCTCTTTTCTCCCTGCCCCATCCGCCACTCTCTGCCTTTCTCGAAAACCCTCCTTCCTGGGTCTGAAGCACAAGGATTTGTCAGAAGTGCTGGGCTGCCCGGCCGCTGCCCCCCAACCCCCGGCTGCAGAAGACAGTGTCTCCGCTGGAAACGTCCACGATCCACAGAAGCCTGTTTCACGGAGGCACACGAACCACGGCCACGTGAAAATACGTTCCTGGATCCAGCTGTCCCTAGCTCCCTTGGACAAGAATCTCTACAGCACTGGAAGGTCTCACACTGCTCTGCGAAGGTCAATGGCAGGCTAAGGATGGCGTGTGTCATTTTAGCTAAGAGCTTCGGAAACGGACACGTGAACATATAATTATCTGAGGGTCTTAACCGGCAAACAACAAGGGGGGACCTTGCTCTCCGTGAAGGGCATCCCAGCCTGTTAACCGGTTTCTACTTTGACCGACGTGAATGGTTACTTCTCTTCTCAGCAAGAAATGTGACGATCCAACTAGAATCTGAAACTCCGCGGCAGAAGCTTCAGAAATGGGGGCTCTCCCCAGCCTGGGCGGGTACTTGGCTCATGTTCACATTTTCAAAGAGAAGAGGGAAAAGGGGCCATGGGAGGGGGAATGCCTTTAATCAGACGAGCTTTCCCCCCACCCCCCACGCTCACCCCACACACATCCACCGCCGCCACCACCATGACCTTGAACCAGCACCTGCTGATGGGAACAGCTCCGGAGCCAGGGAACAGCGCTGGGGAAATAGATCTCTCAGGAAGCGAGCTAGGGTTAGAAATATTTACCTACAAAGTGAGTTGACTTTATGCAACTCCAGTGGTCCTCAGTAACTATGTCCTCCAGCCCAGTAGGTGAGCCTTTCAAACCTGCCCCAAATGCGAGGGCCACCTTTTGTGGATGAAACAATTCTGACGGCCATAATGACCGGGATTTGTTTCACGTCAACTTTTTAACCAAGTGAAATCTTTGAATAGTTCCAAAGCAGAACAAGTATGAATCGAGATGCTGCAATTGGCTTAGACGCAGAACGAGACATTTAATATTCTCCACTGTGTACATGGCTCCTTGAGGGGACCCAGCCGTGGTCGGGCTCTAAGGCTCCATGTTCCCCCCCTAAGGTCCCTGCACTTTCTGGAAAAGAATGTGACTGGCAATTTTAGCTGAGCAAAAAGGGGAGTCGATGAATGGTAAGAGCCTTCGATTAAGACTTCTGTGGGGATTTGGTAAAGGAATGCTACGTGTCGAAAGGACTGGAATGTTAATCTCAACTGAATCAAAAACATGGCATTTTTAAGGCTATTGGAGCTCAGGCAAGGGTTTCACGACATTTGATTTTTGCTGAAACCAAAAGCTGCCATTACTTGATGTAGGCCTCTCTCTCAGAAGAATGTTCTGGGCTCCAGCGTCTGAGTCACTCACGCACTAAACATGAAGCCCCATGGCAAGTGTGTCATGCCCCGCTGCCCCTGCCCTCCAGGAGCCTACAACCGAGAACATTCCATAAATCACTACTGCATGTCCAAAGAGCCTTGGGCTGCGGCAATGCAGCAGTCATGCCCCTTCCGGCCGAAGAATCCCAGGGTCCCCAACCAGGGGGTAACTGTGCCCCCGCAGGGGACATTCGGACATGCCTGAAGACACAGCTGCTGCCACGACTTGGGGGGAAGGGGTGGGCGCCACCGGCCGACGGAGGCCAGCGGAGGCTCAGCATCCTGCAAAGCGCGGAGGCAACAGCAGTGAGATTGGAGAAACCCGGCCCTCGGCCTAACATTTGTCCACTCGGCTCGCTCCGTCGGGTCTCGGGCTTCCCTGGGAAGAGAGAGGCCCGGACAAGGGTCCTGAGAGAAAAGACTTTCTGAGTAGAAGTGACAGTTCAGAGAGAGGGCAGACAAAAGCGGGAGACCCGCGTGAGGTGCAGCGAGTCCACTCGGAGGACTGGAAGACGACGGAAAGGAGCGAGGCCTTGAACGCTGAGCTGAGCACCGTACGGTTACAGCAAAGGCCTGGGGTTTGGCCTCGGGGAGCAGAGCGTCCCCCATGGCCCGGAAGGCGGGCGGGAGGGGAGAGCAGGCCCGGAGCATCGTGGGACACCAGGGAGCCGGCTCCGTGCAGTGTCCCCGAAGGGCACCGTCCGGCCAAAGATGCCCGCAGGGGTGAAGTAGGACAAGGAACTGAGTCGCGCGGCTTCCAGAGATACTTTCTATGTACTCCCTCGGGGCATTTTAAGAGCCTCCGGTACAACCAGGCCGTGATTCGCACGACGGAGAAGCTCCTGAAAGATCTCCCCTTGGTGCTTGCACCGCGGCTCAGCGGCCAAGGCCGCTGACCAGTTCCAATTTCTGTAGCGTCTCCAACCGTCCTCACTTGGCCTGTGAGGCCACACGAACACACTTCAGCACTTGACCGAGCACGAGCTCCTCAGACACATATCTGCCGAATGGACAGAGACCCCCAGGGAGCAACTCACATACAGAAGTCCCCATGAAGGTGAATTCTTCTAGAAAATGAAAAATTCGTTTAAAAACCAGAAGCACATACTTGAGGCGATTTTCCGTGAATCTGGGGTTCCGAATCCATCTTTTCCTCAGAGCGGGCTACATCTGTGCGTATTCTGAGGACGGGGGCAGGGGGAGCACTGCTTGGGCCTTTCCTTGGGTTCTCACCGGCTGGGGAGGAGCAGGAGAGCCGATCTGGGGCTGGTAATGTCGGCGCTGCTGCTTCCGAGGCCTTACCCCACGGGTCACCTTTTGGACAGAAACGTAGCCTAGAAACAGGGCACTGTTTCTAAAAGATAAACAGCTTGCATTGTAAAAAGAAAAGCATAATTAGCTGTGACTGCAACTTTAGGAGCGGACTCCATCACTAGTCCAAGTTCAACAGTGCGCCGGGGAGGACAGGCGCTCGTGAGCCGGGCCTTCTGTCTGTGGCTGGGGACCGGCCCTTTTCCTTTCTTTCCACAGGCCGGCCTCGTCGAATCCTCCTGGTCTCTACGGACCTCACTCTCCCCGGGGCATGGTCCTTGCCTTGCTCCCCCTCCCCCTTCCGCCTCAGAATCCCTTCAAAATCTCCTCGGTCCGGCATTTGTCACAGTAGCCAAACGGTGGCCACAACCCCCGTGTCCACCAACGGATGAGTGGGTGGCCGCGGTGTGGCCCATCCACACCCTGGACCATCACTCAGCCATAAAGAGGAAAGCCATCCTGGCACACGCTGCGATGTGGGTGAACCTGGCGGACAGTGTGCACATCGAGGAAAGCCAGACACAAAAGGACCCAAGTTCTATGATTCCCTTCCGCGAAACATCTAGAAAAGGTAAATTCAGAGAGACGGAAAGTAGATTAAAGATTACCAGGGGCCTGGGAGGGTGGAGAGGGAACTGGGAGTTTCTGCTTCTGGGACCAGAGCTGCTTTTTGGGTGACAAAGAAGTACTGGAACAAGTGGGGCTGGCCGCAGGCCATCGCGAATGCTCTCAATAGCACCGAACTGCACACTTGACTATGGGTAAAACGGCAAATTGTCCCTCCCATGTATTTTGCCACAATTTAAGCTGCCTCTTCGTTGGTTCCTGCTTCTGTTCTCACTCTGCACCCGCTCCTTGGATGGTCTCCTCCATCCACACGCCTGAAAGGACCACCTGTGTGCTGACGGCTCCTAGAAGCTAACCCCTAGCCTGCACCGCCCGGGCAGCTCCAGACCCCGCAATCCAGCAGCCTGCTGGGAAGCCGTCCCCACCCGGATGTCCCGCAGACACCTCACGCCAGCCAAGCCCGCGAGGGAACTCATTACTTCCCCTGCCCGAAACCAGCTTCTCCCGCGGTCCCTGACTCACCGCAGTGACACACTGTACCGGATCCCTAGCGTCAGGCACCTGGGAATCGCCCTCCCAGCCCCTTGGCCCAGCGAGTCCCTAAGTCCTGAGCCCCTGAGAACCTGGCTGCTCTGCCTTCCCCAGCGCCCCCTGGCCCGTGCCGTCAGGCAGGCCCCTGTCGCCCTTCACCTGGACCATGACTCCAGACTCCAGGCTCCAGGCCTTCGGACGCACCCTCCACAATCGTGCCCCATCGCAAAGCCACTTCCCCAGTGTCTCGGCCCTGCGCCTGACACATGCCCCACTCGTCCAGCCAGGGCTCAGCACGTTCTTCCTGTAAAGGGCCAGACAGTGAATATCGTAGGTTTTGCTGGTCACCTTTTGTTTCTGTCACGAATCCTCTGCAGTTCCCTTGCAGAAGCAGCCAGGGGTGGTATGTAAGTGACCGACCATGGCTGAGTCCCAAGAAAGCTTTAGCCACGGACATCGGCCGCAGGCTGCAATTGACCCGAGGGCCATAGTTTGCGGACACCTGCTCTTCTCTCTCACCTCATCTCCCTTGAACCCTGTCCCCGGCCGGCAGGAGCTGCTTGCAGGCTCCTGAAAACACAGCCGGGCCCCCACTGTCCCCACCCAACTGCCTGCCCACAGAGACGTCTAGCACAACCACTTTTGAGACTGTCTCCCTCCCCTAGACGCTTTTGGCCTTTGTAGCCTCAGAGGCTGGTGCTTGACTCTGAAGAATGAATGAATGAACAGATGTCAGAGGTCCAGAAAGCAGCTCTTCCAGTAAACAGCTGGCCACCACCGAGCTGATTTGGACTTAGACCATCTAATTTGTACTCAGAATAGCATCCAGACTCTTCCCCCATGGCCTTTGGGGACCTCTGCCTTCCTCCTTTTGTTCACCAGGCATCAACCTCACAGCTGCCTTTCTCTGCAGTGACCAGGCCCAGCTGTGTCCTCCAGCCACAGGGCCTTTGCACCTGACCCCCAACCCAGGCCTGGAAGGCTCTTCCCTCTGGCCTCCACATGGCTGCTCTTCCTCCTCATTTCAGTCTCAACTCAGCTGTCACCTCCTGAAGGGCAACCCTGGGCCCAGTGGCCTAGTTCTTACACACACATGCACACGCTCAAAACAACTGCAGAGACCTTAGTCTTATAGGCTTCTTGGGCTGCCTTACACAGTAAGCAAAAATAACCACTGTACCAGGCCTTCCACAAAGTACGATGTATTTTTAACGGCTGTATGATTTTTCCCCCATTTTTTTAACACGGACTACGGCAGGTGTGGTCTGATTCACAGCATCCGATGCCCCCTTGCTGTTATGTACCATACAGGTTTGGGAAGTCAACTGTATTTCTCAGAAAGTCATCGGAATCAAGAAAACCGAAAATAAGAAAAAGGAGCTGCCAGGGCGAAGAGCAGGATTTTCAAACGCACGCAGCCTGTGTATCATAAGGCAGGAATGCATTTCGGGGAGAGCGAAGGGGAGCTCAGCCAGGAGCCGGGCCAGCCTGTTGGCTCCTGAGGGCCTGACTCGAGTCCTGGCACGAACAGCGGGCTGGGTCTCACCTCTGAGTGGCTGACTTCCAGACCCTGACCAGGATGGCACCCACGAGCCAGCGGTAACAGAGAAGGGAAACCAGTTTCTAAGTGTCCTCGTGTGTCGGTTCTGTTGGCAGAGGGGGCCACTTGCCACAGCCCCCCCGAGGGTGTGATGTGGGGGGACCGGGTGCCGCCGGGCCTTGGCCACAACCAGCACGGGGGACCCCTGGCCACTTGCCTCTGTTGGTGATGGTTTTGCGGAGCGCTAACGCTTGCAGAAAGGTATCTTTGTCCGAGGGAATTTCTACACTCACGGAAGGACAATGCCCCCGCCTGAGACAGACAGTGCAGGCTCATCGGCTCAATCAGGCAAAACACTGTTTCCCAATGCCTCGTCGCCACTTGCACGGGTTGGAAAACCCAAGGAAGAACACGATCTCCGGGCCGCGACGGCTCATTTGCTCCTGAACAGTAACAATGGTGGTAGAAGAGCAAACGGCCAGTCTCGGTGGACCACCGACTCCGGGCCAGGCCCGCTGGCGCACGATGATAAATAGTAGTTCTCACAGAGCGGGTACCATTACCTAGTTCACGGGCGACGCGCCTTCCCTACAGCGCCCCCCGAGGGAAGCAGCAGAGATGCCGCAGGCGAGCCCTTCTCTGTCCAACCCAAGCTGTCCCAAGACGCAGGGGCGGCGACATACAGCAGGTAAGGAGCGCCTCTCCATTTCTAGGTGGCCCCCCCCCATAGGTGGGCAGGAAATTATTTATTCATTTAACAAATATTGATCGAGTGCCTACCCGGCGTCAGAATCGTGCTCTGCCCGGAGGAAAGAGAATAAAACCCACACAGCTTCCTCTCCTTAAGGAGCTGACCTTCTAATGAGGGGCCGGATGGTGATAATAAAAATAAATGCACATTATGTCATTATGTCCCGCATGTGAGGGATAAATGCTAAGGAAAGAGACAGCAGCAGGGAAGGAGGCTAAGTGGGTGTCACTTTGAGTGGGTGGCCTGGGGAGGTGACATTTGAGAAAAGGCCTGAAGACGGGGTGGGAGCAGCCCCCTTCCCTTCCCACCCCCCTCACCCCCGTTACTTGGGTGAAGAGCTTTCTAGGCAGAAGGCTTGAGGAACCCCCAAGAGGCCTGCAGGGTTGAAGTGGAGTGAAGAGCAAGATCAGTGTCAGAGACGAGGCCAAAGAGGACTGGGGGGGAGAGGCCCAGGGTGGGAAGAGACTTTAGCCTTTGTTCCGGGTGAGAGGGAGCCTGGGAGGGTTCTGAGCGGAGGGAAACACACAGAAGGTAATATGCCCCCCCACCCCCACCCGGTTAACAAACAGGCCAGGGTCATCCGGGCAGGAGGGGCTGGTGGCCGGGAGCGGGGCCTGGCAGTGGGGGTGGTGAGGCATGGTCACGTTCTAGGTCTCCACCGATCGGGTGCAGTTGGAGTGTTTGCTGAGGGTTTGCGAGAAGAGGCCGACTCCCAAGCTCTGGCCTCATCAACCAGGAGAAGCCAGCTGGTCCTCACTAAGGGGGTGCAGGGCCTGGAGGAGCAGACTGAGGGGCCCACAGGGAGTTCGGCTGGGCCGCCCTGTGTTGAGGTGGCCTGTCAGAATCCACCGGGATGCGTCCAGCGAGTAGCCAGACAGACTTCTCTGCTAGAAAGATCTCACTCGGCCTCCTCGGCAGACCACGCCTCCCAGGCCCAGATGATGCCCAGACCTGTCAGGCTCTCCCCCTGGCTCTTCTCCTCATCCTCTGTCACCGATCCTTATCTCACACACCCCTGATTGTGGGTCTTCCTCTCTTCAAGGAAGAGTCTGGGTCTTCCTTCTCTTCTCCCCCCACCCCCGTAAGGATTCCTTTGCTGCTCTTGCGGTCTCTAAGGAGCACGTAGGTGGTTTTCAGTTTCCTCTGCCATTCCCCATGCATATTCCATTCATTCCCTCATTCAGCAAATGACGTACACCCCTGGTGCCAGGCACATGTCTAGAGAACTTGGCCTGTGACAGAGCGACTCATCCTTTAAATAACAGAAAGGGAGTCCAAAGGCTTTTTACATACCTAAGTCCACAATCCCTTATAACAATGCCGATCTCCAAAAAGCTCTGAAAACTGGAAATTTTTTTTGTCAATTTGGCACAGACAAAATCAGACCTGAACTGGCTTGAGGTTCTGGTCCTTATTGACCTATTCGGTGGAATACTCATACTCCCTGGTGAGGAAATACGGATGTGTTTACGGGGTGCCTGAGGGCTTACGCCTTTGGCCCCCCAAGTTTGACAAGGGTCCCAACTAGCAAGATGATTTCTCTGCGAACTTGCCTTGCCTTTTAAATAGTTCGCATTTTACAAATAAGTAGGTTGTCCTTGGGGGAGGAGGGCACATTATTTAAATAAGTGGTCACCTTGCAATTAATTAAAAAGAGTCAAGTACGTTATGATAAGATATGGTTCCTACTGGCCCTGGAATTTTACGAGCAAAACAACCACAAGTGCCTATAAAAATCCCAGCGGCACTTTCAAAATTTTGACTCAATTATAATATTAACTAAAGTTCAACTAATTAAATATTGACGAATAAGAATTAATTTTGACTCCACTCTGAAAGTACAAATCAGCTCAGAGGAATGAGAGCCAGATAAACCACTTCCCAGCACCTGCATTTCTGGTGAATGGCCCCAGCCCAGCCACGCTTCAGTGAGAAACATGGCCGAAAGCTGAACGTTAAGGTAATGTATGTCCTGGGGCGCCTGGGGGGCTGTCAGTTAAGCGGCTGCCTCCGGCTCAGGTCATGATCTCATGTCCTCTCAGGTCCTGGGATCGAGCCCCACAGCAGGCTCCCCACTCAGCGGGGAGTCTGCTTCTCCCTCTCCCTCTCTCCGCCTTGCTCGCGCACGCTCTCTCAAATAAATAAAATCTTCAACAAAAAAAGAGAGGTAATGTATGTCCTTCGCCCAGAGTGCAAATATCAACAGAATTTCAAAGAACTCGTTCTGTTGCTTAGTGTAATTAATAACTGTTCCCCTGCTCCCAGATGCCCCTTTGGAGTTTATCTGGCACAAAAGAGGAACGTACCTAAAGGCTAAATAATTCAGTTTTGCTTTTACTGCAGAAGCAGACTGTATCTGAACTCATTCCCAGCCTAAATCAGCCGAATATCACAGCACCACAGAAGCAGTCAGCTTGTCCATCACGTATAGGACATCTTTGAAAACTACCAAGTCCCCTCTGATATTTACTAAGCTCATTGCCTGGCAAAGTTAGCAGTGATCAGTGACTGAAGAAACTGGATTCTGGGGTGGGGGTCAGGGGAGGCAGGGAGGAGGGGAGGTGGGCGGGGAGGGCAGAGGGAGGGGGAGGTGCTCACCATACACTCTCACATCTCCCGCAAGGGCAGGTGAGAAAGGTGAGAAGGCATCTCTAAGGTTATTCTAGAGTGGGTTCACAGTTTTAAACTTGAGTGGGAGAAAGAACAGGTAGCCAGCGCTGATACTCCCAGGACGGAGGGTAAGGGTCTTTACAGAAGCACCCAAATAATGTCTCAGAGCATGAAGCCAAGGGATAAAAACATGTTGACAATATGGGCAGGAAAAAAAAAAAGGTTTTGTTGTTGCCTTTTGGGTCATTAATATTAGCATAATTATTTAGTTGGGGGAGTCTTATATAAGGTTTGATATTTTGGATTTGCGGAGATAAAGCTGACTGGGAGAGAAAAAAAACTCACGAAAGTCTGCACCGCCGGGATCGCACCGAGCACGAAACAGTTGTGTATGCGCGTGCGTGTGTGTCGGGGGCTGCATCCCGGGGAGAGCCAGGAGCAGGCAGGAGGTCTACGGAGAACGCAGACCTGGACTCCCTCCCTCATTCCTGCGGGGCAACCAGGAGGTTAAAATTAGGACGGTGAACCACCCCCGCCTCCGCTGGAATGGCAGGGGCACCTCGGCCCCAGGGGCCCTTGAAATAGCCACTGGGATCGGGAAACCGAACTTTGCTAGTGCCGCGGTGAAAACAGCCAGCAGGGACCGAGCGGGAGGGAGCCCTGGCCGCTCTCAGGACGGGAAAGGAATAGAGTACTGGGGGCGCGCGGGGGCGGGGGTGTGTGTGTGTCTGTGTGTCTGTGTGCGTCTGTGTGTCTCTGTGTGTGCGTCGGTGTGTGTGTGCTCGAGTGCGCTTCGGGGAGAGGGGGAGCTCAGGGGTGGGGTTTAAATTCACAAACACACACGCAACTCACACAATCTCAGGAGAAAATGTCCCCGAGCAGTTTTGGGCCACAGGTTAGGCTCTTTAAACAAAGTAAATTAATACATTAAAAAAAAAAAAAGAAGACAACAACAACAAAAAAAAAAAACCCAAAAAAAACTTCTGGGGAAACTCTTCTCGCTTGGGCATCAGTCCAAACAGGGGAGCGCCGGCTGTGCGAAGGGGCTTCCCGAGGGGCGTGGAAACACTGGCGGACCCAGGAGCCCCCAAACTCAGGAAGGTGGGGCTCAAAGGGAGAGAGGCGAGCAGTGTCCGAAGAACCTTAACCACGAGGATTTTTGGTGAAGACGTGAGAAACGGGTCCCCGGGGAGTCGGATTCTCCACGAGTTTGGGGCGAAAAAGTGAGGGGGGGTGTTGGTCCCAAGACGACCGCATCGACTTTTGGGTAAACAGTGAGAACCGGGTTCCGGGGGCGCCCTCAGACTCACACTTCTGGAGGGGGGGCGTCAGAGCGAGAAGACCGCCCCCAAGGCACCCCAAATGCAGGAAATTGGGGCAAAGGTGAAAACAAGTCTTCCAGGGCCTCCCGACTCAGGAGTCTGCGGTTAGGAGTGAGAGAGGGCCCCGGGGAACCCAGAGAGAGACTTGGGGAGTAAAAGATAAGAGAGGTCTGCAGGAAACCCCCCACCTGGGAGTTTAAGGGTTTGAGGTGGTTTCAAGAAGTTGAGGGAAAGTGAGAGAGGGGTCCCTGGGCGCCCCCGACTTTGGGAATTCGGGGGAAAGAAAGAAGAGGTTCTTAGGAGCCCCAGGTCAGGGAGTTTGAAGATAAAAGTTTGAGGGGTCCCCGGGCACACCCAAGTCGGGGATTTTGAGGGTAAGAGTGAGAGAGGGATCTCGGGGGCCCCCAACTCAGGAAGTTTTCTTAAAAGTGAGGCGATGGTTCCCATTTGCCCCTGAGTTTGGCTAAAAGGTCGGGGGCTGGTTCCCAGACTCCCCCAAACTCGGCCGCGGCTGCGGAACGGGGGTGAAGAGACGGGTCCCGTGGGCGCGCCATCCCGGACGTTTGGGGTGAACGTCCCGACCCCCCGATCCGGATCCCCGCCGCCCCCCGCCCTCGCCGGTCGGGCCGGGCCCGGGGCGGTCGCATCGGTCACCTGGAGTTCGGGCCGGGAGTTCGGGCAGCGGCTCCCGCGGCGGCAGCGGCTGCTGCTGCGTGTTGGTCCCCGTTGGTAAGTAACAGTCTCCACGGCTACAGTCTCTATGGCGGCGGCGGTGGCGGCGGCAGCCGCTCCTCCTC
>LNAC01000276.1:4279668-4334337 GCA_002007465.1 Ailurus styani
GAGGCAGGCCGGGTGCGAGGCCCTGCGGTGCTCCATTGGCTGCCCGCGGTGTCCGTCAGAGGGGGCGTCCCCTAGCGAGGATGAGGGCGAGGTTTGACCAATCGCCGCGAAGGAGGGCGTGGCTTGGCGGGAGGCGCGCGCGGCTCGGAGTGTCGGCGAGCTGGAAGCGCGCGCGGCTCCCGGTGGGTGGCGCTGCTCCCGGAAGGCTACATTTCGGCGACTCTAATGGGGCCTTCGCTCACTCCACGGACGAGGACGGGACGTCCAGGCGTAGTCTCAGTCAGGGGTCCGCAAACTCCTCCCTGCGGGCCGAGTCCTGCCCGCTGCCTGTGTTTCATGGACCCCAAACTGAGAGTTTTTTAGATATTTTTAAAGTGGTTTTAAACAATCAAAAGGAGAATCTCCAGCGGCATTTGAAAGCTCTGTGAAACTCTTGTATTACCGAATCCAGTATTTTTAGTATCTTTAAGGGATGGCCGACCACATCCTTGGGCCAAATTATGTCTGCCTGTGTTTGTGAATAAAGTTTTATTGGCACATAGCCAGGCCCATCCTTTAGGAGCATTTGAAAGGCTCCTTTCACACCACGCGGACGGGGTGGAGAAGGGAAGGGTTCATTCGTTGCACAGAGATGGAATGGCAGAAGCAGAGCCTAGAATATGTACTATCCGGCCTCTTCGCGCCCTGCTGCCCCAGATGGTAGGTTCAAATATACATGGGATAAACAACCCACCCTCTCCTGGAGATTTTATTCTAATGCCGGGACACTGACAATAAACAGAATAAGTGAACATATATAGTTACTCAGGAGAAGAGGCTGGAGAGAAAACTTGCTCTGGGAAGAAACAGGCAGGGCAATTTCAAGGAAGATTAGACCTCAGCCCTATTCATTCATTCATTCAGTCAGTCATCCATTAATTCATTCACTCAACAAGTAATCATATTAGTGAGCACTGATTAAATGGTTCTTAGGTGCCAGAAACTGATCTAAGCATTTGTTTGTATACTAACTCAGTGGAATCTCACACTCATATCCTGAGAAATGTGCTATGCAGTATCCCCATATTACAGACCAGGAAACTGAGGTCTGGAAAGACTGAGTGCCTTTGCGAGGGCTTCAAACCACAGCAGTCTGGTGCCAAAGCCTGTGCATTTGGCTCGTAGCTGGGTGGTTTTCAAACATTTTTGACCACAACGCCACAGCAAGAAATGCATTTGACCCGAAGGCCCAGTCCAAACAAACGCATAATAACTAAAACAAAATTTCCGTAACCTGATACTTTAGGCAATGCTTGATCTTTTCTATTCTATTCATTTTCGTGAAAATGCTGATTGATGGTCACCTGATGAATTGATTTTGCCACTTTCTAACAGGCTGCTTCTTTCAGATTTTTTTTTAATTATTTAATTATTTATTTATTTATTTATTTGACACAGAGAGAGAGATCAGATCACAAGTAGGCAGAGAGGCAGGCAGAGAGAGGAGGAAGCAGACTCCCCGCTGAGCAGGGAGTCCTATGCAGGCCTCAATCCCAGGATCCTGAGATCATGACCTGAGCCGAAGGCAGAGGCTTTAACCCACTGAGCCACCCAGGCGCCCTTCTTTCAGATTTTTATGTGATGAAGTCTTAAGCTTAGGAATCATTTCCTTTCCTTCAGTTACTAATTTAGCCAAAAATATTGAGTGCCTACTATTTGTCAGACACCATTCTAGGTGTTAGGGACACAATTCCCACGCTTGTAGGAAAAGTGATATAATAGTAACTTGGGGGATGACTGGGTCAGGCTTATTTTGGATAGAGTCGCCAGGGGTGGTCTCTCAAGGGTGACCAGCCATCCTCGATGGCTAGAGATTATGGGGTTTCCCAGGATGTGAGGCTTTCAGTGCTATATATGGGAAGTTTCTGGACCACGCTGGAAGAGCTGGTCACGCTAGGCCTCTCTGAGAGGGTGACATTTGGGCCAAGGTTGGAATAATGAGGAAAAAGGAAAGAATATATCAAGAATTCAAAATCCCTGGGATGGAAACTCATTTTAAAGAAACAGCAGGGTCAGTGGATATGTATGGCTGGAGCAGAAAGAATGGGGAGGTCATAAGTCAGTGGGGGGTAGTGAGTCAGGAGATGGAGGGGATCATTTCATTTTAGGTCTGATAGGCCATGAGAAGGGGTTCTCATCAGATTGGGAAGCCACTGGGGGGTTTTAAACAGGAAGGAGATCAGATTTGTGATTTCTGATTTTAAAAAAGCTCACTGCATGGGGAACAGATTGTAGGAGGCAAGAAAGACAGAGTGAGAACTCAGGAGACTGTTACAGTTCTCCCAGACTGCCAAGTGTGGTGGCTTGGATTAAGGACCTGGGGATGGGGATGAGCAGGTGGCCTGGAGGTATATTTTGGAGAACATCTGATGGACTGGATGTGGGGAGCTGGCTGAGTGATAAAATTTTGGGGTGTGATGGCAGGTACCTTGTGGCCGTGCTGTACAGCCATTCTGCTATAACTTTTGTTTTGAAAATTCAACTTTGTCCCAACTTGATCCATATTTACAGTAATATTTGTGTATTTCTTAACCACTGAACACATGTAAAACTCTGCTATCTCAAAGAAGAAATGGTGAGAAAATAAAAAATACTTTGAAATTAGAAATACTCAAAATTAGGAACACCTCGTTGGCTCAGTGGTTAAACGTCTGCCTTCGGCTCAGTGTCCTGGGATTGAGTCCCACATCAGGATCCTTCCTTAGCAAGGAGCCTGCCTCTCCCTCTGCCTGCTGCTCTCCCTGCTTGTGCACTCTCTCCTTCTCTCTGACAAATAAATAAAATCTTTAAAAAAATATTTGAAATTAGAAAATTAGAGGGACACCCTGGATGGCTCAGTCAGTTAAGCACCTGACTCTTAATTTCAGCTCAGGTCATGATCATGGGATCAAGCCCTGAGTTGGGCTTTGCACTCATCACAGAATGTTTATTTCTCTCCCTCTTCTCCTATCCCCACCATAAATAAATAAATAAGTAAATAAATAAAATATTTTTTAAAAATAAATAAGAATGAGAAATTAGAAATACTTGAAGATGAATGACAATAAAACACAACATACCAGAATTTGAGGGATTCAGCTAAAGTAGAAGAATATTTATAGTTTTAATCACCTCTGTTAAAAAAGAAAGACAGACCTCAATTCAATAATTTAATCTTACACCTTAAGATCTGGAAAATAAAAGTAAACCAAACCTAGAACTGGCAGAAGGAAGGAGATAATAAAGATTAGAGTGGGAGTAAATGAAATAGAGATAAGAAAATAAAGAGAATTTAAGAAGATCACAAGTTAGTTCCTTGAAAAGATCAGCAAAGCTGACAAATCTTTAACTATACAGATGAGGATAAAAAGAGAAATGACTCAAATTACTCAAAATGGGAATTAAAGAGGGGATATCACAACCAACTTTACATAAGTAGAAAAGATGGTAAGGCAGGGCTATGAATAATTGTATGCCAATAAATCAGATATCCCAGATGAAATAGGCAGATTCCTAGAAAATGACTGAAGAGGAAACAGAAAATCTGAGTGAACCTATGGAAGGAGAAAAACTGCATTAGTAATCCAAAAACTTCTCACAAGAAGAAGAAAACTCTAAGACCAGATGGCATCACTGGTGAATTCTACCAAATGTCTAAAGAAGAATAACACCAATCCTTCAGACTATTCTTAAAGATAGAAGAGTAGGGAATACTCTGTGAGGCCATTCTAACATTCTATGAGGCCAATATCATCCTATCCTGATACCAAAACCAGACAAAGATCACAAGAGAAAACTATAGACCATTATCCCTTATGAACATACATGCAAAAATTCTCAACAAAATACTAGCAAACCAAATCTAGCAATATATAGAAAGATTTACCCACCATTAAGAATTTATCCAGGAGTGCAAAGTTAGTTGTTTTGACATAACAATTTTAATCATTTTAATAGAATAGAGGACAAAAACTATATGATCATCTTAACAGAAAAAAAGCATTTGACAAAATCCAACACTCTTTCATGATTTAAACACCACTACCACCACTCAACAAACTGGGTATAGAGGACTTCCCCAGCCTGATAAAGGACATCTATAAATGCACCAAAAACAATGATACTTAACTGTGAAAAACTGAATGCTTTCCCCCTATCTCCATAGCGGGAGATACGGCTTCCCCAGTATGGAGGTTCCTAAGAAGTTGGAAATAGAGCTACCCAATGACCCAGAAACTGCACTACTGGGTATTTACCCCCAAAATACAAATATAGTGATCCAAAGGAGGCACCTGCACCCCAATGTTTATAGCAGCAATGTCCACAATAGCCAAACTATGGAAAGAGCCCAGATGTCCACAGACAGATGAATGGATGAAGAAGATGTGATGTATAGATATACAAGGCAGAGATATCTGCTCTTGCCACTTCTATTTAGCATTGAACTAGATGTTCGAGCCAGGGTAATTAGGCATAAAAAATACATAAAAGCACCCAGATTGGAAAGAAAACAGGAAAACTATGTTTGCAGATGACATGATCTTCTATGTTGAAAATCCTAAGGAACCCATTAAAAAGCTATTAGAGCTAATAAATGAGTTCAGCAAGGTTGCAGAGCACAAGATCAATAAACAAAACTCAATTGTTTTTCTATACATTAACAATGAACAATCTGAAAATGAAATTAAAAAAGAATTCCATTTACAATTAACACCAAAAAGAATAAAAGACAGAAAAATGAATTTAATAAAAGAAGCCAAGATTTGTACAATGAAAACTTAAAAAAATCATTGAAAGAAATTGGAGAAGACTCAAGTAAATCAAAAAATATCCCATGTTCATGGATCAGATTTAAAATATTATTAAGATGATAATACTCCCCAAACTGATCTACAGACTATCAAAATCCAGCTGTTTTTTCCCCACAGAAATTGACAATTTCACAGAAATTGACTGTAAACTTCACATAGAAACTCAATGAACCAGAATAGCCCAAATAATACTGAAAAAGAAGAATAAAATTGAAAGACCATACTTCTAGATTTTAAAACATACTGCAAAACTATATTGTGGTATTGGCAAAAGGCTAGACAGACGGATAAATGGAATGGCATTAAGAACCCAGTAATAAACCTGTACATTTACATTCAATCAATTTTTGACAAGGGTGTCAAGACCACTCAATGAGGATAAAACAGTCTCTTAAACGAACGGTGCGGGACAACTGGGTAACCACATGCAAAAGATAAAGTTTGACCCCTACCTCACACCATATACAAAATTAACTTAAAATAGATCATAGACTTCAGCAACCCTCTTGGGTCCCCTCCCTCTTCAGGAACTTTGTACTCTATTACTCAATAAACTTTGTACTATCACTCAAAAAAATAAAATCGATCATAGACTTAATTGTAAAACCATAAAACTCTTAGGAAAAAATACAGGAGTAAATCTTCATGATCTTGGTTTGGCAATAATAAAAAAGACAGATAATAACAAGTATTGGCAAGTATGTGGAGAAATCACAACACTCATACAACACTAGCAGAAATGCAAAATGGTACAGCCACTCTGGAAAACATAATGTTGATTCCTCAAAAAGTTAAACATAGAACTGCCATACGAGCCAGCAATTTCCCTCCTAAGTATATATACCCAACAGAAATGAAAACATATGTCCACACGAAAACTTGTAGACGGATTTTCATAGTGCCATTATCCAAAATAGGCAAAAGCAGAATTAATCCAAATAAGCACCCATGGATGGACGAATAAATGAAATATGGTAAATCCGTACAGGGAACATTATTCTGCTATAAAAAGGAGTGAAGTACGGGCTCACACTACCATGTGGATGAGCCTTGAAAACGTGATGCTTAGTGAGAAAAGTCAGACACTAAAGGCCACACAGTGTGTGATTCTATTTATATGAAATTTCCAGAATAAGCAAATCTACAGAGACAGAAACCAGGATTAGAGGTTGTCAGGGGCTGGGGGAGGAGGATGGGGAGTAAATGCTTATGGGGACATCCTTTTTTTGGAGTGACAGAAACGTTCTAAAATTGATTGTAGTGATGACTGCACAACTCTGTGCATAGTCTCAAACCACCGAATTATATGCTTTAACAAGATGGATTTTACGGTATATGAATTGTAGCTCAATAAAGTTATTTTAAAATTCTGCTACCATATTAATTAGTTCTTTTTTCTAAGCGTGTAACTCAGTGATGAAGTTTTTGGGTACTGCTGTCCTTATCTAATTTTACCACAGATCTGTGGTTTTTGTTGAGCAATTCTGCCCAGGGCAATGATTTTTAGGAACGCCTGTATCGCCTTATATCAGAACTGGCTGTACGTAGTAAGTTACTTCAGTCTGATGCGAGGAAGCAGGAGCTTTAGGCTTGTCAAATGACCATTGTCCTCCATAGAGATGGGACAAAGTGGAGACCCTGCCCCATCACATTTCGAGAAAATCCAATTAATTGCCCTTGACCCTCCAGTGAAGGGGAACATCCTCGGAAGTTGAGCAGCAACCTGCAATGTCATGGCTCTCCCACGCAAAGGTCTGCACTTTGCTGATGTCTAATGCTACCACACATTCCTCTTCTTGCTTCCCCACCCCCCACCCCCACCCCCAGAAGAAGGAGAAATCTAAAATCCCTGGGGATGGAATACTGAGCTGAACCCTGCCTGTGTCAGCCTATGGAGAGAAAGGCTCCTTGTCTGACAAGTATTAAGGGCTTCAAGACAGTGAGAGCAGAGCATGGAATGAAATGCATGGCTGGCCCTGGATACACAACCCTCCACCCCCAACCACCACCTTGGCGGGCTGTCACCAGCAACTCCTTTTACCTGGCCCATCTCACTCTCTCCCCGGTCCCTAGGAATTCAGGAACCACCGCTGGCTCATCTGCGGAGGGAAGCTGGTGCAGGCTCAAGGAGAACATCAAAGATGCCCCCACACCAGTTCTCTGTTGTTCAGGAGGGCCTTTTCCCAAACAGACCCATCCCGATTTCGCAGCAAGCTGCCTCCCTTGGCTGCCCAGACATCTCTGGCCCTTCAGTTTCCGGCATGCCTCCCTGCAGTGGCTACAGCACACAGACCCTGCCCTACAGGGTCCCAGAGACCGGGTGTGGCCTTGGGGTGCCCTCAGCAGGCCTTCCCCGTACCCAGCACTCAACACCCCAGAAGCTCCCTGCCCAGATGTCCTTTGACCAAGTTCCCTCCTGCCGTCACCCTTCGGCAACCTCAACGTAGGTGCGCAGACTAGGGTCGGGACCCTCTTTCTCCGTGATTTCCTCTGAAAACCTGCAGTCCAGAGTTCATAACCCTTGTGTCTTGTCACTGGTGGAAATTGCAGTTTTGCACCGTTTGGTTCCATTTGCTTTTCTGAGGACTGCCTCTCCCCAACCCCATCCAGGCTTAGCAGGTTCCATTAGGGCAGGGAACTTTTCTGCCTTCTCTCTGGGATCGTCATCACCTAGAGCAGAGGTTCTTAACCAAGAGCAGTTCTGCCCCATAGGGGACACCCAGCAATGTCTGGGGACACTTGTGATTGTCACAACTAAGACGGTTTCCTGGCACGGGGTGGGAAAAGACCAGGGATATTGCTCAACACCCTATAATGCACAGGATGCTCCCACCCCAGAGAATAATCCAGCCCTAAGGTCAAGTGCCAAGGCTAAGAAACCCTGGTCTAGAATCAAGCTTGGAGCACAGCTGTTCCTCGCTAAATCACTGTGGAATAAATGGATGTTAGATCACCAAGCCTGCAGATACAAACTTGCCCAAATCTATCTTTTAAAAAATTTTTAGATCTGAGATAAAATCTACATAAAATTTGCCAGTTTAACCATTTTTGTGTAAAGCTCAGCAGCATGAAGCCCACTCGCATGATCCTGCAGTCACCCCCCCCAACTTCCATCTCCAGAATTTTCCAACTCCTGAACGGAGACTCTGTCCCCACGAAGCACAGACTCCCCACCCCCTGCCCCAGCCCTGGCTCCCACCATCTCCTCTCTGTCTGTGTGGACAGGGCTCCTCTGGGGACCTTCTGGGAGTGGGGTCCTGCGGGATGTGTCCTTCTGTGGCTGGCTGCTCTCATTGAGCCCAGTGTCCTCGGGGTCCCTCCGCATCGTGGCAGGGGTCAGGGTCCCTTCCTTCCTAAGGCTGGATTGTGTTCCTGCGTGTGGATGGACCGCACCACCTTTATCCCTTCATCCATCAGTGGACTCTTGGGTTGCTCCACTCCTTCACCATTGTGAACAATCCTGCTAGGAAAGTGGGTATGCAAACACCTCTCGGAGACCCTGCTTTCAATTCTTTTGTTGCCCAAATCCCTCAAGGTTAGATGGGCAGAAACTTTGAGGAATATTTTCCATGAGGGGGACAAGGAGGAAAAGAGTGCAATTCTGTATTTATCAGAAGGGTTTTAAGGCTCTGACTAGAATCCAAGAGAGACAGACAAGACTTGCTCCAGAATCATCCTCAGCTTTCCGTTGAGATCCCATGATCTCTAGCTCAAGGAGTGGTTATAGATTACGTTAGGGCAGGGGATGGGGGTGAATTTCCTGCAGGAAAATTCTGCTCAGGACTTACCTTCTGTTCATCACTCTTCACTTCCCAGGATCCCAATGCAACTCCAGGTCCAAGTAATCCCTCATCAAAGAAGCACCAGGTCCCTATTGACCTTGGGCACCTGGGTGAGCCAGGGAGGAGAGAACAGACCTCTGCTGATCAGTGGGCCAAGGAGAGGCTGACATTTCCCTTGGTGCCCTCTGCTTACAGTCCAGTCCATTCCCCAAGGAGAGTTTTGTCTGCTTAAAGACGCTACTTGAATCTTGCACTGCTCTCAAGGATATCACATAGGGAACAGTTTAAAAGAAAATGCAGGGCTAGAGTCTGCGGTACAGGAAGCCACAGGAGCAGAAACATTGGAGGGAGGAGGGGATGGGGAGTATGGAAGACACCATCTTGCTTGCTTCGTCCTCTTCACTAAAGCTCCACGAGGAATCATTCACAGGGTGTGGCCAATGCATCCAGGCTTCCCTGGGACTTCGCTGTGTAAACTGAAAACCCCCAGTTCCTCAAAACAGAGTTATCATATGACCCAGCAATCCAACTAGGTAACAAAAACTTGTCCATGAATGTCTGGGGCAGCATTACTCACAATAACCAAAATGTGGAAAGGACCCAACTGTCCATCGACAGACGAATGGATAAGTGAGATGTGGTTTGGTTACAGAACGGACTATTACACAGCCATAAAAAGTGAAGCATGTACACCCACCATAGCATGGATGAACCTGGCATGCATGAGGCTCAGTGAGAGGAACCAGACCCAAGAGGCCATGTGGTGTAGGGATTCCATGTCTGTGAAACGTCCGGAACAGCGAAATCCACAGACAGGAAGTGGGTTAGTGGCTGTCGGGGGGCTGGGGTGGGGGGAATTGAGGGAATTGAGGTGGGGGGAATTGAGGGACCTGTTTAATGGGGACAGAGGCTGAGGTTTCCTTCTGGGGTAGTGAAAATGTTCTGGAATTAAATAATAGGGATGGTCACACAACACTTTTTTGTTTTAAGATCCTATCTATCTATGTATCTATCTATGTATCTATCTATTTATCTATCCATCTATCTATCTATCATAGATCGATCTATCTATTTGAGAGAGGGAGAGAGCGCATGCAAGCAGGCAAAGCAGCAGGCAGAGGGAGAGGGAGAAGCAGACTCCCTCCCGAGCAGGAAACCCAATGCAGGACTCGATCCCAGGACCCTGGGATCATGACCTGAGCTGAAGGCAGATGCTCAACTGACTGAGCCACCCAGGCGCCACCCCCACAACACTTTAAATCTACTAAAACCACCGAATTATACACTTTGATATGATGAAATTTATGTTATGTAAATTATATCTGAAAAATAATCTTAAAAAAAATTTTTTTTAATCCTGAAAGTTCCACGTCCCAGGGAACACTCCAGCTGCTGCAAGCTGGGATGCAATTGATAGGGATATTGAGTCCCTGCTACCTTTGCAGACCAACAGTCTTGCTGAGTGCAGCCAGATGCTCCTTGCAGAAAGCTCACAGAGCCAGCTAATGAGCTGCAGAGCTGGGGTGTGAACCAAGCACGCACTTGACCTCCACCCGGGACCACCTCTCCCCGCTGCTCCCCTGCAGCACACTTGCATACGGAGAGAGATTCTCTCGAAAGGGAGTAAACATAAACTGGCAATAGACACACCAGGAGAAAGGCTGAGCTTCTCTCTGTAGATCCTGTCATACGATCGAGGCTGTCTGTCTGCATGTCTGTGTGTCTGTCTTTGTATTTACCAAGTACAAACATTACTTTTCCCACCAGATTTTTTTTTTTTGGTGGGGGTGTCAAAAACACCCAAAGGCATAGTAAAATGAAAAGATATTTTCTGCTAAAATATAAAATAAAAATCAAACAACACGAAAGGTTTAACCACATGTTTACAAGCAAAGAATCAGCCAATAAAACCACAGGACCCCTAAAAATGAGCTTGAGTGCAAGAATGGTATGAAACATCCCTCCAGGAGCTCTCCAGATCTCCTTGAAAGGATTTCCCTTCGGTGATTGTTAAAACTTTTTTTCCCCTCCCAGACGGGCTTCTTCCCAATTGACTGTTTTTATTTAACTAATGACTGTTAATTAACCAGGGCCATTAGAACTTTAAAGCCCATTTATGCATCGGGGTGGTGGTTTTAAGAGCCACTTTTTTGGCGCAGACCTGAGCGTGAGCATCTCATCCTTTCAAGGGCCTGCATAAAGGGACAATTTCCATAATGCAGCAGCCTCGGAAGAGAGGATTTTGTGTGCAGAGCACCTGTGCACCACCAGATCTTTCTTTTTCTCATGACTTCCTGGCCATTGGCCATCACATTTCTCCGCGATTCTGACTCATTTCCATAGCAAACTGCTGTGACCTCGAACAGCCTTCGAAAAGGGCAAAGCTGAATACACGTCAAGCACATCTTTTTTCTTCAATCCCATTTGTTTTCAGCAAGCTGTCTTAACCACTTCTAGGCAACCAGGGGAGGCAGGGGGATAGGACGGCCGTGCCAAGGTTCCACGTTGTCCGCCAACCAGGGGCAAGGCGAGGAGAGGGGGACAAAGACATGGAGCGGTTTTAAAAAGGGGGGCAGTTAAAACAATTCAATGACCAAAGCTGTTGAGAATTCTTACTGCCTCCTTTGGAAACATGAAACCAAGAATGTCCTCCTCGTGGCTTACTTGTGACCTCGCCAGTTGTGATGCTGACAATGGGGTGACACGTCTAGCTTCCATGCACGAAAATCAGCGACTTTTAAGAAATGAGATAAGGGGGACGCCTGGGTGGCTCAGGCGATTAAGTGTCTGCCTTTGCCTCAGGTCATGATCCCAGGGTCCTGGGATCGAGTCCTGCATCTGGCTCCTTGCTCAGTGGGGAGCCTGCTTCTCCTACCTGCCTTTCCTCCGCATTGGGCTTTAAACACAGATGGAACAAAGCTCCTTACGTTGCTAAAGATATGGTAGATTCTGGTTTTATCATAACATTTTCGGTTTATGGAGTGATGGGTCGTGGGGGGAAAGAAGCTACCCTGTCGATTCGTATCAGGATATATTCATTCTATCTTGTGAGCACAGGCCAAAAAGATATTAAGAAATGTAAAGATACAGATGAAAATGTGCAACTCGTGAAAAACTCCAAATTGTAAAAGGACTCCCTTTTGATATCCCTTAGGTATCGCAATCTTTTGGGAATGTACTCTCTTGGGTCTGACCTCTTTGTGTAAGATTATGTCTGTGAGATTCATCCCTGTTGTTGAGTCCATCACTCATTCACCCTTTTAAAGACATTGTTGAGGTATATTCCAATGTCTGAATACCCTAGGAGTTAGCTACCCATTTGTTGGGTTGATGGACATTTGGTTCGTTTCCAGTTTCCTCCAGTTCTTGATAGGCACAGTTGGCAAGAAACTTTATGTGCACAAACAGTTGATAAGAAATGGAAAGCAACTTTTGCAAATCGCGCAACAGGTGAAAATTATAGTTGACAGGTAATAGGAAATTATAAGCCACTTTTTATAAGTCATTCACAAATCATAAAAAGTGAAATTATATTTGCAGAAGAATGTGATACACGTGAATATGGGAACTGGGGCTTCTGCTGGGAGCTCTCTCCACCGGGAGCCCCCTTCTGGCTGTGTGTGTGTGTGTGTGTGTGTGTGTGTGTGTGTCTCCTATAAAAACACTAGTCATTGAATTTAGGACTCGCCCAAATCCTGCATGACCTCAACCCACATACGAATAACCAGACTGGAAGACTGAAACAGAGGGGAGAGTGGGCTTCGAGTCCAAGATTCCCAGGAGGAGAAAGAAAGGACTGATGGATTATTCTATATCACGGGTTGGCAACCTTTTTCTGTCCGGGCCAGAAAACAAAAGATTTTTGACTTGGTGGGTCATATGGTCTCTGTCACAACTTCGCCGCTCTGCTGTTCCAGCACACAAGTAGCCAGAGACAAGAAATACAGGAATGGGCATGGCTGTGTGCCAATAAACTTTATTTATCTGAGCAGGCAGAAGGCCAGATTGGCATAAGCGTTGAAGTTGGCCCATCTTTGTCCTAGATGTTTAAGCCCATGGCAAAACAAAAAGATGAAACAAGACACGATGCTAGTGGTGAGCCTAAGACAAACTAATGGGAAAAAAAGATTAAAGTGCATAGGACATTGTCAGAGAGCAAGGCCATAACAGGAAGTAAAAAAAGATAATGTCTGAAAGTGAGGTTACTACAAGGGGGGGAAGAGTCAGTGTTGGAAATGGTTGGTCACTAGAGGAAGGGATTTGAGCGGGCAGAGGTGGGACAGGGAACTGTCACTTTGTTATAAATCTTTCTGATCTTTTAGGTACTCAAACAAGGGTGAAACAATGTATACATATTATCTTAATAAAAAATTGAAACTTAAAAAACACAGCAGCTAGGGCCCCTGGGGGGGCTCAGTCCTTTAAGCGTCTGCCCTCAGCTCAGGTCATGATCCTGGGGTCCTGGGATTGAGCCCCATGTTGGGCTCCCTGCTCAGTGGAGAGTCTGGTTCTCCCTCTCCCTCTGCAACCCCCCCAGCTCATGCCATCTCTGCTGCCTGTAGGTGGAGACCCCAGAAGCAGGAGGAGGTCGGGGGGTGGGGGGTGGGGGCGAGGGGTAGAGATGGAAGCTACCACCAGGGGGAGCTCTGAGAAAAGTTACAGATTTTCTCTAGAAAAATAAAACTGAAAGAACATCACCTGGGGCTTGTCTACAGAGGTAATGCCAAACCACCCTTCCGTGGGCCACCACCTGTGGGGGTTTTGGGGGGAGCTTTGTTATTTTATTTTATTACTATTTTTTAATTGTGCTATAACTGACATATGAGTTTCAGGTGTACCCCATAATTCTATTTGGGTATATTGCAAAATGATCACAGTAAATCTTGTGACCATCAGCATATGTACTTAAATTTTTTTTTCTTGTGATGAGAACTTCTAAGATCTACTCTCTTAGCAACTTTCAAATATACAATACAGTATTGTTAACTACAGTCACTGTGCTATACACATTCCATCCCTGGGACTTACTTATTTTATGATGGAAAGTTTGTACCCCTCGACCCCCTTCACTTATTTTGCCCATGCCCACCACCCCACCTCTGGCGACTGCCAGTCTGTTCTCTGTATCTATGAGTTCGGTTTTTTTTTTCTTTCATCTTGTTTTTAGATTCCACATAAAAGTGAGACCATACGGTATTTGTCTGATTTATTTATTTTAGCATAATGCCCTCAAAGTCCATCTATGTTGTTGCAAATGGCAGGATTTCCATCTTTTTTATAGCAAATCAGTATTCCTGTGTAGGTGTGTGTGCCTGATCTCACATTTTCTTTATCTATACATCTACTGACCAACCCTTAGGTTGTTTCCCTATCTTGGCTATTGAAAAAAAAAATGCTGTGATGAACATGAGGGTGAAGATCTCAATTTGAGATCCTATTTTCACTTCCTTTGGGTATATACCCAGAAGTAAAATCACCGGATCCTACGGTATAATGGTTTAATTTGAGGAACCTCCATACTGTTTCCCATAGTGGCTTCACTGATTTATATTCCTACCAACAGTGCACAAGAGTTCCCTTTTCTCCACATCCTGGCCAATGCTTGTTATCTCGTATTTTTGACAGTGATCATTCTAACAAATGTGAGGTGATAGGTCACTGTAGTTTTAATTTGCTTTTCTCTGATGATGAGTGATGTTGAGCAACTTTCATGTACCTGCTGGCCATTTGCATGTCTTCTTTGGGAAAATGCCTCTTCATTTCCTCTGCCCACTTTTTAATCGGATTTTGAAATTAAAAGAAAATGTATGTGTATTATTTTCATAGTATATTTAGAAATTAATTTAAATATAAAAAAGTAACAGGTCAGCCCCATAGAATACCGAACTACCACAGTACAGGGACAGGGGGAAAAGGATGTATGTTTTAAATTTAAATAAATAAATAAATAAATAAATTTTTGACAAATACGGCCAAGGTGCTCTTCAACATAGTCGCACTGAGGCATTACTACCAAAAATATGGAAGGGCCATGAATGAGTTTAAGACTTTTGTCTTGAGAGATCTGGGGCTAATTACTTTCTATGTCCTTCATAAACTGTTAACTCCTAGTCAGCCCGGAAATATCACTTGAAGGTTACAGCAGTTAACATTTGACTGCATCTAAAAGAAAACCTAACCAAAGCAGGTTTTCAAATAGGGGCTTGGGGCACCTACCTGGCTCAGATGGTAGAGCATGCCACTCTTCATCTCGGGGTTAGGAGTTCAAGCCCCACATCAGGCATAGGGATTACATAAAATAAAATATTTTTTAGAAACTGGAGCCTGGGGCTGCCTGGGTGGCTCAGCCGGTTAAAGGTCTGGACTCTTGATTTCATCTCAGGTCATGATCTCAGGGTTTTGGGATCAGGCCGTGGGTCGAGCTCTGCACTCAGCAGGAAGTCTGCTTGAGGATTCTCTCTCCCTTTCCCTCTGCCCCTCCACCTCACTCACACACATGCTCATTCTCTCTCTCTCTTCAAAATAAATAAATAAATAAATAAATATTTTTTAAAATAGGGGTTTCTTTTTTCTCAGCAGACAGGAAATCTACATGTAAATGGATGCTGTCTTTGATTCATCTACTCACTGTTGCCATCCTAAGGGCCTAAGAGCTGCAGGCTTCTTGAGCTCCTTATGGTTGCTTCATGGTTGCAAAATAGCTGCCATGGCTCCACACAGGACATCCCCATTCCAGGCAGGAAGAGAGGGGAAGAGGAAACCTCAGTGATCCTTCCTTTCCTGCTTGTCCTTTAGAGAAGATTTGTTTCCAGAAGCTGACTTGCCCTTATGTTGTATTGGTTGGAATGGTCACACAGCCATGTTCTGTGAAGAGCTGGGACAGAGCACAGTTATAGAACCGAGCATGACTTCTGCCCCTCTGCCAGTTGCTTCCTGTGTGACCTCAGCCAACTGGCTTGGCCTCTCTGATCTTTAGTTGCTTTAATGGAGTGCATTCTGAGTATTAAATCACATCACAGGGTCAGAATAATCTACTTATTTAAGAATTTTTGAGGAAAAATTCACATTAGTTAACGATTAATCAGTTTAAAGGAGACAACTCAGTGACATTTAGTACATTCATGATGTTGTGCGCCTACCACCTCTATCTAGTTATGAGATATTTCCATCACCCCAAAGGTAGACTCTATACCTATTAGCAATCGTTCCCCATCCCCCTTCCCCCAGCCCTTGGAACCTCTATTCTACTTTCTGTCTCTGTGAATATGCCTATCAGTGAACGCCATCTCCCGTCCATTAAAGGCATGACCCCAAAGTGGCCTCCATCACTTCTTTCCCCATCTCATGGGTCAGGATTTAGCCAGATGAACCATGTAGCAACAAGGGGCATGGGTCATTAGGTGAGGGGTCTAGAGAAGGAGCCAAATGGATATTGGTGGTCACTGGCTCTCCCAGCCATTCACCTCAGTACTCTGTGGAGTGAATGCTGGTCAGCCATGGACCTGAGCCACCCAGAAGTCTCCAGAGACAATGGAACACTCCTTGTTTCTTTCTCTCGGCAGGGTAGAATATTTGGTTGATAAATCTTTATGTATTGAGTACCTATCCTGTGCCCTGCCAGGGATGCAGCAATAAGCAAAGCAGACACAGAGAAGGAGAGGCAGACTGAAGATACATAATGTAGGGTAGTGTAATTGAAAGTGGAGAGATCCTTGCTGTCTGTGCTTGGGGAAGCTCTCCTGACCTCCTTGTGTCAGGTCCTTCATCAAACCCACTTGACTTGGGTCTCTCTGCACAACTGTTAAGTTTGCATTCGTTTGTATGATTCTAGGTTTTCCTGCTGAGTTTCTGAACAGACCTCAGCTGGTTTTGCTCCTCTCTGTTTCCCCAGCATTTAGCACAATGCCCAACATAAGTGTGGTGGCTCCATGTAAATTTCACAAATTCCATTGCAGGAGTGCAATGCGTACACATATGTACACATGAAAAAATGAATGAGTGAAAAGAGATCAACAATCCTTCTGCCCCAGAAGCAGTTTCCTCCAGGGGTGGGGGTGGGGTGGGGAGGCAGGGACAGACAGTGATGTCACAAGAGGTGTCTGGGATGGAAGGTTCTGGAAGGTTGAATGGGGTAGAAGGGTTGCGCACCTTTCTGCCTTTTGTCACCACTATCATCCTGGCTGGACCCAGACTGTGACGAGGTCTGGGAAGGTGCAGCACATAGTCCAGATTTCCAGGAGAGGCAACTTCTTTACCATCTTTGCAGAAGAAGAAAACACTCTGAATGCCCAGATGTCTCAGCAACCAATGCTGTGCCATGATGACCAGGACTCATGACAAGTGACATTGGTGTGGGGAGGGGCACGTGGGGGGGTCCTTTGGGATTCAGTGTCTGGCTGTCATTCAGTGGTATATTTCAGTAGGACTTAGTCTTACTGCAGGCACACATTTTGGCCTTGAGCCAAACACTCAGTATCTTTTTTTGTTGTGTTTTCTCACGGATTGCTGCTGGTGTACAAAAGAGCTATTGATTGCTCTTTGAATATTGATCTTTTGCCTCATCACCTTACAGAAATTTTTATTTATAGTAGCCTTTCAGTTTATTGAACAGTCTAGGGAGTCAATCATATTACTTGCAAAATGACTGTTGTCTGTTTCCAATCCGTATTTTCTTCATTTATTTTTCTTATGTTATTGCATTGGCTAAGAAACTTCATCAGTAGGGACAGCTGACATCTCTGTCTTATTCCTGATTTCTTAGAAATTCTTCCAGTGCTTTTGTTGCTGTTATTAAGTATAATATTTATTGAATATTTCTGCCAGATATACTTTAACAATTTAAGGAAAGTCTTCCATTTCTTATTTGCTAAGGATTTTCTTAAACAACATACATTTCATCAAATTCTATCTTGAAGAGATCGTATGTTTTTTCACCCTTTCTCCCTTAAATGCAGTAACTCATACTAATGTTTAGTGTTTTTTAAATGGTGAAATGGGGCACCTGGGTGACTCAGTTGGTTAGATGTCTGACTTTGATTTTTGGCTCAGGTCATGATCTTGGGATCGTGGTATCGAGCTCCATGTCAGGTTCCATGCTCAGTGGGGAGTCTGCTTGAAATTCTGTTTCTCCCTCTCCCTCTGCTGCCCCGTCTGTGCTCTCTCTTTAAAATAAAATAAAATTTAAAAAAACGTTATGGACATTGGGGAGGATTTGTGCTATGGTGAGTGCTGTGAAAGGTGTAAGCCTGATGATTCACAGACCTGTACCCTTGGGGCAAAAAAAAAAAAAATTAAAATAAAATAAATAAGATAAATAAAATCTTTAAAATAAATTGTGAAACATCTTGCATATAAAACAATACAAAAACATATCTGAAAATCTAGTGAATAGCAATAAATGTCTACATATCTACTTCACTTTATGGAATAAAATGTCCTACCTTTTTCTCATGTTCCTCTCTCTCCTGAAAGGAGTAACCACAATCCTGAATCGCCTGCAGAAACTTCCCCATAGTTTTAGCACCCAAACAAGTGCTAATTAATGCTGCCTATTTGTGAACTTTATATAAAAATCATACTGCAACCTGCTCCTTTATCAGCATCATGGCTGGGAAATGCATCCAATTTTTTGTGTATGTTCTTGCATTTTTCTTCACAGTGTAGTAAACATAATGGATATGTCCACTCTCTGTTGAAGGACATTAGGGGTTTTCCAGTGTGAAGTTCTTATGGACATTGCTGCTGCGAACATTCTTGTCCATGTCTCCTGGTGTAGATGTGCAAGAGCTTCTCTTGGGTATATATGCCTGGGAGTGAAAATGCCAACTCAGCGGTACGTACATCTTCACTGTTAGTGGTTAACACCAGAGCTTTGCCAATTGGGTGTGCCATCTTTATCTCACACTTGTAGTGGAGGAGAGCCCCCATGCTCTTTCCTTTCCAGCACTTGGATGCATTTTTGTATCTACTGGGAATGAAATGATATCTCATTTAATGTTCATGTCCCTCATTATTAAGAACCTGAGCATCTTGTCTTGTGTTTATAGCCCATTCATGTTTCCTGTGAACTGCTTGTTCATGTTTTTGCCCATCTCCTGTTGGATTACTTATCTGTGCCTTTTTAATCCATAGCAGCTCTTTTCATATTCTGGGTATCAATTCTTTCTTGGGATATGAACAGAGCAAATATCTTATCCCAGTCAGTGACTTGTCTTGACTTACTGTTTTCTGATGTCTCAATACACAGACATTCTGGATCTGATAAAGATTCTTTAAATGCATGGCTGGATTTGACCTTAATTTTGTTGAAGCATCATACCATTTCCACTTACAGCTGCTTATGAATGAATGAATGCTCCCAAGACCAAGAAGAGAAAAATTATGCTGTGACCATAGGCAAACTAACCTTGTTGTGTTCTAGTTTCATTTGTAAAATGGGGAGAAATAGTAAATAATAGCACCTACCTCCTAGGATTATTGTGAAGATTAACAGGCTTAATGCACATAAAGCTTTCAGAATAGTGCTTGGTGCATAGGAAAGACCCATCTGTTATTTGCTTTCCTTATTCTTGCTGTTCTGGATTAAACAGTCTTGGTTAATTTTTTAAGATTTTATTTATTTATTTGACAGAGAAAGAGAGTACACAGCAGGTGGAGCAGTGGGCAGAGGGAGAGGGAGAGGCAGATGTCCCGCTGAGTGGGGAGCCCGATGTGGGACTTGATCCCAGGACCCTGGGATCATGACTTGAGCCAAAGGCAGATGCTTAAGTGACTGGGCCACTCAGGTGCCTCTAAACAATCTTGGTCTTAACAGGACTTCTGGTTTTACCAGGATCCTCTCAGTCCAAGATCACAAGGAAATGTCTCTGGGTAGAACTCCCATATTATCTTTCTGTGTAGGAAATACTCTAAGTGGTAGCCATCTGCACCTCGTAACTGCCTTGTCTAGTCCAGAGTTTCTCAGTGTTGGCACTACTGACATTTGGGATCAGATAGTTCTTCGTTGTGAGGAGCTATCCTGGGCATTGCAGGGCAGTGAAGAGCATCTCTGGTCTCAACCCACTAGATGCCAGTAGCACTCCCCAGTTTGTGACAACCAAAATGTCTCCAGACATTGCCAAGTGTCCCCTGGGTGTCAGAATGGCCCCTGGTTGAGAACCACAGGTCTGCTGAATCAATATATTTAGATATATACTCACTCATCTAATATTGATTGACCCCCTCTCGTGTGCCAGGCACTGTGCTATGTGTTAGGGATATAGTGATCAATAAGATAGTCACACACACACACACATACAACCCTAGTTAGAAAGCTAGATCATGCAATAAAGGGAAAGAGAGTGTGGAATAAGAGGGGGTAGGGTCTAGCTCAGCCTGGGATAACAAGGAATATTCCTGTGAAGAACAGATTCACAAGCAGAGGATGAGTCTGGGGAGGGATGAATAGATGAAGATTAGAGAGAACAGTGTTTTGAGCATGAGGGACAGCATGTGAAAATGCCCTGAGGTGAGAGGGAGACTTGAGTGTGTGGGGATGGAGAGAAGGTCCAAGTAGCTGGAGCTAAGGAGGTGAGGGGTATGGCAGGAGGTAGGGCTGTCTTTCTATTTATTTCTATATGCCCCTTGCTCCCAGAGGCTAGCTGCATGCTTCTGCACCTTGGACAGCCAAGCTAGTTCCCACCTCATGGCCTCTGCACCCACAGTCTGCTCTTTCTGGAACACACACCCCAGTAGAATGCCACATCCTTCAGGTCTCACTCAACTCAGATGACACCTCCTCAGAGAGGCGTTCCTGACCACCCCAGCATTCTCTACTACAACACCCTGTTCTGTTGTTTTTATTGTGATTATCACCAACCTGAATTTTTTTTAATTGAAGGGATACCCACATATCACAAGATTCACCACTTTAAGGTGCACAACTCAGTGGCATTCAGTACATTCACACTGATGTGCAACCACCTTCTCTACCTTGTTCCAAAACATTTTTATCACCCCCAAAGGAAACTGTGTGCCCGTTAGCAGTCACATCCCATAGCCCTGTCCCCAGTTCCAGGCCCCTCTCATCTGCTTTCTGTCTGTATGGATTTGCCTGTCTGGGACATTTCCTATAAATAGAACCACAGGCTGTGTCCTTTGACATCTGGCTTCTCTCACTCAGCATGATGTTTTTTAAGGCTCATCCTGTTCCTAGCCGAACTGATCTCTATTCATTTCCTGGCTGTTTTTTCCAACTAGAGTGTCAGTTCAAGGAGGGATCTTTGTCCACCTTGTTGCCCAGTGCCTAGAACTCTGCCTGGCACACAGTAGGTGCTCAGGAGACACAAGGAGAAGAGAACAGCAGGGTCCCAGCATCCACCCCTGTCCTTCTCCCTCACGGAATGTGTAAGAAACGTTCTCGATGATGGGTCAGCTTGAAAGAAACCAGGGCAGGCCCCCCGATGTCCGTGGGCACTTAATGACTTGGGACCTATCATCTTCCCCTTCTCAAGCTTTCAGCAGTGGGGTCAGATGGCTTGCATTTTTTTAAAAAAGATTTTATTTATTTATTTGACAGAGAGAGATACGGCGAGAGAGGGACCACAAACAGGGGGAGTGGGAAAGGGAGAAGCAGGCTTCCCGCTGAGCAGGGAGCCCGATGTGGGGCTTGATCCCAGGACCCTGGGATCATGACCTGAGCTGAAGGCAGATGCTCAACGACCGAGCCACCCAGGCGCCCCAGATAGCTCACATTTTGCTTTATGACCGCCAAGGAGCCAACAGTTCCGTAGACCAGAGACACAACAATATTATCCTGAGTCACAAACATGTATACAAACCCACTCACCTACACAAGAGGCCACCTCTTCGTATGTTGTCCCGAATCTTGCTTTTCTGATTTAATATCCTGCCTTGAAGAACATTCAGATCCAGTAAACATGAATCAACCTCTCCTGGGGTGTGTATGAATTTTCATTGAGGTGAGACTCATGTAACATAAATTAACCTTTTTACAGTGGATGTCTCAGCAACATTTAATACATTCACAGTCTTGTGCAACCATCACTTCTGTTCAGTTCCAAAAATGGTTCATTGCCCCAAAAGGAAACTCTGTACACATCAAGCTGTCACTCCCCACCCCCATCCCTTGGTGGATAATTCTTTGGTGTCTCCAGTCTACTTTGGTTTGTCTTCATATGGGTTCTACTCCCTGTTGGAACTCTGGGCAGATCTGTCCTTGAAATCCTCTACAGTAGACCCAAAATGTTTGTCATGGAGCCCTGCCCTGTACGTTCTTACTCGTTTTTATGTTTTACCCCCAAGTTTTACTTTTAAGGGGGATACATAATTTTGTTGTATAGTACACCTTTTCTTTTTGACTTTGCCAAAGTAAGCCTTTTTTAATATAACGTATTTTTTAAAATAAAACTGGAGGAAATTTTTGTCTTTAGACTGATAGAATAAAAATACAGCTGACTTGAAAGAATGCTATCACCATGCAACACATACTGGGAAAAGCGATTAGGCCTTTATTATTATTTTTTTAAAGATTTTCTTTATTTGAGAGAAAGAGAGAGAGCATGAGTGGGGGGCGGGGGGGGGAAGGGGCAGAGGGCGAAGCAGACGCCCCACTGAACATGGAGCCAGGTGTGGGGCTCCATCTTAGGACCCTGGGATCATGACCTGAGGTGAAGGCAGACTCTTAACCAACTGAGTCACCCAGGCGCCCCACGATTAGGCTTTTAAACAATTAATACATAATTGGCATACTACGGACAAGAACTAAGTCTCGACAGGAAATGGGAAGTGATTGCTAACAAGTTATTTGCTCCTTACGTTTTATCTTTAGTGATACTGGAAAACCCAATGACTTTGCTTCAGAACATTTTTTTTTAAAGATTTTATTTATTTATTTGACACAGAGAGAGAGATCACAAGTAGGCAGAGAGGCAGGCAGAGAGAGAGGAGGAAGCAGGCTCCCCGCTGAGCAGAGAGCCCGATGCGGGCCTTGATCCCAGGACCCTGAGATCATGACCCGAGCCGAAGGCAGAGGTTTTAACCCACTGAGCCACCCAGGCGCCCAACTACAGAACATTTTCCAAGGGTCCACAGCACACTTCATTCACACATTGTAGAATTCATGTTTTTGGTGTAGAGTTGTAGAGTTTTGGCAAATACTTGGAGTTGTATAACCAGCAGCACAGTCACTGTTGCCATCCCACCCCCAAATTCCTTCCTGTTCCCCCTTCACAGTCAACCCCACTTCACACCCCAACTCCTGGCAACCTCCAAGCTGTTCTCTGTCACTACTGTTTTGCCTTTTCCAGAAAGTCACATAAACGGAGTCATAAAGCATGTGGCATTTGGAGTCTGGCTTCTTTCCCTCAGGCCTTTGAGACTTGCTCAAACGGTTGCATCCACAGTTCCATCCTCTGTGGTGTGGCGTTCCATGGTATGGATGTACCATCAAGATGGGAAGGGAGGCCCGGGAGGGGCAGGTGGCCATGCAGCACCTTGTGGCACGAAGGGCTTACACCCTGAGGGAGGTGGGAGCCCTGGAGGGCTGCAGGCAGACGATGGACATGGTCAGACCAACATTTTATTCTTTTTTTTTTTTTTCAGTTTTTATGATGGAACATTTCAAACACACACACGAAATAGAGCTCGTAGTGTCATGACTCACCCCCCCCCCAACAACAGCAACAACTGTATCCACTGCTTTGGTCCAATAATTGTCAGTGTGGAGCTGGTCTTGTTTCTCTCCATGTGGCCATGCTCCTGCTGGACTGTTTTAAAGCAAACTCCAGATAGCGTGTTATTTCTCGTGGGAATCCTTTAACAACAGGGATTCTTTAACTTAGTCTCGAAGCCGTGATCACACTTTTAAAAAGTGACCATCCTTTCTTTGTGTCATTTGACATCCAGTCAGTGTTCAAGTCCCCATTGATCACAGATGCCTTGTTTGGGTTGGGATCTCACTGGAATCCACACATTGAATGTGGTTGATGGGATCCACCTTTGAGCAGGGTCCCTCTGGCTCACGGGAGGGAACCCAGGTTCCAGGTAGCTGTGCCTGTCCGGAGGAGCAGTGGTTTCTCACTAATATAAAGACCAGGCCAGATGTGGGGGAAAGAGGGAGAAGGAGAGAGGGAGAAGAGGAGGGAAAGAGGGGCGGGGGAGAGGAAGGGAGGACAGCAGAAGGAGACAGAAGAAAGCAAGGAAGGAAGAAGGAAAACAGTTAAGGGAGAGAGGAGAGAGGAAGGAGACACAAAGGGAGGGAAGTTGGTTAGGTGATGGGTAGGTAGATGGATGAGTGGATGGAAGGATGGATGACGGGGGAAGGATGGAATGATGGATGGATGGATGGGTGAAAGGGTGATGGAATGAAGGGAGGGAGGGAGAGAGGGAGGGAGCAATGCAGATGAAATTGTAGATTGGGGGGACACCAAGGTTCTGAGCCAGATCCAACTTCTCCAGGAGGACCCTGGACCTTCTGGTTTCTTCTTTTGTAGCACGCCTTATGAGTGTCTTTGTATTTGTGTTCCTAGCTTCATTCAGATCAGCTATGTTTGGCTATTGGCTTTCTTCCACTGATTGATCTACTCTGTGTGTATAAATGCCACAGAGACTCATTTAAGTTCATATTATAATGTCCCTTTCTAGCTACTCATTTTCACTGAAATATACAGCCAGTGTCTGCTATCATAGAACCGTTCACAGGTTATGAGGCTACATTTGCCAGATGGTGTACTGTCAGGTTCTTGTAGAACATGAACTGCAAATCTAGAGTTTAGGACTCCTTGATTCTGGTATCTGATACCAATTCTGGTATCAAGTATAATGTTTGTCATGAGCAAGATAAGACAATTTTCCTTCACGGAAACCACTGACACACTGTTTTCAAACAATATCAGCCAGCAATTCTGGCCTCCAAGGGGACCACCAATGATGTCTGCAGACATCTTGGATTGGAACGAAATAACATACTGGAATTGTGATTTTCGTTACAAGCTTAGGGGAATCTGATTAATGAAACACGTGGCCAATGTTGAAATGTTTTGGAAATTCTGATTTGTTAAATTCCTAAGTTCATTAAATGGCACTTAAGATTTAGCATCTTCTAAACATTTCTGCAACTGGATTAGCCCACATAACAAACTACTGCAGAATGGGTGACTTAGCAGAAATTTATCTTCTCTCGGTTCTGGAGGCTGGAAGTCCAAGATCAAGGTGACAGTGGGGCTGGTTTCTGGGGACAGCCCTCTTCGTAGCTTGCAGATAGTTGTGTCTTCACAAGATGGAGCGAAAGCAAGAGTTGGTTTCCTTTCCTCTTATAAAGATACTAATCCTATTGGATCAGGGCCCTACTATTATGACTTCCTGTAACCTGAATTATTTCCCCTAAAAGTTCCATCTCCAAATACAGTCACACTGGGGAGTTAGGACTTCAACATATGAATTTTGGGGGACATAATTTTGTCTAGGGAAACAACTATTAATTTTTGTTAAGTAAATGTTTAAAAGAATGTTGCTTAATAGGTTTAAGGATTAACACTGAAAATCAGACAAGGTTAAGGAGTGGTGGTTGACCCCATCTTGCACGAAAGATTTCAAACAATGGAGTCCAGTTAATGAGCATGCGAGGACCCCAGCAGCCAGAATCTGCATTGTCCTCCAAGGATGGGTTAGCCACCGTGTGATCTGAAGTCTGACCACCAGCCACTGTCTTTCAAGGGGGCCACATCGGTCTCACAATGTATGAGAGTGTCTGTCTCCCCACATTCTCACTAATATAAAGTGTTTTTCACCCTTTTTGAGCTTACTCAATCTGACAGGTGAAATACATCATAATATTTTCTACTGCATTCTCTCATGAGAAAGTCATTTCAAATCTGTTTTCAGGGAACTTTCTGTTTATGCCCTTTGGGGTACTGAGCCTTTCCTTATTGATCCATTGGAGTTCTTCACATGTAAAGGAAATCAGGGCTTGATCTATTAGACATGTTACCTATATTTTTTCTCAGTTTGTTGTGAATCTTTTGATTGTTTATGCTATTCTTTTACCATCTGGGAAATTAAAAACTTCCTTTTTCTCAATTTTATTTTTATTATCTTTTAAAGATTTTATTTATTTATTTGAGAGAATGAGAGAGAGAGAGAGAGAGCGTGCGAGGGGAGAGGGTCAGAGGACGAAGCAGACTCCCTGCTGAGCAGGGAGCCCGATGCAGGACTCGATCCCAGGACTCCAGGATCATGACCTGAGCTGAAGGCAGTTGCTTAACTGAGCCACCCAGGTGCTGGAAAATTAAAAACTTCCTAATGTAGCAAGATTTTCTGTTTTTCCTTCATGTCCTTTAGGGATTCATGTCATACTATCTTTAAGGCAACCAACCAGAACCAAACTCTCCTGTGGGTTTCTTTCCCTTGAGAGAGTTCAAAATGTTTCCTCATCCACAGGACACCACATATAGACTTGGTCGCTATACTCCAAGCATTTAAGAGACTCTTCTGGAAACTCATGGATTGAATGCCCTCTGGACTTACTACTGCTCTATGATCTGTCACACAGACCCCTCTCCTCCCCTCCTAGGCCTGGCCCAAGCATGACTAATTGATTCCAAGATTCTAGGCAGACGTGACCAGTGGATGGAAGTTGTCCTCGGACCAGCAGCCCCTTGGCTGGCCCTGCTAAGTTCCCTTCTTTGTGCCTTGCAGTGCTGTGAAGCATGGTGTCTCTGGACCTGGAAGGGCTGAAAACCCCAGGACTCGTGAAGTGGACATTAAGGACCCTGAAGGAGATATGAGTAAAAACAAAGGTATGTTGTCTGCCACATGTAAATTTTACCTTTAAAAAAATCCTATAAATAATATGGAACTCTAGCTGATGATTCACATGCTAAAGTGTGAAATGGATGGATATCCACAGCTTACTTTGAAATAGACAGAGTGATGGATGGATGTAGAGAGATGGCTGGACAGAGATATGATAAAGCAAATGGAGCAAAGGCCAGCAGTTGTGGAAACCATGTGGTAAGAGGATGTTGGTTCTACAGTCCTTTCAAGTTTCTTGTAGGTGTGAAATTTTTCACAGTAAATTGTTGAGGGGGGGCTAAGGAAAAGTAAGAAAGAGGAAGCATGAATGGGCTAGCATTGGTCATGTGACTTCACCCGAGATGTGAGATTAATTTAACACTCAGCCCTTCGAGCCCAAAAAGACACTCCTCCCCCAGACTTATTAAATTAATAAAAACATTTGCCACCAACCCTGGTGGCTGTTTGCAGTTACTCCTGGGCTGTGGACCATTCATCGAGATGGAGAAGTCCTTCTGAGGCTATCAAAACATGGGCCAGGCCATGAGACTCCAGTAACTATCCCTGAATTTTTCCGGGAGTCAGTCAAACGATTTGGGACATACCCAGCCCTTGCAACAAAGAAGGGTGAGCAGTGGGAAGTTCTGAATTTCAACCAGTACTATGAGGCTTGTCGGAAGGCTGCAAGAGCCTTGATCAAGGTAAATGAGTTATTCATTCATTCATCACTTAGTCAATCATTCATTCTATGTAACACAAACATATGGTATAAAGTGCACAGGCACCACAAGATATGAAGGTTAAACCGGTGAGAATTTTCGCTTTAACCTTCACCCCTTCCTTATGGAGGCAGCCACCATTGCTAGTTTTTTGTAAATCCTTTTGGGGAATAAACTATGTGTATATATTATAAAATTTCTCTACACGCAAATTTTTACACACATGGCAGCCTACTCTACTCATGATTCTGCATCTTTTTGCCTTTTTTTTTTTTTAAGATTTTACCTATTTATTTGAGAGAGAGAGAACACAAGCAGGTAGAGGGGCAGAGGGACAAACAGACTCCCCTCTGAGTATGGAGCTCAACTTGGGGCTTGGTCCCAGGACCATGAGCTGAAGTTAGATGCCTAACTGACCGAGCCACCCAGGCACCCCACATTTTGCTTTTTAAAATTTCTGTGTATTAGTTAGCTATTGCTGCATAACAAACTAACCCAAAATTTAGTTTCAGGATCTCTCATGAGGCTGTAATCAAGCTGTCTCTCTGAAGGCTTGACTAGGGCCGGAGGGTCCACTTGTAAGCTTACTTACATGGCTGGCTATTGGCAGGAGGCCTTGGTTCCTTGTTCCCTGGCTTTCTCCATTGGATTGAGTATCCTCAGGCTACGGCAGCCAGATCCCCCAGAATGAGTGATCCAAAAGAAAGTGTGAACAAGATGGGAACCATATCTGCCCATAGCTTCCATAAGTTAATCTCAGTGACATACTATCCTTTCTTCCATATTCTACTGGTTACGCAGACCAGCCTTGACACAATGTGGGAGGGGATTATACAGGAACAGAAACTCCAGGAGGTGAGAATCAGTGGGAGCCATCTTGGAGCCTGGCTGCCACACTCTGAGATCCTTTCATGTTGATTCACTAAAAACAAATCCATGCTCTTTTCAGCAACTACAAATATGTATGTAACAATATGGGCATACTGGTGGGTAGTGATGGTGTTTCCAGGCTTTGCTACCACATATGGAGCCACCAGAGAACCTTCTTTGTACAATGAATTCTTATAGAACAGTGCCTCTATAGGCCCCCTTAGAGTGTGTAAGAGACTCTGATTACCTATTATTCTTGCCAATATCATATTATAAAAAATGTGCCTATTGGCTACCTTGATAGGCATGTTAGGCAGAATTCTACAATGACCCCTCAAGATTCCCAACCCCTGGTATATTCACACTGTATAGACAGACTCCTCCCCCTTGAGTAGTACGGGTAGGACTTGCGGCTATGATGGGATTTTCTTCCTGTGGTGGCAAAGGTGAAGAGATTTTGCCAATGGAGTTAAGCTCCCTGATCAGCTGACTTTGAGTTCATCAAAACAGCAAAGGCTCTGGTGGGCCTGACCTAATCAGGAAAACCATTAAAAAAAAGTTTCTTCTGCTGGCTTTGAGGAAGCACATTGCCATCTTGTGGACAGGGCTGTGTGGCAGGGGACAACAGACCACCTCCAGGACAGCAGTCCCCAGCTGATAGCTATGAAGAAAACAGGGACCTCAGTCATTTTACCACAAGGAAATGAATAATGCAAACAGTCTGTAACTGTGGGAGAAGATCCTCAAGCTTTAGAGGAGACCATAGTCCCTGCAAATAACAATTGCAGCTTCAGGAGATCCTAAGCAGAGGACCCAGTTCAGCTGTCCCCAGACTCCTGACCTATGGAAACTGCTAAAATGTGTGTTTTTTGAAGCTGCTAAGTTTGTGGTGATATGTTATGCAGCAATAGAAGAAAACGATAGATATTTCCTATTATAAAAGGAAATGCCTGGTGGTTTTGATTTATAGGAAATGCTGTCACATTTTGATCCAGACCTAAGTTCCTCTCTCCCCTCCCCTCTGACACCCATGTGTTTTCAAGAGATGATGAGAACTATCTCTTAGGATTGAGTTTCTGCTCGGCTGCCCCACCAGCAGTGCTGTGATTATTCGTCTCTCCTGAGAGATGATCCTCTTTGGCTACGTCCTTAGATCTGGGAATTCAAAGATCCCTACTCTCCTAATCCTCAGGGATCCAAACAGTACTAAATCAGTTTATCTACGTATTACTAGAGACTGTCTACCTGCAAAGAAGACAGTCTATTTGTTACTAAGCAGAAATACTTGTCATCTTCTGAAGCACTGGCAGGCAGAAAATTTCCAAATGCTTACATTTTCCTCAAGAAAATGTAACGGGGTCATTGCCAGCTTTGCCCCACATGACTAAAAGAGCCAATAAAGTTAGAGTTTCCCAAAACTCTATGGAGTCACATTAGGAAAAGCCAGCACTGAGCCTAAAATCTGGGGTGTGGCAAAACTTGGGCCTCCCCCAAGGAGGATTACCTTCATGTCTGGGCTTCCTGGTTCATTCTCAAGTACATTCGGATCCAAGGCTACACCTTTATTTATTTATTTATTTTTAAAGATTTATTTATTTGACAGAAAGAGAGAGAGAGAACACAAGCAGGGGGAGTGGCAGGCAGAGGGAGAGGGAGAAGTAAGCTCCCTGTTAAGCAGGGAGCCCAATGTGGGGCTCAATCCCAGGACCCTGGGATCATGACCTGAGCCAAAGGCAGATGCTTAATCCACTGAGCCCCCTAGGCACCCCAAGGCTATACCTTTAGAAGTGCAATTTATCATCACTTCAGGCTATCACTCTTGGAGTACTTTTGTTATTACAAATAAAAATAAGTTCACACCTATTAAGATGGCCATTATCTTTGAAAAAAGAACAAAATAACAAGTGTTGGCGAGGATATGGAGAAACCAGAACACTTGTGCTTTGCTGATGGGAATGTAGAATGGTGCAGCCATTGTGGAAGACAGTGTGGAAGACATTATGGTGGTTCCTCATAACAGAAAATGTGGAATTACCATGAGACCCAACAATTCCCAAAAGAATTTAAAGCAAGGACTCAAATAGATACTTGCACACAGTGTTCACAGAAGCATTATTGACAGTAGTCAAAATGTGGAGACAACCAAGTGTCCACTGGTGGATGAATGGGTAAGACACAGTGTGGTCCATCCATACAACAAATTATTATTCAGTCTAACAATGGAAGGACATTCTGACACCTGCCACCACGTGAAGGGACCCTGAGGACACTGGGCTCAGTGAGAGGAACCAGAAGGACACATCCCGCAGGACCCCACTCCCAGGAGGGCCCCCGAGGAGTCCCGTCCACACGGACAGAGAGGAGAGGGTGGGAGCGGGGATAGGGCAGGGGGTGGGGAGTCCGTGCTTCATGGGGACAGAGTCTCCGTGTGGGGAGATGGAAAGTTCTGGAGACAGATGGTGGTGACGACTGCACAACAGTGTGAGTGTGCTTCATGCCACTGAGCTGTGTACTCAAAATTGCTTTGTATAGTTGACCACAATAAAAAATACATATACAAACAAGAATAAATAAACGTAGAGGGAGAATAAATTATGTAGAGGGAGGCAAGCCAGCCTCCTACCAGTCACAAAAATATCACACCCCAGATTTTAGGTTCAACACTACCTTTTCCCAATGTGACCTCACGGGCTTTAGGGTCTGCTTTCCCACATCCCAGTGAGCATATCCCACCCAGAAACAAAACATCTTTGTGTTTCTGCTTTCTGTTTGTTTTTGCCTTCCCAGCTGGGCCTGTAGCGTTTCCACGGAGTTGGCATCCTGGGGTTTAACTCTGTTGAGTGGTTTATTGCTTCTCTTGGTGCCATCTTAGCAGGGTAAGACTATGGGCTGGGTTGACTCTGAATGTGGGCAAGCCGCTACTCTGGGCTAGCAGCCCTGGGCTGGCTCTGAGATGTGACTGGGGATTTCAGGTGCAACCCCAGGTTAGGAGGTGAGACAGACACACCAACCAACCAATCTGACAAAGGACTAGACTAGAAGGTTATAGAAGGTGCTTCTATAACTAAGTAATAAAAAGACAAAAGCATGTGACTCTTGATCTCATGGTCATGAGTTTGAGCCCCACGTTGGGCATAGAGGTTACTTTAAAAAATCTTTAAAGAAAAAAAAAAGACAGATTTTAAGTAAGCAAAAGACTTGAACAGAAATCTCACAAAGAGAAGTAGCCAACAAGTGCTTGAAGAGATGCAGGATGTCATTAGCCATCAGGGAAATGCAAATTTGAAAAAGAGAATGGTTAAAGGCAAGAACAAAAGGCAGTCAAATGAAGGGAACAGTTGCCTGAGTGGGGGTCCAAACCCCACCTCTAGCATCTGTTCCCTTGGGACTCTGAACAAGTGACTTCACTGCCCTGAGGCTCAGTTTCCTCATCTTTAAAATGGGATGCTGTGAGGGCTCCATGATCGGCCATCACGATGACATTATAGGACTTGCTGCTTTCATCATCTTTATTTTGTTGCATCATTTCATCATGGTTAAGTTGTGGAGGGAGGGAAGCTGGGACCAAGGCTGCAAACTCAGAACTTGTCCACAGAGCAGCCCCCTCCCCACCTTCCAGAACATTCCCACCTTAAGATGCGCACACGCACATGTGTTTTCTTTTCCCAGGGGTCTTTGTGTTGGCATTTATGCCACCAGCTCTGCGGAGGCTTGTCAATACATCATTAATCATGCCGAAGTGAATATCCTGCTGGTTGAGAATGACCTTCAGTTAAAGAAAATCCTTTCGGTAAAGCCCAAACCCAAACGTCACCCAGGGGGATTGCAGGGCTCTGACTACCTGTCCTGTTGCTCCCAGGCAGATGCTAATGATAGGTGGGGTGGTAGAGCTGAACCCATTCTTGGTTTCAGTAAGTGTCCTTCACTGCTACTTTGGTATAACTAGAGGGAGCAGGGTAGAGAGGCAGGGATCTAATTTTCAATTTGTATTAACTTCATTTACTACTGAGATTCTATTTTTTAAATGCCCTTTATCTATTTTATTTTTTATTATTTTTAATTTTTTTAAGTAGGCTCCTGCCCAGCCTGTGAGCTTCTATTTTTAAAATGTGTTTATGTATTACTTTATATACAGACCACTGTTTATTTTCTTTTAGAAATGTAATTATTTTGAGGCTTACACCCCCTTGTAATTGTCATTTTTTAAATAACCGTCATCATTCCTGAAATGCTTCTTTCTCTTCTATTTCTTTGCTAAGTTCTACCACTTCTGTTTCACCTCTTTTTTTTTTTTTAAAGATTTTATTTATTCATTTGACACAGAGAGAGAGATTATAAGTAGGCAGAGAGGCAGGCAGAGAGAGAGGAGAGAGGAGGAAGCAGGCTCCCTGCCGAGCAGAGAGCCCGATGTGGGCCTCGATCCCAGGACCCTGGGATCATGACCTGAGCCGAAGGCAGCGGCTTTAACCCACTGAGACACCCAGGCGCCCTCTGTTTCACCTCTTTCCAGTATGGCTCTCTCTTCCCTCAGTGCTTGTATGTTTGCTTTGTGTTCTTACTTTCCAGCTGTGTTTACTTTCTTATGTTTTAAATCTTAATGTTGCAATGCTGGGTGGCTATTTTCCTTTGCTTTGTGGTGACTTTTCTTTACGTATAAAATTTGGCTCCCCTTTTACTCCCCTTTTTTTCTTTGTAGTATCTTCGTATGGATGTCGTAGGAAGTTTTCCAATTACTAGTGTTTGAATGAGCTGCAATTTCTTGACCCAACTTTTGGCAGAAGGATCCCATGGGGAGAGGAGTCCTCCAAAGGGTGAGCCTAGGTGACCAGATTCACCACTCACCCCAAAGGCCCTGGGACTTTTGCATCAATATCATATTTCTGAGTTACACACTTCTCTACTTTTTAATGTCTCCGGAGTTGAGATGTGTCTTGCTGTCACTGGCATCCTCCAATCATCGTTGGTCATGTTTTCCCACATTTTAACATCTCTGAAGTTAGGGTAGACTTTCCAGATTCATGAAATCCAGCTAGACTCAGTGAAACAGAACACTCTGCCACACGCATCCTTGGATGCCTAATTCCTGACTGGTTCAAGGAGAACAGACTTCCCTCTTCAGCCTTGAGCTTTCTGAAATTGTTTTCTTAAGTGATGTCTCTATGGTCTCCGCTACTCACATATCATTTCCTATTTGTCTTGTTCAGAGCAGAACAAACAGTGGGATGGGTGGTGGGTGAAGACTGGGTCCTTTTTGCCAAATAAATACTGGCATACAATTTGGGTTTTTCTACCATTAGAAAATACTGCATAATCTTAGTATGCAAGATTCAAAGCCAGGCTTCTGACACGCTGCTCCCAAACTGGATATTCAGTTCTGCTTGGAAGTCTTTTATTCTAGGTGATAACCCATCCAGGGCTTACAGACCTCCAACTCTTAGCTGATTCCTTGCCTCCTTAGAATAAACTCCAGACTCCTCGCCACTGCCTCCAAGGTGTAGCTGACCTGGCCCTCACCATCCTTTCCTGCCTCCACCCCTAATCCTCTCCCTCCATCCTCATCCTAGCCATCTGAGACTTCACATCGTCTTCAAACATCCCTGGCCATTTCCTATTCCAAGCTTTCTGGACGTCGGTTCCCTCTCTTTCTGGAAACCTCCTGTCCGACTGTTAACAGCGCTTCTGTCCTCTTCTCTCAATCCACGCTGGAGACTTGGTTATATTTATAATTACCATACCGGATGTTGGAAGTGACTTTGTCATTGGATTGGCTAGACATATTGTAGAGGGACACCCCTTCCTTTGCATCAACAGGGTACGAGAATCCCGCAGGCGTGGTCAACTGAACCTTAGAGCCCTCGGTAGAGGTAGAAAGTCCTGAGCTTGTCCAGGTTCCAGTCACCTTCACAGAGGATTTTTGTTGCCTAGCTCCAGCTAGGAGGTTAGCTGGATCCTGGGCGCACAGTACAAGGGGCAGGCTCACAAACCAACAACCATGACTCTGTGAAGTAGCAGAATTCAGGAGGCTCTTGTCTTCACCAGCCTTTAAGTGTTGGAGGCTACTGATACCAAACACAAAGAACCCTGTCCTAAAATCAGACTGTGTCTTGCCAGTCGGTTCAAAGAACAGTGTTGTACAGGCTGGCAGGGGAGAGAAAAGAGGCTGGGGTAACTGTGGGCCATTGCTTAGGAAGGCCGTCCACCCTCAATCTCTCCCGGGGCCATGAGGCCCATGTGGAACTTTCTTTCAGATTCTGCAGAGCAAGATGGAGACCCTGAAGGTGATCATCCAATACAAGCTGCCCATGAAGGACAGCAGTAATAACCTGTACTCTGTAAGTGTGGGAGAGGGCCACTGTGTCAAGGGGAAGGTGGGCCCCACAAGGTGGGCAGATGGGGCCTTTAGGGCCTTCCTTTTTCTTCCTGGTGCAAAAGGTCTAACTTATGGGAAGATGTCCATTCTGGTTATTTATTGCTGTGCAAAAAATCTCCCCCCAAAACTGGTGGCTTAAGACAACAACAATCATTTTGCTCTTAATTCTTTTTTTTTTCAGAACATTAAGGCAATTGAAAAAATACTACATCATTGAAAAGTAGGGTGTGTGAAAACCCACAGCATTAGGTTTAAATATTTACTTTATATCCCAAACAGAATTTGTTAAAACTTGACTTTCAGCTTTAATATGGGACAAGTCATCAATAATAGTGTCACTAAAACCATAGTTTAATAGGTACAAATACGAATATGGGGCTGAGCATTTCTGCTCTGGCTTGGACCAACAGCCCTAGTGGAGCCTGTCTTTACATAAATTTTTGGTTTTCAAAGAAATTTTTTTTTGATATTTCATTCATCGTGGTTTTTTTTTTTGGTGTGGTTAGTGACTTAAAATATATTGCATTAAAATATGATTTCTCTTGATTGCTCAAGATTTGTTGTCCTTTTGTTATATTTTGTTGTTTGCATCTCCTTAAATTTTTGCACTGGAGGCTAAGTCCCTAGTCCTCATTCTGGTCTGGTCCCTGCACCTGGCGCTCCTGGGCCTCCGTCTCTCTCTTTGTGGTCTCTCCAGCATGGTGACCTTGGGATCTCTGGACTTACTCCTGGCTCAGAGCTCTACAGGGAACAGAGAGAAAGAGAGAGAGAGCGCCAGGTGGAAGATGTCTTGCCTTTAACGACCTACTCTTGGAAGCCATGCACCACCGCTTCCGACATACTGTGCCCATCAAGGTTGACCGAAAGATCTGCTGAGCAATGGGGGGTCTGGGGTGGGAACCTAGACCACCTCTTACTGAGGGAGGGGCAAGGCCACTGAAGAGTGTGTGACACCATAAATGCTATCAATCATTTTTTGAAAAGGCACTCTGCCTCAGGGTGTTTTATGTTTTATTTTTCAAAGATTTTGTATTTATTTACTTGAGAGAGACAGAGAGAGCTTGCACACAAGCAGGGGGAGTGGCAGGCTCCCTGATGAGCAGGGAGCCAGATGTGGGGCTCGATCCCAGGACCGTGGACCATAACCTGAGCCGAAGGCAGATGCCTAACTGACTGAGCCACCCAGGCGCCCTGCCTCAGGGTGTTTTAGTCAGGAAAGGTTTTGGTATGAACAACAGAGACGGACTTTTAGCCAGAAAAGGGCTGCTTTGAGTGAGGATACACTGGTTATCTCACAGAAGCCAGGCCAGAAGGTTTGTGAGGCACATGGACGAGCTACTGTTATTGTCCACGAGATGAGACCCTCAAACCCATGACTCAAATCAGAAGTCCCACAACGTCACAGAGTTTATTTGGTTTGCAATAAACCAATTATTTGTCTTTTGGACAAAAGACACCCATGATCCTATCTGGCCAACCAAAATCTTGCCAGCTGTCATACCTTCCAGAAAACACTCAAATATTAAGATCAGGGATGGTGAATAAATAAGGAAGAAAACTGATCAGAATCATAGACTTTTGAGAGGTTTAAAGTGGACACTGGAGCAACAATACCCGAGGTCTGGATTAACTAACAAACCCCTTTGTTAGCCACACCACTTACAGTAAAATTTCTCAAACTCGGTGCTATGGACATTTGGGATGGATAACTCTTTGTCATGGGGCCATCTGTGCAGTGCAGGACACCCAGCGGTGCCCCTGGCCTGCAGCCACGGGGTGCCAGCAACACCCTCCCAGCTGAATCAACCAGAAATGCCCTCGGACATGACCTAATGTCACAGGGCCAACATCACCCTGGTTCTCCTGCTGGAGGGTGCTGCGTGCCCTCCATCTTGAATTCAGGGCATTGTCCTCATCCAGAGCCTGGTAGGGGGCTAAGAGGTAGAAATTTTGCAGGTCCTGTGTGATACTCAGTCCATACAACCCAACAGTTCCTTCTGAGGCATATTGGAAAGTCGATAAGAGCAGAGGAGTGTGACCTATTGGTTTAGACTGCTAGTTCCTGTTTACTTGCTGTGTGACCTTAGGCAGCTCCTGGGACTACATCTTGACTCATTCATGCCCAGATGACTCATTCCAGTCCTAGCACTTCTAGCAAAAGCCCTGACCTTCAGTGTGATTGGACCAGTTGCAGTCACATGTCCAGACCCAGTAGCCTGCCAGGAAGTGAAGGAGGGGAAGCAAACATCTTCGGGCTTTTGTAAGAGGTACCACGACTGGTGACCCTGAGCCCTCTCTCTTGCTGGGAATCATGTTTTAGAGAAGCTGATGGCACAAGACCTGACTGGGGAAGAGGGCTCCTGGCGTGTTGAGGGTCCCCCTCATAACCCGAGCCCCCATCCTCTGCCTGTCTCTTCTTTCCACAGTGGAATGATTTCATGGATCTCGGCAACAGCGTCCCCGATTCCCAGCTGGACCAGATCATGGAAAGCCAGAGGGCTAATCAGTGCGCTATGATCGTCTACACTTCTGGGACATTAGGCAATCCCAAAGGAGTGATGCTTAGCCATGACAACGTAAGTGCTGTTTCTGCCGAAGGTGATGAACATCGCAGCACTCAGGCCAGAGGCCCTCCGGCTCTTCCTATTCTCACCCCATAGGGGGCAGGGCAGTGTTCAGGGGTCTGACTCCCAGTGGCTCCCTAGCCAGCGAAGCACTTCCAAGAGGGCACCACTGTGCAGGGGCAGAGATCAGGGGCTTTAGGGCAGACCTGTGTTCAAATCCTACCTCGTGATCTTGGGCCAGTCACCTAACCTCTCCAAGCCTCCGTTTGCACATCTCTAAAATGGGTATGATAACAACAGTCCCTGCCTCCTGGGTTGTTTTGAAAATGAAATGAGTTAATATATTTGCAGAGAGCATAGTATAGTGTTCGATCATAATACAAGCAGGTGAAAGAGCAGGCAATACATTCTGTGTTTTTTTGGAAGTAAAGCAGAAGTTGATGTTTTGGTTACTCAAGAAGGGCTGTGTGTCTGGGAAAGATATATGTGTTCGGACGGAGTGCATTGGTAATAGTAGTTTAGACCACTGATATAGAAGAATAAGGGGAACAGAAAAACCCCACTTATATAAAAGCCTAAGAAATACAAACTTAGCCGTAGGGACAGAAAGCAGACCCGGGGCTGCCTGGGTAGGCGTGGGGGGGCGTGGCAAAAGGAGGCATGACAGAGAGGTGACACGGTGTTCACTGGTGATGGTTTCACTGGTGGAGACAAATGTCAGGGGGCGTCGGACTCTGTGTCAGTTACACCTCAATAAAGCTGTTAAAAAGAAAAAGAAAAAAGAGCAGGAGAGACAGTCATGGCTCACTACACGCCAGGCACTGTTCCGAGAGCTTTACAGTTAGTCAGTCCTCACGGCAACCCTCCCAATTCTACCAGGCTCTTTTCACGGCAGGAAAACCGAAGTCCAGAGAGGTTCTGTAACTTGGCCCAGCTCACACGGAGAGCAATGTGGTGGGGCTTGAACCCACGCAGGCTGGCTCCACAGTACACATTTTTTCTTAAAAGATGTATTTATTTGAGAGAGTGGGGGAGGGGCAGAGGGAGAGTGAGTCTCCAGCAGGTTCCCTGCTGACCGTGGACCCTGACGTGGGACTCGATCTCACGACCCTGAGATCATGACCTGAGCCGAGATCAAGAGTCCGAAGCATAACCAGCCGAGCCCCCCAGGCGCCCCCCAAACAGCACACATTTTTAAAGACGCTGTAGCTCCATGCAGCTAATATGTAAAACTGTCTGGAGACACAATGCAAACATTTCATAGCCAGTTGCCAAAGAGTGTACACATGGAGCAAAACGGGCTATCCGTGAGAAACTAAGAAGCGGCAGCCAGCAGCGCGCACATGCACACGTTTTAAGAGTGGGAAAGTGTCCAGCAGGATGTGCACCTGACAGGCAATGGTGGTTCTCCATCAGAAAGATCACTCATTTCCAGTGAGGAGTCTCCTTCCAGCCTGGATGAATAGTTGCCTGACGCACTAGCCTTTGCCTTGGCTGTTCCCTCTGCATGTTCCCTCTACCAGAGAGCCACCCGGCTTGTTGCCTCTCCTCCTTCAGATCCCTGCTCACCTGTTACCTCCTCCATGAAGCCCTCCCTGACTCCTATGTTGAAAACCGCAAACAAAAATAAGCCACTGTGTTCGCTTCTAACCTCCCTCTGGCTGCTGTTTTTCTCACACTGACACAGAGTCCCTTGTTTATCGTGCACAGCAGCTCCTGGAGGACAGGGCTTGTGTCTCCCATTCGCTGCTGTGTCTCCCGGGCCTGGCGCTGGGGCTGAGTGAATAAACGAATGAAAGGGATCTCATCCGCCCCTCTGCCTACCCTGGCCAGCGTCTCTCCTCCTAGCGACTTGGTGTGCGCTGAGAGTCCCCCACCATCTGGGTGACCGTGAGCACATGCCCTGGAGCAAGGCTGCCTGGCTCCGAAGCCTGGCTCTCCCTCCTGCCAGCTATGTGCCCTGGGACAAGCTCCTCCCCTTCTCCGGGCCTCCGTTTCCCCATCTGTAAGATGGAGACGAGAATGGCTTCTGCCTCTCAGAGCTGCCTCCCAGAGTGAGTGATCCCAGGTCACCACACGTGTCAACAGTTCAAAGTTGTCTCTGTTCCCAGGGCACCTGGCGCCACGCTGAGCTAGGCACCCGTTAACCCCTCGCTAAACCCCTTACCAGGAGGTAAGGTGTCATGAACCCTTGTGGTGTGGTGACCACACCTAGAGATTTAGACAGACGACAGCAACTTCAGTCTCAGAGGCGTGACACGCCCTCTGAGGTGGCACAGCATTCAAGTGGAAGGGTCACGTTTGAGAAAGACTCAGTTGCGGGGCAAGCTGGAGGAAGAGCATTCCAAGCAGAGGGAATGGCCAGTGCAAAGACCCTGAGGCAGGACCCTGCCTCATGTATGGGAGGAACGGTGTGGAGGCCTGTGTGGCGGGATTAATGAGGTACCTGTTTGCCCGAGAGGGACGACACCAGTGAGAAAAACAGACTGCAAAATTATACCCCTGCAAAAACGACACATCGAGGGACGCGCTGGAGAAGGAAAAACATGCACATGCTAATTGCGGGGTGTTTGTGTGATGGGATTATGGGTGGCCTTTTGGTTTGTTGGACACAAGAAGTCCCCGTGCCCATTTTACAGGTGAGCAAAGAGCCCGAGGTCACCAAGCTAGCAAGCGAAGGAGCTAGGATTGGATCCTGGGCTACTTACCAAATCCGTTAGATTTCTGACTTTCCATGTAGACATTCCGGTGCTAGGCTCTGTTACTGGATCCAAGGGGGGTCGGTTCAGCCCCAAAGCTGCCCACTACCTTTTACAGCTCCTCCTGGCCTCGGCCAAGTTCGTTAACCTCTCTGGGCTTCTGTTTCTCCACCTGTAAAGTACAGAGGATTGTAGTTACTGACCCAGCATGGGATGACCTCATGTTTGGAAAGCGTGAGAGCAGGCCTGGCACACAGCAGATATGTTGTAAGTGTTAAGTAATCGCATTTAAATGGCCCTCCAGCGAGGCCGGGGGGCCCCCTGGATCGTAAGCCCGACTTGTGTTCTAGATCACGTGGACGGCGAGCACAGTGGCGAAGAACACTGGGCTGTCCTGTGCCGCCGAAAAGCAGGAGGTGGTGGTCAGCTACCTCCCCCTCAGCCACATTGCAGCTCAAATGATGGATCTGTGGATAACCATGAAGATCGGGGCTTTCACCTACTTTGCTCAACCAGACGCTCTCAAAGTAAGGCTGAGGGCAGCCTGGGTCAGTGGCTGGGTTTGTTAAGCCCCTGGATCCAGGGATTCCTTCTCTCTCCTCATCTTATGCTCCATTTAGGAACAATGGAGACAGTCTACCACATTCTTTTAGTTTTTATCTTTACCCAAGTCAGGGCATCCACATATGGTTGTGTGGGTTGTGCACTGAACAATCCAAAATGAAGATGTGACTGGTATTGAAAGCAGAATGTGTGTGTGGGTTTCTGTTTTTTTTTTTTTTTAAGTCAGTATTCCCGGCACCATAAAGCTCCCCAAACCAAACCCATCTCAAGGCCCTTACCCACATCTCCCCCTTGTCATTTTGTTTTCTGCTTCAGTGTCTCCTTGGCCCCTCTTCACCCCCTTCCCACCCTGGTGCCCAGTGTCTGAGATGTTGTAGCCACTTGATAAATACTTTCTTCTCTGGCTGATTGTGTGATGTGCACCCACATACCTTCAGGACCTGAGAAGTTCCCATCTACCCATATCCTCATCATCTCCAAAAACTGTCCAGTTTCCAAACAACCAACCCGACACCCGGCAGGTGATAAAGGTATCTTAACATTTTAAGAAACTGCCAGACTGTTTTCAAAGTGCCTGCACCATCTCACGGCCCACCCCAACCCCAGAAGCACAGAAGAGGCCCGCCTCCTCCCCATCCTCGCCGACACAGGGCTGCTGCCCATGCCACTGCTTCTCAAAGTGGGTGGGAGGCGGCACCCCTCGTGACGAACGGGTGACAAGAACCTCCTCATCGGCTTGGTGGCCGGCTGTCGACCTTTGGGAGAAAAGCGTCTGTGCCGATCTTTTGCTCACTTCAAAATGTGGCCGTGTCTCTTCTTACGGTTGTGCTAGACCAGGTTATCCATCTGCCAACACCTTCTCCCGGCGGCGTGTCTTTTCATTTTCAACTCCGATGAAGTGTTTTCTCTCTTCTTTCATGCGTGGGGCGCCACATGCACAGGACCCTGGTCCGTGAAGGTCTCTCTTACGCTCCCCGCGGAGCCTCTAGTTCTCGCTCTCATGCTTGGGTGTGTGCTCTGTCCGGAGTTCACTTTTTGTGTGTGGTGAGAAGACGGTGAACGGAGTTCTTGCTTTCATTTTTCAGGATAGGCCTAGCCTTCCCTCTGCTGAGTTGCGTGGGCACTTTCACGGACTGTGAATTGCTCGCAAATGTGGAGACTCGTGTTTGAATTTTCCATTCTGTCCCGTTGAACCCGTACCTTCAGCCTTACAAACAAACCGCACTCACTGGACTTTTCCGGCTTTCTGGCACGATGCCCACCCTGCCCTGGTTCGCCTGGGACATTCCTGGTTTTAGAACTGAAAATCCCACTTTTCAGGAACTTCTTGCATTCTGAGCAAACCAGGATGGCCGATCACCCTATTGTAGAATAAATTTCAAAATCGGATAGTAATTCTTCCCACTTTGTCCTTCTCTTCCAAAACTGCTTTGGTCATTCTAGGACCTCTGCATTTCCATGTAAATGTTGAGATGGGCTTGTCCATCTGTGGAAAAGTCTGCCTGGATTTTGAAAGGGATTGCACTGAACCCACAGATCTGTCTGGGAACAAATCTTACATCCTTTTTAACAGCTGTGCAGTAGTCCACTGCCTCCTTGGGTTGGGCTTTGTTACCAGTCTGTGCTCTCCGCCAAATCCCTAGATTTCACCCAGAGAGTGAACTCTGATTGGTCCCCAGCCTGCCAGTGGGTCGGCTCCCTTGGGTGGGGCGCTCGCCCTGGTCCAATCAGCCAAGGGAAGCTTCTCCCGGGCTGAGCTAGCAGGCTGGGGAGAGATGGACATCTGGGTTCCAGGCAGGGGGCAGGTGTGGCTAACCCAGCTCGGTCTCTTGCAGGGTACCCTGATCAGCACTCTGCAGGAGGTAAAGCCGACCACCTTCCTGGGGGTGCCCCAAGTTTGGGAGAAGATGCAGGAGACGATCAAAGAAAATGGTATCAAATTCTCAAGCTTGAGGAAGAAGGTGTTCTCATGGGGAAGAGTTATTGGCTTAAAGGTCAATACAAAAAGGATGTTGGGGTAGGTGGAGGGTCCAGCGGGGCCAGGCAGGGAGAGGGCCACGGGGAAGGGGGCTCCGCCTTCTCCAGCTGGTGCCCACCAACTCCATTTGGCTCCATGGCTGCTGAGCTGCCCTTGGCATTCTTATTCACAGGATACATGACACTCCCATGAGCTACCACATGGCGAAGGCCCTCGTGTTCAGCAAAGTCAGGAGTAACCTTGGCCTTGATCACTGCCACTTTTCTATCAGCGGGGCTGCACCTCTCAGCCAAGAGACCTCTGAGTTCTTTCTAAGCCTGGACTTGCCTATAAGCGAGATATACGGTATGACTGAATGCACAGGACCCCACACCACAACCAGCCAGAATAACTACAAGATTCACAGGTACCAGACTCCTGGGAAGACCCCCAGCCCTCCAGCAACACGGAGTACTGGGGTTACAGTTGGGAGGGTAGGTGAGCCACGGGGCTAAGGTGAACCCTGACCTGAGTCTCCAGAACAACGCCTGTTCTCCAGCTTCCAAGCCCTAAATCTTCACAATGAGGGAAGCCCCCATTTGTCCAAGAGCCCATGGACAAGGACTCTTAGAATGTTCCAGGGTCTCCCCAATTGCCACCTGTGAGTTTTGCCTCCAGATGCGCCCCCCTCGCCCAGGCTCACCTACCCCAGGTTCACCTCCGAAGACCCTTCATCTCTGCCATGCTCCATCTCAAACACGTCCAAGGGCCCCTTCTAGCTTTCTCCCAAGCTCAGCTGGCCCCAGGCCCCCAGCTTGACCTTGCAGACGCATCCCCTGGATCTCCACCTTCGTCTTCACATGGTTCTCCCCGTGTGCGTGTATGAAATAAAAACTCCCCCTTTTTATAAAAGGAGACCAGGCGGACTGGACTTGGGGCCACCCTACTCCAGGATGACCTCATCTTAATTTAACTCATGACATCTGCAATGACCCTGTTCCCAGATCTGGTCATATTCTGAGGGGCTGAGAGTTAGCAATACAACCTGTAATGGGAGAGAGGGGCACAACTCAACCCCTAACACCCTCCCAGAGGCCAAACCATCCCACCATTGTTTTTAAGTTAACCTGGTATGAGCAGTGCACGGACATTTATCTTTTCTCCCCCAACAAAAGCATTTTCCATGCTAAAATGAACACAAAACTCACCCTCTCTGAACGATTACTTGCTATCTGGAGCTCAGGAACCAAATGAGGTCAGATAACCCGGTGTCCTTCATTATCCGGGTTCGTAATATGAACTTCCCATTGGTCTTGAGTCATATCATCCAAGCTTAGGAATCAAATGGATTTGACTGCCAAAGAGATTCCTATCTCGTAGAGAATGTTCCGTATAGGATGCCCCTGCCCCGTCTTTAACAACTACTGAGTGTCCCCAGCATGCACGCACCATCATCTACTGAACTGGTCCTCTTACTGGTGGCTTCTTCTGGCTTCTTCTCCATCACGGGTCACCCCATATGGGTCACAAATAGAGCTGAAGCAGGCACTTTGCAAGCACACCGTCCATGGTGCTAAACCAGTTGGTAAAAAAAATGGTTCCTCAATACAACTTTCCCGTACGTTCCCTTTGTTACAAGTGAAGTTGAAAAAAACCTCTTTGCATACGTTTCAAATCCATCTGCATTTCCTTTTCTTGGGAATATCTGCACACCTCCTCACGCCCACTGGGGCCCGGAGAGGGAGCAGCAGATCCCGCAGCGGAGCCCAGGCGCAGACCCAGGCTGACCTGGGTGGGTGACCTTGTCTCCCTGAGCCCTGGTTTCCCCCCTCCCACCCCCTGGCAGCTGTGGCAAGATCATGGCTGGGTGTAAGAACATGCTGTACCAGCAGAACAAGGACGGCATCGGGGAGATCTGTGTCTGGGGTCGACACGTCTTCATGGGCTATCTGGAAATGGAAGATGCGACCATGGAGGTCATTGATGACGAAGGCTGGCTACACACCGGGGACCTGGGCCGCATGGACCACCAGGGTTACCTCTACATCACTGGCCACATCAAAGGTACTTGGCAGTGAGCTCGACATAGGCAGTAACTATTCAGTAAGAGGGCTAAGTTAGCATCATTTCCGTGACAAGCAACAGAAAAGCCTTCTGAAATAGGTTGGAGCAAAAAAGAGAAACTATTGGCTCAAAATGGAGAAGTCCGGGCGCCTGGCTGGCTCAGTGGGTTAAAGCCTCTGCCTTCAGCTCAGGTCATGATCTCAGGGTCCTGGGGTTGAGGCCCGCATCAGGCCCCCTGCTTAGCAGGGAGCCTGCTTCCTTGTCTCTCTCTGCCTACTTGTGATCTCTCTCTCCGCCGAATTAAAAAAAATCTTAATAAATAAATGAATAAATGAAAATTTAAAAAAAAATGGAGAAGTCCAAGAGGTCTCACTTCAGGCTCGGCTGGACCCAGGTGCCAAAATAACATCAAAGGAATTGCTTTCTCCTTCCCTTTCTGGGAGCCATCCTTGGTGTTGGGGCCGTTCTTGGAGAGGCTTTTCCATTTGGTGACAAGATGGCTGCCAACACGGTAACATGGTTTGCCATTTGGTGACAAGATGGCTGACAAGTGTCTAGGCTCCCCCTAACCACCAGGGTACAGCCGAAGTTTTAGATCTGGCTCTCACTGGATCCCACCTCGAGATGAATGTCTGCAGAGACTAGAGGGTGTGGATTGGTTGGACCTGGTCACGTGCTCATCCAAGCCGTCCTCATCCAAACCATAAGCGTTGGAGGTGGAGAGAAGGGTTCCCTAAACAAACAGCAGAGTGGGATACCTGAGTCCCTGGCAGACACCACCTCAGGTGTCCGTCACAATATTAGTACCACTGCCTTACCACCTCAGTAGGGATGGCTGAAAGATCAGGGGATAAGACACAGAGGGTTTGGGTGGGTGGGATCGGAGGCAGCCAGCATCCTTAGGTGAAGGAGAACAAATATAGGGCAGGAGAAGGAGCTCTTGGAAAATCTGAGAGGCTGGGGGGGAAAGTGACACAATTCTCTAAAAGGTTCTTTTGGGGTTGCCAAGTGGTAGGAAAATCAGGAGACAGAGGCAGGCCATGGCCAGAAGCACTGTGCTAGCTTCTAAGCAAGACTTTTGGAGGGCTTGGACAGGGTACAGAGGACCAGGAAACAGGCAGTGGATTCATACAGTGCTGTCCAGGTGAAATGCATAGGACTTGGACATTTGATGGGATTTCAAGGAGACGGGAGGAGGAGCAGAGTGATGATGGGTCTGGGGCTTGGAGAAGGGTGTGGTGGAAGTCCCGGCCATGGGGGGGGGCCCTCCTTTGCTTCTGGGGTTTTCTAAGTGAGCAGTCATCTGTGTCAGCATCTGTCCCCTCTGATCCTCGAGGAGGCAAGCCTGTTGTACTGTCACTGTCGAACCCTCACTGAGCCACGCTTTGTTCCAGAAATCCTTATCATGGCTGGCGGTGAGAACGTGGCCCCTGTTCCCATCGAGAACTTGGTTAAAGAGAAGATTCCCATAATCAGTAATGCCCTGTTAGTGGGAGACAGGGCCAAGTTTCTAAGCATCCTGCTGACGCTGAAGGTGATGTGGGTTTGCTGTCCTGAGGGGTTGGGAGGTGTCTCTGCCCCAGGGTCCGGAGGGTGCACCCTGTGGCTTCAAGACCCACTTCCTGGCCCTCAGGTGTGGCCAGGGAGTGTGTGTGGTCATTGGGCGTGGTGACGAGGGTGTCTGGGGCAGTGTGAGGTTGACAGGACGAACGGAGAGCCACTGGACAAGTTAAGCTTGGAGGCCATCCACTTCTGCCAGAAGCTGGGAAGCTATGTGTCCACTGTCTCTGAGATTTTGGAGCTGCAGGACCCCTTGGTCTACGGGGCCATCCAGCAAGGCATAGATGCTGTGAATCAGGAAGCCATTTCCAATGCGCAGAGGATCCATAAGTGGGCCATCCTGGAGAAGGACTTTTCTGTCCTAAATGGAGAGCTGGGTGAGCAGCCGGGAGAGCAGGTGGTCTTGGCACTTGGAAGGTGGTCCCTTGCTAGTGTCCAGGGCCTCATGGGAACTGAGGACATGTGCCCTTTCCTGGGGGTCTGAAGATCCACTTCCAGCTCATCAGTGCACAGCTCCCCCCCCCAACACACACACACACACGCACACACACACATCCCTTCTCCCCCACGCCCTGCTCTAGGAATAAAAGCCAAACTCCTCATTACGGCTCTGCATGACCTTTCTCCTGCTGACCTCTCCTTTTCACTTACTCTGCCCCAACTGCACAGGCTTGCGTGCTGTTCCACAACTCTCCAGCTACAGTTCCACCTCCGGCCTTTGCACCTGCTGCTCCCTCTGCTTGGAATGCCCCCCCCCCCGGCTCGATTCTTTGGTTCCTTCTCACTGTCCACGGCTCACTCTAAAGGCCACTTCCTCGGGCAGCCTTCTCTGACCACCCTGGCTAGCACGACTCACTGCTGCCCTTCACAGAGCAGCGCTGTAGCTCACCCTGCCCCTCCTACACTGCCGCCGTCTTGCCCCCATGACACGTCACAGTCTGGGATTACCCTACGTATTCACTGATCTTGGTCTGTCCGCCCCAAGAGGGGAGGGCTCACTCCAGGGTGGCTGGGGGTCTTGCTTTCCCTCGACGTCATTTCTGGGGCTTGCTCTCCGCACTCAGCTCTAATCTGATGGCATGGATGGCAGAGTTAAGAGTGACGGCAAGCACTCGGCCTCCAACAACCTGGGCTCAAATCCTGTCTCCTCCAAGTGACTTGTTCCTCTGATCCTTGGTTCTTTCAACCAGTCTGAAAATGCAGTCCTCGTGGGGCTGCTCAGGACACAGCTGGGGAAGCCTGAACCCCATGGTGACCCAGAGCCCGGGAGTAGCCTGGGGCGTGGATCGGGGCCTGGAGTCAAGTCTTGCCTTTGCTGTGCACGTGCTGGGTCGGCTCAGAGCAACTGGCCCTCTCTGAGCCTGTTTCCTTACCTGTAAAATTAGGGGGTGGTGCGCCCCCTTCACGGGGTACACTGGCACGTGAGGCACAGAGGTCGGCACGCTGTCTGCTCGCGGGCCCCCACAGTCCTCACCCCACAGCCCGGGGCGAAGGGCGGGGTCTGTCACCCCCACAGGGATGGGGAGGGGGAGGCACGCACATGGTGGACAGCAGAGCCCGCCCCACGGGACCCTGCGGGCCACACACGGGACACGTGGACTTTGATTTCATCCCCACCTCTGAACTGGTCTCGCCTCTCTCGACAGGTCCGACGATGAAGGTTAGGAGACATTTCATCACCCAGAAATACAAAAACCAAATCGAAAAATTCTACCACTGACTTCCCTGGTGGAGCTGCTCTTGGCCGTCCCGACGGTGAGACTGGTTTTACTGGGCTGTGCCTCAAACGGGTCCGACGGGTGGTCCCCCCTGCGCAGGCGGGTCTGTGGGCGGAGCTGGGGAGGCCACACACAGACACGCGTTTGCTTGCCTGGCCTCAACTCACGCTTTCTCTTCCAGAAAATGCCCAGATGGTATACTGTAGCTTCTTTGGAGCAGACCTTTGTCAGAAACTTTGGGGGGGGAAAGTGCTACTTGCCAGGAACCCAAGGAGTGAGACGCGTTGGCCCATCGCAGAGGGTAAGGGATGGGGGTTTGAACGACTCCCACCCACCCACCCCTGTTCCTCTCCTCTCCCCAAGTCTCATCCCTAGGGACCCCCTAACGCCAGGAGTCCCTGAGAAGTCTGGGGGAATCTAGCTGGATGCAAGAGCAGAAGGAGAGTAGAACAGACTTTCAATTGTCCCAAGGGCCCCTGGCAATCCTTCTGTGGTCAAATCATCGTCTTCTGAGTCCCCCACCAGCCAACTCACCCACATGAGCTTGCTATAGGGCTGCAGCTAAAAGGTACCGCAGACTCACCAGGGTCCCCCGCCGGAATTTATTTTCTGCAAGTCCAAGAGCAAGGGACTGGCTGGTTGGCTTCTTCCGAGGCCTCTCTCCCTGCCCGTGTCTGCATTTCCCAGTCATACTGGGAATCGCAGATCCCAGAATCCCTGTGAACCTTGAAGGTGTGATCCCAGGGAAGCTTACGGGGAGGTCTGTGAAGAACTGCTTGTTTTGGAAAAAAGATCTCAGCCCTTCGGTTCCAGTCAGACTTTTTTTCTCCCCAGAGGACTGACGGAGGTGTCAGAAAGGAAAGCCTTCACGAGTTGGCAGAAGTGGGTCCCCAAACCAACTCATCTTCCTGGAAGCAACTTGGAAACCCTTCCAACAAATTCTGATAATAAAGCAATTCAGCATCCCATGTCCTGATTAGCGGCCCCAAGTTCAAACGTTTTGTCCTTTGTTGAGAAGTTCAGACTCTGGCATCGGTTCCGGAATCAATTCTGACGGGTCTGTGACTTCAACCTTCTGCGTCTGGAGAGGGTGGGAATCTGTAAAACCCCCCTCGAACAAGGTAGCTGTTGGAGACTCACACCTTCGCAGTGAAGGGGCGCGGAGAAGGCAAACGGCACGGCGCGTCTGATGCCCGAAAGCCCTCGTTCCGGGTAAACGGTCACCACCGAAGCCCTCATCGGTCTGGGCCAACTGCTATGGTTCTTGACGAGCCCCGTCTTTGCAGATGAGTTTCCCTACTGCCCGAAGGCCCCAAAGTAACAGCAACTTAGAGAAGACAGAAGTCTGTTCCTCTTCCATCCAAAAGTCCACGTATAAGCCGAGCAACCCTGATAGGGCAAACCCGCAGGGCCTGGCCCTGAAAGATCAGTCGGAGGGACGCCTCCCAGGGCAGAGGGGGACAGCGACAAGGGCAGGAGAAAGAAAGTGTCCAGTCTTTTAAGGTTCCGGTTACTCAGAGGCGGACCAGGGCCCCTTTTCTTTTTAAAATGTAAAATTACAAATAGATTAGAGACGTATGAATACATTCTCCTTGCCAAACAAAACAAAACACGAATGCAATGCACCTAGGCTAATGGCGTTTTTGATGGCCTTTCCGATCGACCTTGTAGGTTTTTAGTTTTATTTTTTCCAAACGTAAATACAGTCTATCCTCCTCCCACCCCCCAGACTCTGTATTTGCAAGTTTGCCTGCTCATGAAAATTTATTTGTAACCCCCAAATCAATGCCCTGGCACACATCTGCAGTTATCTGTGGATAGGGGCAGAGCGGTGGAAAATCTGAGTGCCAGCCGAGGTCAAACACAGCGAGCCTTGCCTTCTGGCTTCAGCGCATGCTGTCCTTCTGAGCTCACGTCCTTCTGAGGTTCTACTTAGCATCACGTTTTTTTGCCTTCTTTGTTGAGTGATGTCACTGCTGAAAGTGGCCCCCAAGTCTAACACTGAAAGGTTGTCTCATGTTCCTGAGCACAAGAAGGCCAGGACGAGCCGGGGGGGAAATAGAGGTGTTAGATAAACATCATGCAGACGTGAACGATCGAGTTGCTGGCCGCAAGTTCACGGCTAATGAATCAACAATGTGTATTACGTAAGCTGTCCCCGAACAGAGAACACACATAAACAAGGCTAGGTAGTGATCAAAAAAACAGTTGATGAAAATATTGTGACCAGAGCCTGCCAAGAACCTGACTGCATATCTCTAAGAGCAATGGTTCACTGATTTTGAATAACTCAGGGTTCACAGCACCTTTATAGATGTAAATACCGCAAATAACAATAATTGACTATATATAAATATATATGTCACTAGAGAAAAAATGTGTGTGTGTGTGTGTGTGTGTGTGTGTGTGTGTGTGTGTGTGTGGTAGGGAGGGGAGAATTCATTTTTACACATAAAAATATATAAAAGACACATTTTCTCTTCCAGGCAGGGGCACGTTAGCACAGTGGGTGAGAACGTGGGCAGGGGCAGGGTGGGTGGCTGCCCGGAGAAGCAGGAGGCAGATTTAGAAGCCAAGGGTGTGGAACAGAGAGGAGCCCAGAGGTGGCAGGATGAGGAGAGGAAGCGTGGCCAGGAGGCTGGGTACATCGAGCAAATAAACAAACAGATTTTTAAAAAGTGGGAGCTAAATTTCTCACTGGCAAAGAAGAAATTTAGGAAAATGTTAGAAAAAACCATGAGGCATTATGTTTGGATTGGAGGTTTTCTATGTACGTGATTAATCACTAAATTCTACTCCTGAAACCAAAACTACCCCACATGTGAACTAACTAGAATTGAAATAAAAATTTGAAAAATAAATAAACTAACTAAAATTAAATACATAAATGAAAGTTCGGGGCACTACAAATCATACCGTCTTCCTCCCGAACAACACCATTTCAATACTTCCACTCTCAGGGTACCTTTAACTCAAATAACTTTTTGTTATTTGAGTTGAAATGAAAGCCCTAACTTTGATGCAAAGATCTGGAGAGGCTGTGAATTCACACCACGTTATAATTCAGCAACCTACAGCTGAAGAGGTAAGAAATCACTGAAAGCCCCCACAGAACGTGTTCTCTGAACATGCTTTGTGATAAGAATCCAAACTCAGAGCCTGTCATTTCTGTAAACCCTCCCACGCTGCTACAAGTAGCCTGCCTGTTCAGAGTCTCTGTAATCCTTGTGTCCCCCATAATGACTTACTCTTCCTGCCCCACCATCCACCAGATCCTTGCCTTTAATAAAAGAACAAAGACGCAAGGGTTTCGTCTTCACAACTTTCCATAAAGCCACTGACCAAGACAGCGTGGTATGAGATCAATACGCGGAGACTACAGAAATGAAAGCTCACATTTACGGCCAACTAATTTTTGATAAAGGCACCACAGTGGTTCAGTGGGGGAAAGGACAGTTTTTGCAAGAAATAATGCTGGCATAATATGCCCAAAACAAACAAAACAAGAGAACATAGACCTTCACCTCACGCCACACACAAAAACTAACTCAAAATGTATCATACACCTAATTCTAAAAGCCAAAACTACAAAACTTTAGGGGTAAAGGGAAAATCTGTGTGCCCCTGGATTAGGTAAGATTTCTCAGATGCGACTGCAAAGCACGCACCATAAATGAAAAAAATGACACGACTGGACTTTACCGAAATTAAAAACTCTTGCCCTTCAAAACATACTGTCAAGTAAATGTCAAGGTTGAAACTGAAAAGACAAAAGTATTTAAGAATCATGTATCTACGGGGCACCTGGGGGGCTCAGTCAGCTAAGCATCTGCCTTCAGCTCAGGTGGTGATCCTAGGGTCCTGGGATGGAGTCCCACATCCGGCTCCCTGCTCAGCAGAGAGCCAGCTTCTCCTCCCTTTGCGTGCTTTCTCTCTCTCTCTCAAATACATAAACTATTTTTTAAAAAATCATGTATCTGCTAAAGGACTTATAACCAGAATATGTAAAGAACACTTACAACTTGGGTGCCTGGGTGGCTCAGTCGTTAAGCATCTGCCTTCAGCTCGGGTCATGATCCCGGGGTCCTGGGATTGAGTCTCGCATCAGGCTCCCAGCTCAGCAGGAAGCCTGCTTCTCCCTCTCCCACTCCCTCTGCTTGTGCTCTCTCTCTCTCTGTGTCTCTCTCTGTCAAATAAATAAATAAATAAATAATCTTAAAAAAAAAAAGAACACAACTCAACAATAAAAAGACAAATGGCTAAATTTAGAAACAGGCAAAGGATTTAGACATTTCTCTAAAGACAGACAAACAGTCACTAAGCATGCGAAAAGATGTTTAATGTCACTAATCATCAGGGAAATGCAAGTCAAAACTACAATGAGATAGCACTTTACACCAACAGGATGGCTAAACATTTAAAATCTGGTAATACTGAGTGTCAGCAAGGATCTGGAGGGAATGCAAAACAGCGCGGCCACTTTGGAAAGCAGTTTAGACAGTTTCTTAAAATGTTGAACATGGAGTTACTGTACGACCCACCAATTCAGCTCTTGGGTACATGCCAACGAGAAATGACCCAAAAGCTAGCACACAAATGTTCACAGCAGCATTCTTCATAATCACCAAGTGCTAAGAGAAAATCCAAATGTCCACCAACCGATGAATCAACAAAACACAGTACCATCCAAATAATGGAACCCTACTCAACGCATGAACAACAGAGGCACGCAGATGAACTTACGCTGCGTGGAAGGAGCCAGACACAAAAAGCTACACACTGTATGACTCCATTTATATGACATTTCTAATAAAGGCAAAATGATGGAGACAGAGAGCAGATCAGCAGTTGCCCAGGGCTGGGATGAGGAGCATGGTCAATCTCACACAGGCACAAGGGAACTTTTCAGGGTGATTATGGTAAGAGCTTCACAACTGCATGACTTTTATTAAAAATCACTGGATTGTTACAATGGGTAAATTTTACGGTTTGTCCATGATAGCTCAACAAAGCTGGGGGGGGGGCACGGGAATCACATCGGGCTGGAAAAGCACACTCAGGAACAACTCCTAGGTCCCCAGTCGAAAAGGTCCCATCATCTTTCCAGTAACTGATGGACTCATGCTGCCCCCGCTTATGCCCAAGAAGCTGCTGATTCAGGAGAGTGCTGGCCCCGGAGACCACCTGGCTCTCCCCCTCACATGACTCACTTCCAAATCAATCGAGACTTGGAACCTCGGCAATCAACCCAGCAACCGCCACTCTGCTTTCTGTCTCTCTAACTACTTTAAGTACCTCCCATGAGTGGGATCGGACAGTATTTGTCCTTTTGTGTCTGACTTATGTCACTGAGCACAATGTCCTCGAGGTTCATCCACGTTGTAGCAGGTGTCAGCATGGTCTTCCTTTTTTTAAGGCTGAATCATAGCCCATTGGATGGATGGACACATTTTGTTTATCCTTCAACCATCAATGGACAGTGGTTTCCTTTTAACTATTGTGAATCCTGCCGCTGGGAACATGAGCGTGCAAAATCTCTTGTAGCCCGCTTTCCATTCTCTTGGATATATTCCCAGAAATGGGATTGCTGGGTCATATGGTAACTCTAGGTTTGATTTTTTTGAGGCACAAGAGAGGCCTTGAAATGACTTTGGCTTATGAATCTCAATGGCATCCAACACAATATGTGAAAATGCAGCTGTATGCCCACCTGGGAGACCATTCTAGCTCCAGACTGGGCCTAATGGACAGGTGAATTCAGGACACCCCCCCACCCAGGCACAGCAACTCAAAGTCCTTTTCCACCTTTTGGGAGCCTTGGGTTCTGCCGACCTTAACTGGCTCTTTGACACACTCAGCTTCCCTAGCCTCCAAGACGTCATGCCTTCCACAGTGCCTCCTACACCTCACTACTCTCTTTCTGGTCTCCCCGTGAACTTTGTCACCCCAAACTAACAACACCGGGCAGGGACTATGGAGTCCACCTCCAGCTGCCAGCTTTAAACCCAAGATTTTGCTACCGGCTCCTCCCTGGGAGCTGTCACTTTAGGAACCACTGGCTGTGGGGCAAACCCCGGGCTGCAAAGACGGGCCTCTGCCAAGCAGCAACAGGCCACGTCACCATCGTGGCTCCAGGCTACGGAATCCACAGTGAAGTCACAAAGGCTGGCCATTGGCAGGAACATTCTGGATGTCCAATCTAGAGACTGCTGTCCCTCTGTGGCTAGGGGATCATCAAACCTCATAAAAAGAATTGGGAGACAGAAGCGGGCACAGTCTCCCTGACGGCAGAAAAGGGTGAAAAATGTGTTGTGGGTGGAAGGCAGGGGCTGGGAGCTGAGACACTTCAGCTCCCGCCAGGGGTCAACCAGTCTGCACACTGGGTGGGGGATGGACACAGAAGGTGTCAGAAAGCAGTTTTTTACTAACACAGCCAGCAAGACCCCATGCTGACCCCACCCTCACCACCTGCCCTGCTTCATTTCCTCCCTTCCCCCCACTTTTCCTTATACTCCAGCCCGGATGGCCTTCATCCCATTCCTCTCTTTCCTCAGATGTTTCCCCTTCCCGTCTTGGCCGGGTCAACTCCTACCCACTGTTCAGAGCAGGCTTCCCTGACCACCCCCATGATTAACTGGGACCCCCCGCCCTCCGCTGGACTGCAACCGTGTTTCTGTGAATGCCCCAGGAGACCAGATGCTCCCCAGGCAGTAGAAGAGAGGCCGAAGACACTCTGCACACCATGTCCTCACTCAAGACACTGAGTCCAACGGAAAGAGATCACCGCCCAGAAATTAAAGCCAAAGGTGGGGGGCTCTTTGGGCGCCAGAGAAACCAGTCGGGTTTGGCTAAGGGTGGGTGAGCCAGCCTCAGGATCTTTGCGGTCGGGTCAGGGTGATGGGGGAGGCTGGCCCCGCGGCTGGGAGGAGGGGAGGGAGGCGGCGAAGGCGGATACAGTCGTCCGAGGTTCTGGCCCTTGCGGAGGCCACGGCAGGGGCCGCGGGCCCGTGAGGGCGCTGCCTGCTTGCCGGAGGGGCTGCTGCTGAACCCCACCCTCTGGGCCGGTGCGCCCATCCGTCCACCCGCCCCCGCGCCCTCTTCTGTGTCTCCCCACCCCCTCCCCCTTTCTCTGTCCGCCCTGCCTCTACCCCCCCACCCTCCCCCACTTTCCCTGCCGGCCCCT
>LNAC01000276.1:4334766-4353625 GCA_002007465.1 Ailurus styani
CCCTGCCGGCCCCTGCCGCGCCCTCGGGGCCGCAGCCCTGCCCCTCTGTCACCCCCCTGGGGTCTCACTGCCCCCGAGCCCCGCCTGCCCACAGGCCACCCCTACTGCAAGTCCAAGCGCGACGGCGAGGTGCACCTGCGCCAGGACGACGCCTTCACCAGCCAGGCGCCCATCACCGTGCACGACATGGTCATGAACACGGCCACCAAGTACGCCAACTACATCGCGCTCGGCTCCAAGCACAGGAACGGCTGGCACCTGCTCACCTACATCGAGTACTACGAGGAGTGCCGGCGCGCCGCCAAGGCCTTCCTCAAGGTACCACGTGTCCTCCCGCGCTTGCGCGCCCGCCCCTCTGCGCCTGCGCACTGCTGCGCCCGCCGCGCCTGCGCGCCACTCCCCGACACAGCCCGCCCTTCCTTCCGCGCCCCTCCCTCCAGCCTGGCCTGCGCATGCATCCTTTCCTCTGGCTCCGCCCTTACCTGCCGGTTCTTGCTCCCATCGCTTAACCTCGCTCACCAGGAGGTGTAGTTAGATGCCTGTGGCTTCTTTGTTAAAAAATTACTTAGGCTCCACTTGTGGACGTAGCATCACGTGCAGACTTGTGGAATCACTGTGTTGTTGTACACACAAAGCTAATGGAACACTTGGTGTCAGCTGTGCTTCAAACTAACATTTTTTTAATGACCCAGCCTCACGGTGCCTCGGTTTCCCCATCTGTAAAATGGGGATTTTTATACCTATTTTTATATATGTATGATGTTAAAAATGTAAAAGTTATATATGGACATATCCATTTTATACTTTATTTTTATTAAATTTAGTATAAAATGTGTTCTATTAGCATTTTATGTATGAATATGTAAAACAAAATATAAAAGCACTTAGCACAAGGGTTTGCTACAAAAATTCAGGGAGTTGGGGCGCCTGGGTGGCTCAGTGGGTTAAGTGTCTACTTTCGGCTCAGGTCATGATCTTAGGGTCCTGGGATCAAGCCCCCAGTCAGGCTCTCTGCTCAGTGGGGAATCTGCTTCTCCTTCTTCCTCTGTCCCTCCCCCTGCTTGTGCTCTCTCCCTCTCTCAAATAAAGAAATAAATACAATCTTTAAAAGAAAAGAATTCAGGGAGTTTACACCTATCAAACAGCCCCTGACTCACACTGAGCATTACATCAGGATTAGCTATATTCTTACAGTAGGTATCGTTAATGTATCTCTTTACCAATGTCTCACCTTTTTTATTTAAGATTTATTTATTTATTGGAGGGAGGGGCAGAGGGAGAGGAAGAGAGAATCTCAAGCAGGCTCCCTGCTGAGCGGGGAGCCTAACCCTGGGCTTGATCTTACCATGCTGAGATCATGACCTGAGCCGAAATCTCAAGTCAGACACTTAACTGACTAAGCTACGCAGGGGCCCCTCCAATGTCTCATCGTTTGAGTGAGGTCATCCCTGATCACCCTGAGTCCTCAGACTCACCAGCCCCCTAACTCTCTATCCCAGCCCCTTTGAAAATGTTCTGCCCAGCTCTCATACCCATGTGGCAACATGGTTGTATAATTTTATTTGTTTCGTTGGTCAGTTCATGAGGGCAAGAGGCCAGACTGCCTCATTCGTTGCAGGCCCCCAGTATCTAGCCCCTTGGGTATGTCTTCAATGAAGGAATGCCTGTTTATCAGATTAGGAAAGGGGGTAAGAGACCTCTAGGGACTTGTCCTGTCAACGTAACAAACAAGTATGCAGGAAATAGACAGTGATCCAGAGAAAACTAAAGAAAATAAAGGGGTAGATGAGCTGGGGCAGGGATTTAAATCTTACCCTATGATGGCCAATGAGAGACTCTCTGAGAGTGGCATTTCAACAAGACTTAAACAACTGAGAAGGGGGGAATCTAAGTGAGTAATTGGGGATAAGTGTTGCAGGCAGTGGGAACAAATGTGCAAAGGCCCTGGGGCAGGACAGGGCCTGGCATGTTGGCTGAACAGCAAAGAGGCCCATGTGGCTAAAGCAGAGTGAGTGAGGGGGAGAGAGGGAGGTGATGAAGGCAAGGGGTAATGGGGACAGGTCTTGCTGGGTCTTGTGGAGCTTTTACCAGTAGTGAGGTGGGAGCCATGGAGGGCTGTAAGCAGAGAGATATGCCCAGAGTTGGGTGCTCACAGGCACTGTGTGGCTGCTGTGGAGAGAACAGACTGGGTGGAAAAAGAGAGACCAGTTGAGGTTGAGATGAAGATGTTTGGGGCTTATATGGTAGCAGGGGAGGGGATGAGAAGTGGTCAGATTCTGAAGGCATACCCAACATCATTTCCTGATGAATTGGGTGTCTGGGAGAACAAAAGGCACTGAAGATAAAGATTTCTGGCCTGGGAAACTTAAAGGAACTGCTGTTAACTGAGATTGTGGAAGGCAGGGTCGGCACCTGGGCAAGGGTCACATCAACAATACTGTTTGGGCCATGTTGAGTTTGTGATGCCCTGTCTGGACAAGGACACTAGGAGTGCGCAGTTGTACCTAAGAGTCTAGAGTGGAGGGGGAAGGCCCACCTGGGGGCCAGGTGGTGGCGTCCCCTGGTTCAGCCAGGATAGATGAATGGTGCACCATTTTGCATTTTTAAGTCAATCCGGTGATCGGCACAAATAATCATGTGGGTAAACAGAGCTCAAGTTAGGCAGGTAGGTGTTCTCCCAACATTTCATCTTATATAAATGGAAGGAGGAGGGCGCCTGGGTGGCTCAGTGGGTTAAAGCCTCTGCCTTCAGCTCAGGTCATGATCTCAGGGTCCTGGGATCGAGGCCCGCATCGGGCTCCCTGCTCAGCGGGGAGCCTGCTTCCTCCTCTCTCTCTGCCTGCCTCTCTGCCTACTTGTGATCTGATCTCTCTGTGTGTCAAATAAATAAATAAAATCTTTTAAAAAAATAAAAAAAAAATGGAAGGAGGAAAGGATCCTACCTAAGTATCAGCCAATAAAGGGGGGGGTCACTAAATTATGACTTTTTAAAAAAGATGTTATTTATTTATTTGAGAGTGAGAGAGAGAGCACAAGCAAGGAGGGGGCAGAGGGAGAGGGAGAAACAGACTCCCCGCTGAGCAGGGAGCCTGACATGGGGCTTGATCCCAGGACCCTGAGATCATGACCTGAGCCGAAGACAGACACTTAATGACTGAGCCACCCAGGTGCCCCAAAATTGTGACATCTCTGTATACACAATTTCACAGAGGTGTTATATTTGATACCATAAAGAAATATTTAAAGGCTGGGAAAATAGTCAGGATGCATGGCTTTATGAACAATGACATGTTAATGATAATATAGGCGTAGTACAGCCCTGCTTTTGTCAAATATTCATTCTTAAAAATGTTAGAAGGGGAGCATTTTATTTGTATTTTCTCAGGGTCTTTAATCTCAGTAGTCTTGACACTTGGGGCTGGATCATTCTTCATGGACGCGCCTGTCCTGTGCATCAGAGGACATTTCTCAGCATCTCTGGTGCGCACCCACTTGATGTCAGCGTTACTCTCTTCCCCAGAAGTGTCTCCCGATGTTGCCCGGTGGGGGAAGGCGGAATCCTCCCTGCTGAGAACCACTGCCCTAGATGAGTATGCGGTAGCTTGTAAAGAGAGGATGGGCTATTTTATCAGCAAACAGAAGCCCAAATGGTCAACAGAGAAAAGGGAGCCCAGGGTTCTCAGGCCAAGGCTCCAGGGCAGAGAGGGAGGGGCAAATGGCCGGTGAGCCTGCCTGTGCCTCCCAGGGGTCTCTTTCCTCAGCTGGGCCTGGAGCGTTCCCACAGCGTGGGGATCATGGGCTTAAACTCGGAGGAGTGGGCCATCGCCAGCATCGGTGCTACCATGGCTGGGTAAGAGGTTTCTGGTATCTCCCTGGGGTACATGGAGGCGGGGAGCCACCAGCCCAGCAAAGGCTCGTCCCTCCTCTTGAATCCGTAGGGGGTCTCACAGAAGAGTCCCCAGCTCAGGGAACAGACTAAGGCTCCTGTATGGTCTGTGCTCAGTGGGACGTGTCAAGGACTCAGCCCTGAGCACCAAGCAGCTCACCCTATCTGTTGAACTCATACACATCCTGGGAAGCCCAGCTCCCAGGACCCCTCCTCCAAAAAAATCTTCCCCACTTCCCGGGGTTCTCATGCACTGAGCCCTCCCCTACTTGTCCAACCCACTGGGGAACCCCTGGAGGGCAGGGCCCACGCCCAAACTGTCCCTGCGTCCCACCCTCAAGCAAAGCATACTGCGGGTGTCTGGGGGTGTCTGCCACACTATGGTCTGCCCCAGGGACTGTCTTTCCTTTGGCAAAACGAGACTCCTGGGACCCCTGCAATTCTCCAGTGGGTCCTCATCTCTTGGCTTCTGCTTCCAGAGGCTTCTCTGTTGGCATCTTGCCCACCAACTCCCCCAAAGCCTGCCAGGTCATTGCTGAAAGCTCGGAGATGGACATCTTTGTGGTGGATAATGACAGGCAGTTGCAGAAAATCATCCAGGTCAGTGACTCTGGGGCCTGCGGGAGCCAGGAGGGCATGCCTGGGGGAGGGCACAGCTCAGGTAAAGACACAGACTTTGCCTAGGAGACAAAAGGGATCCGATGAACGACACACCTATCATCCCACCGTTACTCACAAGCTAGGAACTGTGGATTCCATGCATGGGCAGGTCTGGGGCCCCCAAGAGGTGCCAGGTACGTGCCGTTCCTGCCGAATGGCCCTCGCATTGCTGACCGCAGCAGGTGCTCAAGCCTGAGGAAGTCAGAGTCCACTTAATGCCGGTTCAGGGGCTGACCCCCCAGCACACCCCAGACCGGGACTTTGATGTGCCCACTGCAAGCAGATCCTCTCTTCCCACTTTTTTTTTAATTATTGTGGCAAAATGCACATAATAAACAATTTACCGTCATCACCCTCTTTAGTTCACTGGCGTTGAGTACACTCACAGTGTTGTGCAGCCATGACCTCTGTCTGGTTCCAGAACATTCCATCACCCGAAAAGCAAGCCCTGTGCCCATTAGTGGCGGGGATGCTTCATTCCCCTGGCTCCAGCCCCTGGCGACCACCAACCCACTTTGTGTTTCTGTGGATTTGCCTGTTCTAGACGTTTCATCTTAATGGAACTGTACAACAGATCCTGAATTTCTTTGGGTCCCGGGCTGCTCCAAGTGAGGTAGTTCTGGGTGTGGGCTCCATGGCTCAGAGGCCACTTCACTAACTCCAGGCCCTGGGGCAAGGTATTGGGCCTCCTGATGCCTCAGGCTCCTCACCTGTAAAATGGGAGTGGTAATAGGACCTAGCTCATGGGTTTGGTTCTCAGAATGAACTGAGTGAACCTCAAATAGGCTAGGACAGAGCTTAGCATGGTCAGTGTTCAATGTTAACACTATTGTCAACAGGATCACCAATGGGATGATCATTCCTATTTGATCTTCATTCCAAGGAGGGAGTGGGGAGAGATCCATGGGCATATGGGGCACCCAAAGGAGGTGGTCATCAGGGTAACACCCACTCATGTTGGGCCACCCCAGGCTCTGGGTCTCCTTCTCCCTCCCATATACCACAAAGAACCCCATGCTGTAAGGAAGCCATGATGGTCCTACAGCTGAAACTTCTGGGCCAGCCCCTCCCCGTCCTGCAGCCTGAGCTGAACCCTATGAAATGGGGACCCTAAGAGGACCCACAACAAGTGGACAGAGGCATGTAGGCAAAGACAGGGTCACCACGAAACACCCCCTAGGATGACTCCAGTTTTAAAATGAACAATACCAAGTATTGATGAGAAGGCAGAGCCGCTGGAACACTCCTTCATTGCTGGCAGAAATGCAAGATGGTGTCGCCATCTTGGAAAATGGCTAGCCAGTTTCAGAGCAAGTGAAACAAACACCTAATACATGGTCCCGGCCTTCCATCCTGGGGTATGAACCCAAGAGAAATGAGAACACGCATCTACACTGCATGTGAGCGTCTGTGGCCATTCTAGGCATGACTGCTAAAAACTGCCCAAACATCCACCAACCAAGATCCGGTTGTTTTTCTATCATTTGGATGAATAGTGGTCTATCAGTACCACCAAACAATAGCGATGAGCGGGCTCCTGATATGTGTAATCACGTGGCTGCTTCCGAAATGTGCTGAATGGAGGACACCAGAGGGAAGGCAACCCACGGTGTGAGTTCATATACAGGAAGCCCCAGCAAAGGCAAAGCTATGGGACAGAAATCCAGAACAGTGGCTGCCAGGTTAAAGGAGGAAACTGACCACAAAGGGGCCCGAGGAAACTTTACGGGGCAATGGAAGTATTCTGGATCTTGATTAAGGTGGTGGTCACAGTGCTGCAAGTTTGTCAAGACTCAGGGAACTGGAGGTGCCTGAGTGGCTCAGTTGTTTAAGCATCCGATTCTTGATTTCAGCTCAGGTCGTGATCTCAGAATTGTGAGATTGAGCCCTGCGTCAGGTTCCATGCTCAGTGTGGAGTCCGCTTGAGATTCTCCGTCTCTCTCCCTCTGCCCCTCCCTGCCGCTCTCTCTAAAAATAAATAAATCTTTAAAAAAAAAAAAAAGACTCCGGAAAGTCAGGAATGGGGCTCCGGGTCTTCCCCCCAAAACCTGTTCTTCCTTCTGTGTTTCCTCCTCCTTCCAGCGGCTCAGACCCAAAGTCTGGCCCCATTCCTGAGTCCTCCCTGTCAGGAAATCCTTTTGGCTCCGTGTGATCAGCCCCTTGACGCCAAAGACGTCCACACCCTAATCTCTGGGACCTGTGATCACCACACCTCTTGTGGCAAAAGGGATCTCGCTGATGGGATTAAGACCCTTCAGCTGGGAGATGATCCTGGATTATCCAGGTGGGTCCCCTGTAATCACACGAGCCCTTCAAAACACAGAACTTTCTCCGGCTGGAGACCAGGAAAGATAAGGCAGAAGGGAGAACAGAGAGATTCCAAGTATGAGAGGAACTCAACCCCGTTTCTGGCTTTGAAAATGGGAGAAGGAACCATGAGCCAGGGAGTATGGTGGCCTGAATTCAGAAGCTGAGAAGGGCCTTCAGCTGACAGCCAGCAAGGAGACAGGCAGACCTCAGTCCTACAACTGCAGGGAACTGAATTCTGCCAACAACGCAAAGGAGCCAGGTCCCAAATGAGCAATCCTGCCGTGGGCCCTCCGGAAGGGACCCAGCCTTCCCACACCTTGGTTTGGAGATGACGAGACTCTATGCAGAGAGCAGACCAAGCCACTTAATACTCGATACCTTAGTGTATCCCAGCAGCCTTAGGACACCAACGCAGTCTGCCTTCAGAATGGGTCCAGGACCCCCCAATGTCAAAAACGAAACACACCACCGGTGAAAACCCAGTTCAAAAGTGGCCGAAGGACTTAAGACATTTCTCGAGAAGAAACATGAATGGTCAGTACGCCCGAGAGAAGGTGCCCAACATCTAAAGTCACCCGGGAAATGCAGAAGGAAGCCTCCGTGAAATGCCACTTCCCTTGGGCTGCCTGGGTGGCTCAGTGGGTTAAAGCTGCTCAGGAAGCCAACGGTAGAAACATCATATGACCCAGTGATCCCGCACCTAGGTGTCTACGCGAGAGAATGGAAAACAGGTGTGCAAACAAAAATCCATACACAAACTTTCACAGCAGCCCAAACAGGGGCACAGAGCAGCGGTCCACCAGCCAATGAACGGATAAACGGTGGCCCGTCGCCACAGCGGGCTGTTCCTCGGCCCTGAAAGGAAGAAAGCACCAACACGCGCCCCAGCGTGGATACGCCTCGAAACGTGACGTTCGGTGAGAGAAGCCGGACACGCAAGGCCACAGAGTGTAGGATTGTGTCTCTATGAAATATCCGGAGTAGGCTGGAGGACGGAGGAGTGGAGTCATGCCTAACGGGCACTGGGTTCCCGCTTGGGGAAACAGAATGTTCTGGAACTAGACGGAGGTGACGGTCACATCACGTGAACGTACTATATACTGCTCCGTTGTCCACTTTGAAATGGTCAAAGTGGTAAATTCCTGTGCATTTTGCCACAATCCAAAGAAAACTGGCCCTTGCCGCCCGTGGGGAAAGTGCTGGAGAAGCGGGCTCAGGGCTCTGCTGGGGTCCGTGCTCCTGCCCGGTGCCTGCTGAGCCCCTCGCTCCCTGGCAGATCCAGGGCTCCTTGAAGCACCTCAAGGCCATCGTCCAGTACAAGGAGGAGATCCGGACCGGCTGCAGAACCTGTATTCTGTAGGTCCCCACCGGGGGCGGGGGCGGGGGCGGGGGGGGGTGTGAGGTCTCAGGCTCAAGCGTCCCCTCGCGCCCCACCCCTCCGCTGCCTCTCCGCAGTGGAGAGGCTTCCTGGACCTGGCAGAGGGCATCTCGGAAGACAGGCTGGACCAGGTCATCGACTCCCAGAAGCCCAACCAGTGCTGCACGCTGGTCTACCGCCTGTCGGTCACAGGCCCCCCCAAGGCCGTGATGCTCAGCCACGACAACGTGAGTGTCCCCTCCGGAGGGGGCAGCCTGGGGCTCCGGGTCTCGTGTGGACGAGTGCCTGAGGGTTGAGAAGAGAACGGCCTACAGGTGATGGCTAAGGGGCCTTGCAGATCACCTGGACCACGGTGGCCATGGCCCAGAGGCTGTCTTACAAGTGCCCCCCGGAGGAGCAGGAGGTCCTGGTGAGCTACCTTCCTCTGAGCTACATGGGGGCCCAGCTCTTCGACATGTGGATCTCCATCTCTGTCGCCGGAGCCCTGTACTTCGCCCAGCGGACGCTCTGAGGGTGAGCGGAGCTCCCGGGCTCTCTGCCGCCGTGGGTGCAGATGAGGCTGGGAGGCTGGCGGGGGAGGGGGTCACCCTCCGTGGGGTGCTCGGCCCAGAACTGGAATCCCTGCCTTGCCCCCACCCCCAACCTGCTGTGCGACTTCGGTCCTCTGCCTCCCTGGGCCTCAGTTTCCCCACCTGTGAAGTCAAGGGGCTAAAGCAGACATGAGCACGTGTCCAGGGGAGTGGGAAGCCTCCATCTGACTCCTCCCATGGGGCGAAACTCACCAGTGCAGGAGGCTTGATCAAGCCATTAAAAAAGCATGTGAGGGGAAATGACCCACGTGCCCATCAACAGACCAATGGATAAATACATGAGTTCCACCCATCCAATGGAATACGATCCAGCCTTAGAAAAGAAGGGATCCTGACACCTGCCACTACGTGGAGGGACCCCGAGGACACGGGGCTCAGCGAGAGGAGCCAGACCCAGAAGGACACATCCGGCAGGACCCCACTCCCAGGAGGGCCCCCGAGGAGTCCCGTCCACACAGACAGAGAGGAGAGGGTGGGAGCCAGGGCTGGGGCAGGGGCTGGGGAGTCCATGCTTTGTGGGGATGGAGTCTCCGTGTGGGGAGATGGAAAGTTCTGGAGACGGAGGGTGGGGCAGGATGCATGACGGGGCGAGCGTGCTTCACGCCACGAAGCTGTGCACTGAAAATGGTCAAGATGGTGTCATGTGGATTTTACTGCAATAATAATAATTTTAAAAAAGCCCATGAGGTCACTGACATACATCACGAGACCTCAGTCACAGTCGTGTTGACTGAGTGTAGAGACAACGCGCTTCCCATCAAGACAGAAGCAGGGGAAAGCGAAGAACCCAGACATCATGGACCCTTTCGACTCCATCAGCCAAGGCGCCTGCAAACTTGTCCCGCAAAGGGCCAGGCAGTGAGTGACGTAGGCTTCCCGGGCCAAGGGGCACAACTCAGGTGAATCATGTAGGTACTTACGGAGAGCACAAATTTCTACAGATTTCTTGTTGAAAAAGTGGAAAACGTGATGGACACGAAAGCTTTGATTTCATATTTTCACGTGTCACGAGATATTCTTCTTCTTGGAGCTCTTTAAAGGCCTTTTAATAACGTGAAACGTGGTTCAGCTTTGGGGCTGGTGTTTGCTCAGGTGGGGACCGGAGGGCTTGGCTCGGCTTGGTCTCAATTTGCTCTCCACCCTTCGTCGTTAACGTTGCGATCGTGGGCGCTGTGGAATCTCTCTTGGTAACCGAGAAGATGCGAAAATGGTGACAAAGCCAGAGTTCGTCCCTCCCCACTCCCCGCTTCCTCCCATTCTCTCCCCTCCCATCCCTTCCTGTCTCTTTGTCTCATCTTGTCTCTCTCTCTGCCCCCGTCTCTTAATACGTGTGTTTGTCTGTCATTCTCCATGTGTCTCTGTCTCTGCACCTTCCCTTCCCTTCTCCATCCACCACTTGCCCCGACTCAGGGCTCTGGGAGAGGGTGGGCGGGACCACAGGAACAGCCAACAGTGTGGCTGAATCTTATGCTTTGAGCCACGTGGGGAGGGACACGGATCCTGCGTGTCCGCTGATGAGGGCAGGTGGGAACAGATGGTCCTGGCCATCCCCCTTGGCGCTCCCTGCCTCCCTCACGACATGGCTCCTGGCCATGGCCTCGGGGAAGGGCTTCATACACCTGGCCCTACAGTGGGGCAGGGGGCGGGGGGCTGGGGCAGCGCTGGCTGGGGAGCCCATCGTGCCGTGTGGTGCAGGGCTCCCTGATAGACACGCTGCGGGAGGTGAAGCCCACCCTGTTCCACGGCGTCCCATGGGTCTGGGACAGATTGCTGGACACCCTGAAGACCAGCCAGCTCTCGTCCACCCCATTCCGGAGGAGGGTCGACCAGTGGGCCATGTGGCTGGGACTCAGGACAAACAGAAAGCGGATGCTCAGGTGAGGCTGGGTCTCAGGGCTGCCCCAGCGTGGGGGCCTGGAGAGGGCGCTGGGAGGGGTGCCGGCGTGGAGTCCTGAGGCCCAGCTCTCCTCCCCTGTGTCTGCTCCTCAAGGCAGACCCATCCCCCCCTGTGCTTTGGCCTGACCAAGAGGCTGACTTTCAACCAGGCCAGGAAGTTCCTGGGTCTCCATCACTGCCGGCAGTACTTCAACTTGGGCCTGGGGCTCTCCAGAGCCACGCTGGATTGCTTCCTCAGCCTCAACATGCCCATCTTTGAGCTCTACGGCCTGTCTGAGAGCACGGGCATCCACACGGTCTCCAGGCAGCAGGACTTCCGGCTGCTGAGGTGGGTCTCTCTGGAGGGACGGACAGGTGGCTGGGGGGTGGGGCGGGCATGGGGGCTGGCCAGGGCTGACCTTGACCAGGGGCACGGGGTCTCGCTGCTCTGTTCTTCCCCACTGCGGAACGCATGTCCGAGGGCAAACGAGCAAGTGAACCCCCGTGTGGGGTGACCTGAAGCCCTTCCAAGTTGCTTTCTAATGTGAAAACCATTCTTTTTATGAATGGCCAACCATTTTTGACACCCTGGCCCCTTGGGAGGGAACACATTCATTGCCGTGTAAAGGTTACTCTGAAATTTAGCCGCTTAGTACCACAAACATGATTCCGTGGCTTCCGTGGGTTGGGAATCAGGGAGCTGCTGGGTAGCTGTGTGGTCCTCACTCCAAGTCCCTCACGGGGTCGCGGTCAAGCTGTTGGCAGGGGCGGCCTCATCTGAAGGCTCAGCCGGGGCTGGAGGAGCTGCTCGGAGGCCAGCTTCCTCACAGGGCCGCAGGCGGGAGGCCACAGTTCCTTGCTGGCTTTCAGCAGGAGGATTTGCTTCTTCGTTCTGCCGACCTCTCTCCACCATGGCAGCGTCCTCCCCCCCCTGCCAAGAAACCCCAGAGAGGGCAAGGTGGAAGCCACACTCTCCTTTCGGTCTAGGGTGGCCAGAATCAGCAAATAAAAATACAGGACACCCAGGGACGTTTGAATTTCAGACAGACAACTTTTTTTTTTTTAGTATAAATATATCCCCTAAAATATCTGGGATATACTTATACTTACACAAAAATTTGTAATTCAGATATAACCAGGCACCTTATATTTGATCTGGCAACCCAATTACGACCTAAAGTCAGAAATGGCACTTTGTTATTTCTGCCACGTCCGACGTCTGATGGGGTCGGGAAGATGAGGCCTCCCCAGGGCAGGAGGGGGCTATACTAGGATGTGGATTCCAGGTGGCAGAGCCATCTGGAGGCTGCCTACTACCACCACCGATTTCGTTCAGTTCACCCCTGTGCATTTCCTGGAGGACTCAGCTTGTGCTGCAAAAACAGGACAAAATAGTTGACTTGGACGAGTCACGGCCCTTTTGGTGTGCTGCCTTTCTCCCCTGCCCTCGGTCTCCCTAACCTGGGGCTGGCCTCTGGACCGTGACCATTTTCAAAGGTAAAACCAGACACTCCTTAAGGCGACCGGGATGGATTTTATCTACTACTACCGCTGTAGCCAGAAGGGCCTGGTGTGAACTGACCCCCACTTCAATTTGGGCCAAGGAACTGGACGTCTTAGAGGGGTCTGTGGGCTCAGGGGAGGTGGGGGGGCTTGAGTGTCAGGGAAGTAGCCATCACGGAAAGCAGGAAAGGCCGAGGGCGGGGGGGTGGAACTCACTAACTGAACCCATCCGGGTCTGACGACTGGTGCTTGCTTCTCCGGAGAGAAATAAACCTATCGTGTGTTTGTGGCAGGAAGTGTAGACAGAGCAAGCGGCCCTCTGGGGTGGGGTCTGGCGCCTCCCGCAGGCGCTATGGGAGAGACCCCGAGTTACCTCCCTGAACATCTGCATTTCAAAGAGCAGAGCAGGCTCTGAGTGGTGGATGTGCTTCGCAAAAAGCAGAGAAAGGACTTGTCGGCAAGCTTTTCTAAAGTAGCCCCCCTCAAAGGGGGTTCGGGGGCCATCAGGGAAACTCTCCTGGCAGCTCCGGGCTTTCTCCCGGGAGGATATAAGGGGGATGGGGCCATCCTGGGGATGTGGCCTGAGGGCTCGGAAATGCTAAGGTTTCTCAATTCTCTCTGCGGGAGCCGGGAGCCAGATGGAATGGTTCGTGCTTAGAGACCAAGGCCAAGGGCTACGGAGAAGACGCTCAGAGGAGCCTGAGCAGCGTGTGGTCAAGGAGAGAGTCTGCGGCACCCTCCTGAGAGCACCTTGGCTTTGGGGACGTTGAAGCAACCTTCAGCAGAGACAGGACGAAGGGCCGGTCACCTGGCACTTTCCCAGCCACAGGGTCTCCTCGACCCCCAAACTCAGAGAGAAGCAGGGCAGACGGGGGACAGGCACGGAGGCTGAAGGAAGGACAGGCTGTCCGGTCCTGAACTGGGCGGTGGTGTTTGGAGTGGCCACACGTTCTAGGTAGCCACTTGGTGTGTGGAGTGATCACTGCCTGCTGGGGGCGTCAGACCACCAGGGTTACGGCAGGGACCCCGACGTCAAGAATCCCTGCGCGTGGGGGGTGGGGCTTGCAGTGCAAGCATCCAGAGCCAGCCCCTGATGCTTCCAGAAACCTACCATTCCACACATCAGATGGAATTCCACATTCCATCTGACTGATGCCAGGAAACCAATCAGAGCAGAGGAGCTCAGCCAGGCCTCTGGGTTTTCCATTCTTTCGCTGGGCGTTTTGCTGCTTCGGGGGGCGTGTGACCGGGACGGAGCTTGGTGGGCATCTGCCCTCAGGGAGTGTCTCCGCTCGGGCTGCCGTGACAGAGCACCACAGGCCTGGGGGCTTCAAGAACCACAGAGAACTAGTCTCAGTTCCGGAGGCTGCAAGATCAAGGTGTCCCTGATTCGGTTGCGGGTGTGGACGGCCAGCTCCTCTCCGTGTCTTTGCACGGTGGAGAGAGAAAGCAAGCTCACTCTGGTGTCTCTCCTTAAAGGACATCGGTCCCATCATGAAGTTCCCACTCTCAGGAACCTCGAACTTTGAGAGGTGAAGCGCCAGCCCCCAGTTTCCGAGGACATAAGCAGGGGGCGAGATGCCTCATTCCTGCCTGGGCTGTCCTGCTTTCTCTCCTGCCCAGATACCTTCCACAGCAACCCGTCCCACCCAAAAGGTGTCTGGACTTTACCTGCCTCTTGCCTTGTGCCCCGTGCTCATCTGTGGGCTCCCGGTGGCCAGGGGCTGGGTGTGGTAGGTCCACATACCTTGTAAGCTTGGTTCCAGGTCAGGGGGGGCCACGCCTTCCCTCCCTGGGGGACCGCGCCCTGTCCCCCTTCTCCACCTGCCCCGTGCTTTGGACCTGCAGGAACTCTAGCAGCCAGACAGGAAGGAAAGGCCTGGGATCTGAGCAGCTGTGTGCTGCGGGGAAGAAGGGGTGCCCCTCTGCCAGTGGGAATCTCTATCTGCCATGTCCCTAACATCCCTTCCCCGCCCCCTGTCCCCAGCTGCGGGAAGTCCCTGCCCAGCACCTACACCAAGATGCAGAAGGAAGATGAGGAGGGCACTGGGGACATCTACATTTGGGGCCGGAACATCTTCATGGGGTACCTCAATGACGAGGAGACCACCCAGGAGAAGATTGATGCCCACGGCTGGTTGCGCACGGGGGACCTGGGCTTTTTGGACGCGGATAAATTCCTCTACATCGTGGGCAACACCAGAGGTGAGCAAGACAAGGCTGCAAGGTGCTCTGTGACTCTGGTGCAGGCCCCACAGGGCGGCTGTGGACAGTGGTGCAGGCTGCGCACAGCACAATGATGAGGGGGAGCACTGAAGTACAACTTGGAGGCAGGGACACCCTTTGTGCGCCTGGGCTCCATCTCTGTCGCTTCTGAACGTCAGAGGATGGCTGTGGGTTCCGGGAGAGGTGACTCGATGCGGCTTTTCAGGACCACAGCCCCGCTCCCTGTCCGCATGCAGATATCATCACCCTCAGTTCAGGCAAGAGGATCAACCCGAACCCCATCGAGGAGCGGGTGAAGAGGCACATCCCCATTGTGCGCTACGCCGTGCTCGTGGGCCAGGACGTGCCCTACCTGTGCGCCCTGCTTGCGCTCAAGGTACCTCGCGGCTGCGTTTTTGAGCCTCGTGGCAACCCGGGCTGCGGGCTGCCGGAGGCTGCTGTCCCGGTTTCAGGATGGGCACACTGAGGCCAGGAGAGGAGAGGCAATGGGCGGGACCCTCGGTGCCAAGCCTGGGGTACGCTGACCAGACCCCGCGGCGGAGAAGCTCCTGGCCCGTTTCTGGAGAAAGGGCAGCCGGGCCTGAGCCGGGCCCACCCAGCGCAGAGGAAGTGGGGACGGCCTGTTTTCTCATCGGCACCATGGGGGTGGGGACCCGGCCCTCCCAGGGTCGAGAGGAGAGTGCCGGTGACCCGCGCGTGGGGAACTAGGGCTCGGGGGCAGCTAGGGAGCCTCCTGACCCACTGCCCCCCGAATGTCAGTGCCAGATCAACATGGACACAGGGGAGCCCCGGAACGCGCTGACCAGCGAGGCGGTGGCTTTGTGCCGGCAGCTCAGGAGCCAGTCCACCCGGCTGTCAGACATCGTTTACGACGGAGACCCGCTGGTCCTGGAGTTCATCAGTCAGGGCACTGACGCCGCCAACGCGGAGGTCACCTCCAACAGCGCCAAGATCATCAAGTGGACCGTCCTCAGGACGGACTTCTCGGTGGTCGGAGGGGAGCTGGGTGAGCGGCGGCGAGGCCGGGACGGCATCCTGGGGCGGGGGCTCACATGCGAGCCCCCGGCGTGCTCCGTACAACGCCCCGTTTCCCAGGGGGGATCCCCGCACCCCCATTTTTCACCCACCCTCCCTCGGGCCGAGGAATCTGGCGGAGGCTGGAGGGGGCGGCCCTCCGCGGTGGTCCTCGGGATGGGCCTACTGTACCTCTCCTCCTTGGGCCCCTCCATCCGAGCCGCCGACTGTTTCGACCCCAGGCGCCCCCTGCACCCCCAGGGCCGATCGGGCCAGCTAACCTCTCAGCCTGCAGCGAGGGCGGCTCCTGCAGGGGCGGGGGAGGGCGGGAGGCCCCGCCTCGCACGTGATTCCGTTACAGGGGCCACCACCAAGCTGAAGAGGGCCATGGTGGCCAGGATCTACCAAGCCGAAATAGAAAACCTTTACGAGGAGAACGACTATGACCACTAGCAGCCAGGAAAGGCCCTGGGGCTTCCCGCCTCACCCCGGACTGCGATCCCCCTCCCGCCGTCCCCCATCGGTCAATCCCGAAGAGCTGATGCTCAAGGAGCTGTCTTCTAGAAGGAAGCTGCTCCGAGTGCCAAGTGCCGACCGGAGACGAAGGGGCCTCCTCTGGGGCAGTGTTTTACATTTAAAGGAAAAAGTGAATAAAACTGGTTTCACGGAAGCAGTGGTTCTTACCCAGGTGGTCCTGTGCCCCCAGGACACACGCGACGATGCCTGGGGACATTTTCGGTCGTCCCCACGAGGCAGGCGGGTGCTAGTGGCACGTGGGGGGTGGAGGCACGCTGCCGGGCACCCCACGGGGAGCCCCCACAAAGCTCAGTCTTGCCGAAGCGGGTGAGGAGTTTCCTGCTGGAGGCTCCGGAAAAGTCGAAACCAGATGTGGTAAAGCTCATCGGTTTCTTCACTTGGAACGCTACACACAGTCTAGAGTGACAAAGGTGAGGGACGGCCGCCCAGGCTCGCGACCTTCTGGAGATGCCCCCCGGCTGTTCGCAGTCACCCGCAGAGAACGGCCACCGAGGATTCTCTGGGGACCCACCCAGCGCCAGCCAGGACACATTTTTTTTTTTGGAAATGAAAAATAAAACTAAAATGTTAACAGGAAACTTCAGGAAAACGAGATAAAGAAAACATTCTAGAACTCAGGCTGATTAGGGTAGGTTGGAAAGCAAATATGCCGGCGTATCTGGGAAATTCTAAGGAGGGAATAATAATGAATGAAGGGGGACTAGTCCTGCTAGTAATGAAGAAATGACAAAGCCACGGTAATTAAAAGGTCAGTGAGGGGCCGTAAATAATGTGCAGAGGAGAGGAGCCCGGCACACAGAGGACAATGCGGGAATGGAGTGGCCTTCCGTGTAAGAGGAGGAAGCACGGGGTAGCCCGTGACCGTGACCGGGGATGCCCAGCCGCGTGTGGCTACTGCGGAGAAAGAGCTGGGGCCCTGGCTCCCGGCAGGATGCACCCCACCGGAGCAAACGGAGAGGTGAGAAGGAAAGCAAGGGAGGGAAGAAAAGAGAGGGGAAGCACTGAATTGCTGGAAGGCGCCTTGAGAGGACTTGTAACCCTTGTGTCACCCTTGACCCGGAATAAGCACCCAGCGGCCCCCGAGGGAGAACCTGGATGAGGACATAAGGCTTCCGCGTGGTGAAGGACGCGGATGTGCCCGGGATGGAAAGGCAAGCGGGGGACTGTATGCCACACAAGAGCTGCATCTCACGCTCCACGAGGAGCTCCGAGAAAAACACGCGTGTGGGGGGGCCTAGGAGCCCCCACAGAAGACAGGGACGGGCAAGGCTAGCGCTGGCGCCCCCCCCCACTCAGTCGCACCCCTGCCCGTGTGCAGCTCTGTGCACGCAAGGAAGAGCAGGGAAGCCCATCCCGAGCCCGCCCGCAGGACTAGTGGTGTGAGTTAAGGTGCATTTGCACAACGTAAGGACCTGGACTGAGCCCGCAGATGCATTGAGGGAAAAGTGTGCAGGTGGCCACCGTTTGGGAGGGAGTACTGTCGTGGTTGGGAGCAGATGGTGGCTCCCGAGGGACGCATGAGAAAGTGAACACGAAAAAGAAGCGGGAAAGAGGATCACGTGCCCTTGGAACCTGCAGCCTCATCTTGAGTCATGAAAAGACATTCAGGATGTAAGATTTGGAAATACTCAAAGCAAACGCATTTAAAGGGGACAGAGATGTCCTATTGATGAAAGAAACAAATCACCAAAACGTTATGCAACTGTTTTCAACTGAAAGACAAAAAGGAAACTTTAAAGGCACCAGAAACCAAAGCCTCAAAGGGGGCAAGAGACTGGAGGGCTGACTTCTCAACAGAACCAGCGGGAGGCAGACGGCCAAGGAGCAGCCACGGAGCGGCCACAGAGCCACAGCAGAGCGGCCACGGAGCCACGGCGGAGCGCAGAAGAACGCAGCTGCCCACCTAGGGCTCCTCACCCGGTGGAAACGCCTTTACGCACCAAGGATGACACAGACTTTTTTCTTTTTTTTTGCAGGAACAGAATTCTCTGCTGCTAATGAGAATTCCTCAGGCTTCAGGCCAGGGATCCCAGATGTACTGGCGGGAAGGAGGAGGGCGCCACCCCGGGCAAACACACGCAAGCAGCCGCGGGAGCACGTGCCTGGGCTTGAGTCTCAGAAATGTGCCTACGTGCTGCCCCACAGGCAGGCGGACTCTCCGGGCTGCTCCGTCTGCCCCGCGGGAACACTGGTGGCAGCGCCCGCGCCATCCAGGGCTCGGGAAGAGGCCGCGGGACGGTTCTTCGCCCTGCTGCATTCTTGGTCCCAGAGAGTCCGTCCTTCCGTGTGTGTGTGGGGGGGATCCGCGAACCCTGGGAACCCCTCTGGACCCTCCCTCTCTCTCTGCCCCTTCTCCAGGAGCTCAGATCAGAAACTGCCCCAGGGGACTTGCAGAATCTCCCTCTGGTAGGAAAGACAGGACGGGGGAGCCCTGGTGTTGGAAGCAGGAATTCTGGCTAGGCCCCAAAAGGAGGCTGTGCAGGACCCCGCGGTGGCCAGCTGTCCCCCTTGCAGCTGCTGTGGGCAGAGAGGCTGGGTACCAGACGGCTGCGCGGGGCACTTGGGACTGGAACTCCCACGGGGCGGATGGGGCTGTGTCCATGGGGCCTGCGAGCACTCGGTGTCTGCCACACGGAGTCCAGAGCAAAGCCCGCTGTGGACAGACCAGCAGGCAGGCCACCCAGCTCTCAGCAAAGGAAGCCTTTCACCACCCTTTTTCTACCTATCTGGCCCTCTGTCGTCCTCCCATCCCAACCCATCCCCCACCTTTCCACCCCATCCCTCCGTCTCATCCCTCCCATCCCCCATCCCTCCACCCTCTAACCCCCACCTCCACCCTTCCACCCCATCCCCATCCCTCCCATCCCCCATCCCTCCACC